>JARHVA010005641.1:632500-1000000 GCA_037957365.1 Torreya grandis | reverse complement strand
CAAAGGAATACCACATTGAAATCTATCTAGTGTCATCCCAACCATTGAGTGCCTAGTGGGGTAACTACTATGATATGATCATAAGCCTAGCACTACAATACAAAGGTCACATCTAGACCAAATTATTTTTGCATCCTCCACCCCATAAATCTCTATACACATATGCTAAAAGGGTTAGGGCCCATACAAATACTATGTGATATTCTAACATGTCTCTATAACACCTATAAAGCTCCAAGGAAATTAGGCTCCCTTGAATCTGGAAATGCATAGAAGGAGATGGTAAACATCATCATAGTCATGACTAACTTCTCCTATGCATCCTCCTCATATAATGACTCAAAAGAAAAACCTCTAACTATAAATTTTATGTCCATAACATCATCCCCATATAGTCATGCTAGCACTGCTACACATCCCCTCTCATCCACTAGCACAATCACTATGACATACACTAGTAGTCACAATATACAATAGATCCTCCACCATCATAGTAATATCCCCTATAGGTAACCATAAAATCCCTATCATGACATCTCACTACTCCAACAAAGCTACCAAGAAGACCACATCCATGTGTACATGGTGATATTGGTGTAATCCTCTAAAACCAAAAATAGCCATGTGATCCCAATCCTTATCTCTCATCTAGTCCTGTAACTGATCCATTAGGGGTAGTACCTAATATTTCATTATTAGTCAAGTTTGTGCCTACAATTATAGGTCAAATTTCATAAATTTATTTCCTATACTCTTAAGATTTATTAACATTTTATTACCATAACCTAAATTAGCAATAATCTCAAGGAATTGATATTCATCCCTAGGGATAACCATCAATTTTGTATCAATCAATGTCAATCATAGGATATTGATGTCAATTAGATAATAATCAATGTCTATTATCATTTATTTACATACTAGTGCCAAAATCCTAAATTAAATAAAAAATAAATAAAAATCAAAAAATTAACAAAAATCAAAACCTACCTCATCATGTGACCTCCTCCTCCTCTATCCACTCCTGGTAGCCTCCATCATCTATAAAGAGTGAAGATGTGTAAATGGGTGTCAATGTTTTTACTCTCATCCCCATGTCATCGATCTTAAATGAGTGTCTAACATGTTAGGATTACTATATATATCCCCTAGAGATTAATTTTGATTCCCCTAGGATCAACATTGATTATGTTCAATTGACACTGAGCCATATTAATTGGTGTTGATTGGATTATTTATTACACTACTTACAATTTTCTTTACATATAACTAGTCTTGTACCAGGGCCACCTAAGTTATTTTTATTATAATTATCTCATTACTTGTTACCTTGCATTACTGATTAATGGACATAGACCCCCTATTGGTCTCACAACCTTTAAGAGACCTATACTCATTTATGAGCATATCCTATATGGATCCTATTAGTGTACCTTATCTTGATAGTAATTATCTCTAGGTAGTGCATATGTCTCAAGCACACCAAATGCATTGGGTGGCCCATACTAGCCTTTGTTCTCTTTATTTCCTTTAATTGAGCCCACTTTTTCATAGTTATGGAATTCAGTTACTTATTTTCTTTGGGGCATTTATAATTATATATCCACATTTTATTAGTGAAAATTTGTATTCCATGACTACCCTTACAACTTTGGAGCTCATTTTCTATCTATCTTATCCATTACCACCTCATTTCAAACCCATCACCAACTTGTAATCCTTTATCATCTCTTGATTTGAGGGGCAATACCTCCTCATATAAACCTAGATCATTAGAACTATCTTTGTTTTTATCTTGTAGTAGGTTATTACAAATTGCTCAATAAAAAGGAGTAAATGTGTGCACTAAGATTTTGCATAATAATATTTGTGCTAATGAATGTCTTAATTACCCTTTGTCATTCCATCCCTATTTAACCCCATGTAATTAGTTTTTATCAATTACCATTTTACCCTCACCCCACATAATTAGTTTCATTAATTAGTATTTTACTCACATAATTAATTTTAAGTAATTATCAATAATTAAATCTAGATATATTTACCAAAATACAATATAAGTAAATGGTTTAA
Organism: Torreya grandis; assembly: GCA_037957365.1. Taxonomy (NCBI): domain Eukaryota; kingdom Viridiplantae; phylum Streptophyta; class Pinopsida; order Cupressales; family Taxaceae; genus Torreya; species Torreya grandis. The sequence continues at coordinate 997,927 of JARHVA010005641.1, read as the reverse complement.
ACTCCCTAACAACTCCTTCACAGTCCAAAATATGTATAATATCTTAAATCCTAGTTTAAACCCATGGTTGAAATGATTAAAATAGTCTTTGGTAAAAATATTCCAGAATTGGTATCAATCCTCATGATTGGCATTGATTGGATAGAATCAATGTTTATTTAATCATAAACTTACCTTGAGAAAAGGACTATGATTTTTCTCTTCAATTCCAAAAGATTATTTTTGAGAGAATTACCATAAAATTACTCACCCATTGGAAAGCCACATTGCTACATTATCCCTTCAACACCTGTCCAAAGATCAAAAATAAACTTACCAACCTTATAATTATCACAAAATTAGAACACTATTAAGGTAAGTACATTTAGTTAATTTTAAGATATTTTATCGTTATCTATTCTATTTTATGTCCTTGTTTATCACCCTTATCATCCCTAGACTATCCTAAACTAAGATCTCACAAATCCAATCCTTAGTATCCTATTTTAAAAGTATTATCTATATTGGTAGAATCGATAGTGATTCACAGAATAGACATAGACCCTATAGGATCAACATCAATCCTTATTTAAATCTCCTCTATTTTGAATCTAAAAACTATTTTTATTAGCACCTCTGATTTAATCGTAATTATCTATTTCCTAAACCTTAGGTTTCACATGTAGATAACATTACCCAAAATTTTGCATGAAGTTATCACCATTCACAACTTACCAATTATACAAAAACCTTTCTTCACTAACCAGAGTGATATTGATTTTGAGTTAGGAATATGTGCACTTATAGTTACCCCTACCATAGAGTCCATTTTTGAATAGTTAGAAATCATAAAATAAGATGAATAATATACTAAATCCTATTGACATGATCATTTTGCTAATCTCAATGAAATAGATGTAGATTAATTTAAATTACTTCAATTTTATATCTATATCATTATATGGAACTTGTAATTTCCTTTACTATTTTTATCCACTTAATTACGTCATAAAGAGGGTTGACATCCTTGTTAGGAAGTTTATCACTTCTTGGGACTAGTCTAGTACCAAAAAATCCACTAACATATCTTAATAATCAAATATTTTTTGAGTTTTCTCATGTGTCCAAGTAGTCCTTCATAGCCAAAAAGGATCTCCCATGTTCACTAGATCAATGATACACAATCTTCCAAATCATAGGTAAGCCTTAAAACTTTGTATTTTAATTTGAGTTTTAGTAGTCTATTTTAGAAAAGAATGAACAAAAAATTACTTAAACACATCCATAACCTTCTATTCTTTTTATACCATGTTTTCCTTACCCCATCTCATGCCATTCCTTCAATAAATCTTTATTATTTTATTCCTTTCAAAATTTCCTACATTTATATTCACATTTTCATTTTGATTTATTACATCCATACTTAAGTTTTCCTTTTTGTAAAAAATATATGAAATTTATCCATTCAACATCACACATCAAAATCTAGGATGATTCATTTTAAAAAACAAAACTTCAAATGATGAATATATATTTTATATTCTAGTAGAATTTTTGACACTCGACCCAAAATTTTTATGTTTGTAGACACCTAATTTGGGTACAAGTCTCTTTATCATAGCATATTTTACCCATTTTTTCATACTTGGTCCACTTGTTTATATTTTACTTTTATTAAGACCTTCCTACCCCACACTACTCTTTATCTCAATCCTTCTACCTTTTATATGTCTTTATCATTCATCCATTTTAGTTTTTTATTATTATTTCACTATCTTCCAACAATGTTAGAATGGCATCCATAAGAACCTTAACATTATTTGGTATTAATTAATGCATATAAATGATTTACCATCATCTTTAGTTCAATTATTATTAAGACCATTTTATTATGTTTAATTATTATACATGGGTACCTAAAATGTCCTATTTTCTATGACCCATATTAGAGGTTTTCCTCACTTTCTCTTATTTGCTCTTAAAGAAGGGGTGTGAGGTACACACAATTTGTTTCAAAACATATTTTCTATAATTTTTTTTTAACACCATAATTTATATAAGGTTACTTATGCTTGTGTATCATCATTCCTTCTCTCCTTATTAGATAGTAAATCTTAAGGGTAGATGTTAGTGTATATTAGGACATAAAATATTATATAATCTACAATGGACTTGGAATTATATTACTTATGGATAATTCACACCCATGTGCACATCATTATGCATGTCTTATTTATCTAATAACTTATTTATAGGTTATCTATAAATATAATATATATTTATTGATATTATTAAAACAGGTTTTGCCTATTTTGAGCTAATATCCCTAATGATAAGATTCTTGCCTATCTTAAACTGCTTACTTATCTATATAAAAATATTGATGGTATTGATGAAAGAAATCTCATTTATATTATAATTTTAATATTATTTTTAAGATGTAATATTGGACCTAATCACATTTGTGTTATTAAATTTTTGATATTCATTATACCTTGAAATATATGTGTATCTTTACATTAATGTTATACAGGTATACATGCATTGTGGGTGAAGTCTTGAGGTTTTTTTAGTTATCCTATATCAATTATTGAAATCTAAAATTTGATTATAAAGAGTTTGATGTGTTGATATAAAGATAAAAATTTAATTATGATGAGAATATGCTTTATATTTGTATTTTGTGTAGTGAACGTATGAAGATGTGAATAGATGCATGAAGGATTATGTATAGGTTTTGAATGTTGTTTTCTTAATATTTGTTTATATGGAAGATATGTTTTACATTTTATTCATAGTGTAAAATTATATGTGTGGTATTTATTCTTGATTTCAAAGTTTTAACTCATTCCAACAACATACATAATTAAATGTGCATGGATTCACTTTGGTAACTCACAAAAGAAAAATTCATAAAGATCACTCAAAATATTCTCTTCTATCCACTCTTTGGGATTCAAACCCTTACTTCCAAATAAATTATTCATATAACCTAAATAATTTTATTCAAACTAAGCTTCCAAAACCTGTGTGTGTGTGTGTGTGTGTGTGTGTGTGTGTGTGTGTGTGTGTGTGTGTGTGTGTGTGTGTGTTTGTTTCCATTGAAACTATTTATCTTTGTGATTTTTTAAAATAGGATCTTGAAACTAGAGCCAAAATGTTATGCTAGTTTCTCAAACTAAGCCATGTATATGATATGATAAACACAAAAAATAGACATAAAATTATATCATAATACACCAATATATTACATAGACTTGAATACATAATAACTTATACAAAGCAAAAAATGGAACATAAAGACCCCTATTATGAGAATCAAGCATAATGAATCATCTGCATCATCTTTACACTATGAAGTGAAGATAAAACACATCATCCATATAAATAAATATTATGAAAAAGATATTCAACACCTATATGGAATACATCCTTTAATTTATCTATTCACATCATCATATGTTTATTACATAATATATATCCACAAAGCATACATTCATTACCATTTAAGTTTGGTCTTTATATTAGCATATCAAAGTCTATACCATAAAACCTTAGCTCAAGGCTTCATCATAAGGAATTTAGACTTAAAAAAATTAAAGTGTCCAACCTATAATAAATTAATAAATTAGAGGCCAAGGTCCCTATTTATAATTATACCTTAGACCCTTGTTAGTTATCACTAACTCATCACCTTTGTCTATCTTTTTTGCCAACTGTTTATGTATCTTAGGGATATTAACTTCTAGATCCTTTCCACTTTCCCATGTAGTGGCATATTCCTTTTCCCTCATGGTATATTATTATCCAACCTAGATCAATCCCATACCATGTACTCATTCATATCCACATATATTCCACTCATCAACATCTCCTCATTCAAACATACTTATTTCATCTCATGTGTGTTTTTTTTAGCTTGCAGACCACAAATCACACATTATGTGCCAAATTATTCAAGTATTCACACATGATATATGAATATTATATTTGTGCAAGTCTCTAATAATATTTGGCATCCCTCACTCATGCATCAATCCTTGGGTAATTTTATATAATTTCCTTATGTACAACTGTAAGGTCAACACTATTTTAGAATACTATATTCTAGACCTCATGTGTGCACCTTTTTCATCTATTTGTGTTTATCTTAATTTAACATAATCCAAATTTAATTAAAAAAATTGGCATATCCCTCCCAATTTTAAAATGTTTATGTATTTTAAGGATCCCCATTAGTGTTTTGTGACTAATTTATGATTTTTTAGATATGCATCTTATTTCATATATTTTTATAAAACCCTAACTTTTTCTTACCTCTTTCTAGTTTTGGATTATATACATCTTTTAGAATTTAGTGTATTCACATTTATACATTGATTACATATATATTTCAAGGTTTTTTTGGGTTCAATACTCTTTATTTTCAAATATGATTTTAAGATTTTCATCTTATGTTTTTGGCTTATCATATTTATCATCACTGATTTTAGTGATAATGCTTTTATGGTTGATGTTGATGCTAATGGTTGCTAATATAGTGCCTTTTTCCTCCTTTTAATGATGATCTTGACCATAAGATTTTTGATGATCCCCATGTTTTTTAAAATGTTAATTAATTTAGATTTTCCACCATTTCTATTTTTAAAACTATTAATGATTAGAAGCTTCATTATACAAGTTTAAAACCACACAATAAGAAATTAGGAATAAGGAAGCTTTACTTGAGCATGGCACTATAGATCCCTTGTATGATACTATTTTTCCTCTTGGAGGATCTACATTTAAATTAGGTGGGGAGGATATTATTACTCATGTAACTATTGATATTTACATGTCTCCACTTAATGCTACATCCCCTCATTAGGTTATTAATTTTATCCTTATACACAAAATAAGTCTTGTATGATTCCTCTTGATATCAATCCAATGACCAATGTGCCTCCATAATCACATTCTTATATTATCCCTTGGTATTGGACATAGTAAAAATAATAATCATTATTTTATTTAAATTAATATTAATCATAAATATCCATTGATTCACACGCACACACACACACACACACACACACACACACACACACACACACACACACACACACACACACACACACATTATACTTTTACACCTAGTGGCACATATAACGATCCTATGGTATAATGATAATTTGATGAAATGTATTTAAAACTTTCAAAACTATTCAAATCATTTAAAAAATCTATCCATGTGGTTTCATCTTAAGATATATTTTAAAACCCAATTTGATATAATATTTCTTTCTTACCCTTTGTATCCTTAATTTTAAGTGCCTAAATTTATATTATATAATGGCATTGGGAATCCTTCACATAATACTAGGGCCTATTTTACATCTGGTTTGTTTTTTACTATTATTATTTATTTATGACTAATATATTTCCTAAAAGTCTCATTGTTTATGTCTTATATTGGTCATACACCTTACTTATGGGTTATGTGCATCAATTAAATGATTTTATCAATATTATATTATCACATTTTTATATAAGCATTCATCAAAGGTAATATTTTATCAAATTTCTCAAATAAAACAAATATGTAAAGAACATATTGATGACTATGTATTAAATTTATAACCATTCTTATAAATATGTCCTATCAAAATCTTTATAGGGAGCTTTAAAGTTTATTCTCGAATAGTTTACTCTCCAAACTTAAGGAAAAATTCATGTTTAATACACATGAAGATTTTTAAAATATTTATTATTCATTATGTAGACACATAATATTAAAATTTAAGCTAAAATCATGCACTTGTGATCACTCTTTTACACCCTTAGCTCTATACCTATCTTAGGACCCATTTTGATCACTTTAAACCACCTTGCACACTCTTTTATGTTAACTTATGACCCCCACATGCACTAATCCATATTATTATAAATTTCAAACATATTTTAGGCACTAATTAACACATAACATGATGAAATCACCCATTGGACAAGAGTTCCCTAAGGGACCACAACACACTGCTCTAGTGTCCTTCCTCCTCTCCTATCTTCCCACTAAATAACGACTAATTTTCTAAATTAAAAGCTATAGGAAGGTAATCCCATGTTCCTAATGATCCCAATTAAAAGTATTTTCAATGATATGAATATATAAACACTTTTCAAACCATTTGACACATAGGAAGTCTTTCACATCAAAACCAACCCTAGTATCCTAGAACTCAAGTATGAATACATTATATAGGTCATAATTCATGGTTAAGGCACTTAAAAACATAATTATTACCCCAAAATCTAACACATTTCACCAGTTATTCACACACCATAACATGGGATAGCTACATAAAGTTTGATCCCTCTTTAGAGTATTAGTATGTAGGCAATGCTCAACACATGGGATGTTGAGGTCTCACACAAATTTAATCATTGTCCCCATTTTCAACATTGATTTGCATTAGTTTTCACATGTTAAAGAGGTAGGGCTTTTAATGAAAATTAGTTATACATTGGTCTTCAAAAGTGATCATAAACTATTAAAATTGATACATGTTTTATAGATGAAGGCATAGAGAACCAAGAAACCATGATTTCCTCATTACAAGTGGACAAGAGCACCTTAGGTTAGACAAGAGCACAACACATTTAGTGTCCTCTTCCCAGTGTTATTATCCATGCCCAGATCTAAATCTATATTCCTAATTCCAATCATTAGACCTCTCTATAAAACAATGTTTAGACCCTAATTCCTCTTAGGGGCACAATATACAAATGTCTTTTGTATCCTTATACTTTTATATGTTTAGTAAGTTTATAGAATATAGTAGCTAAAAATTAGTGAATTTTATCATTTTTATATCATTCTCCTATTTTCATAGTAGTTTCATCATCTAAGGTTTTCACATAAATCCCAAATTTGATAAAACATATTGGTGAATCTATATATTATTTAAATATTACAAAATCCCTAACCATAGATGTTGATAGGGTTTGTGTCCTTATTGATATTTTTTACACTTGTTAAATTTTTAGAATTAATAAAATTTATAATAATATAAAAATTTCAAGATTTCATAGCATATTATATGTAATATAAAAAAGTTCTTTCTAATCCTCTAAGAATAAGTGCTAGATTAGGTTTCCTCTCAATTGAGCATACTCAGATTTCACTTATCCCTAATATGGATAATAAAAAAGGTACACCAACACCTTTGAATGTTCCTACCTGTATGGAATATTTTTACTTCATTGATATTGATTCTTAACATGAGAAATATGATCAAGATAATAGGGATCCTAAAGATGAATATAACAATGTACTCCACCCATTAAATGAGGAACAAATTGAATTCAACAAAGAGGAATTTATAACAAGTTTTAGAGAAAGACTTTGTGAGTGATTCCTTAATCACGATACCATTCTAAAATAATTGTTGGATATCAATAATGTGAACATGACTTAATATTATTATATTCCTCATCCTTTGGATATAACTTCTATATCACCTATCATAATAGGGTTAACTCAAGCGATACAATAGACTGCCATGAAAATTATTACTCTATCCTTAAAAAAACTACCTTTGGTTAGCACACATTCCTCTTCTCTTGATGTATGATACCTTAGGCAAGAGATCCAATATATATTATCCAAGGTGTTAAATTTTTAGAAAAGTTATTCAAAAAATAATCAAACACTAAAGTATCATGTTTTATTTCACACTCCATTGGCACAACATATAATAGTATTTTTTTTACCTAAAGTGTTTGTGTCACCCAAACTTACATTATATTAGGGAAAGGATGACCCCAAAAAACACCTCAAATCATTTCATGCAACATGTTTGGACTATGTTTCCAATGACATATTATTAAATAAGTTATTCTTGAGAAGTCTCAAGGACTATGCATTATAATGGTTTTACTATTTACCACATCCATCAATGCATGCCTTTAATGCATTGGTTGATATGTTTCTTGCACATTTTTCAATTAACAAAGGTTTCCTATGATCAAATATCCATACTCAAACATAAATATAATGAACCTATTATAAATTATGTTTTAATATACAAGACCAAGTTATCTAAAATTACAAATCCCATGGTAGATATAGAATTACAAGATGTATTTAAGAAAAGTTTTCTTATATCCCAGAACAAATCCAATATGTTTAAAAAGTTTAACTCATTCATAGATTTATGATATATAATAAAGGAAATATAAGTCAAGCTATTTTAAATTAAAAATATTAAGTACACAACCAATTCATATGTTAACACCAAGAGTTAAAGCAAGCCACCATACAAGGTAAGGCCAATTGAGAATAAGAATGATTAAAAAACAATAATACATGTAGTTATAAAGCCCACTCCACACATTGTCTTATCTATTCCTCCATGAAGGTAGTTCACTAACCTATCAAAATTTCCATATAAGGTTATCAAAAAAATATTTTAATGTAATATCTTATCTTTCCCTCCCATTAAATATGTTGATATGAATTGACCTCTATTGACAATTTTGCCACCATTGGTCAAAGTTGCTTATGTGCATATTTTCAAGAAGAATACATTAATAGAATAAAGATATAAAATTATATGCAAAAAATCACAAAACACTCATCAGGATAAAATAATTCTCATGAATAACTCACAAGTCCAAAATTTGATAGAGGTTTCTTTTATTACTCTAACTAGCTAATTGTAAGCTAGTGAAGGCAATTTTTAGATGCTTGGTACATGAAGGTGAAGAGGATTTGGATAAAAATTTATTAGGGGATTTTGGGTCCCATATTAACTTAATATTCCATGAATTATTTTTAGGTTATATTGGCTTAAATTTATGAACAATTTTTAAGAAGAATATGTGCTCTAAAACCCTTCTTAAACCATCATGGCTCGATTTTAAGCAATATATTTATATTTTTTAGTTCTTTTTTGAAAAAAAATAAGGTTTGAGATATTATTATAGATTTAATAAATTTATACACATTCTTAAATTATTATTTTTTTAAATAATAGAGAAAGGCAAAGGTACCAGTATCAGGGTTTTAAGAAAGAAAGTCAAAAAAAGCATTTTTGAGAGGATTAAGAGATTTTTTGAGCACATAAAATTATTGTATATGATATGGATTTTTTATTTTATTAATAAAAAATAATTGTGTATTTAGTAATCATAAAACTCAATAAAATTTAAAAACTCAAACATACATGAATTCATAAATGAAATTGTGTAAGTTAGTCAACACCATTAAGTGCATATTTTAAGTTTTATTCAATGAAATCTCATGAAATTTGACATGGAAGTTTGTTTTGGTGTAATTTAAGGTTAAAAATTGGTTTAATTTAAATAATTCAATTTATTATAGATAAAATTCCAAATTATATGTCACCCCCCACTTTTGGTTAAATATAGAAAATGTTAAGTCAACAAAAAGAATCTTCAGTTAGCCTTAGAAACATGGAGCTCAAAACATGCAAAAGTTAAGAAGTTGAGTTATATTTTTATTAAATATTTTAATTAAATATAACCATTTAAATATAAACATTAAATCTCTCTCCTACTATCCCCCCTTTGGGTTAAATTTATAATGTCAAGAAGTCAAGCATGCATGCAAGTTGCATACAAGATAGCTCAAGTTGAATTCCAGGTGTGAAGTAAAGATAATTCAAGCCATTTAAAGATAAAATTGAGTTTAAATAAATTATAAATTTAATATTAATTTTATATTAATATGATTTAAATTAATACCAAAAAGAGTTAACTAAAGAAGATCAAAAGTTGCATGCAAGATCACAAGAAGTTAACTCAAGATTCAAGATGCATGAAGAACCCTTTAACTTTTAAAACATGAAATAATAGGATAAATATATATTAAAAATACATATTAAATGATATAATGTTTAAAATAAAATTATACATTATATTTTAGGTGGAATTAAAAGTGGATTTGAAGGTGGAGTTCAATTTTGAGTTAAATTTTTAGTTAAAGGAGTGAACTAGGACTTGTATGTGGACTCATTTGAAACTTCTTGTCTTCTCTCTCTCTCTCTTCTTATTTTATATATTTACATTATTTTTTTAATTATTATTAGTATATTTTATTTTTTATTACTAAAACCTTTCCAAAATTTATACTACCTCACCTTTGAAGTAATAAAGAGCTGAATTTTCCTCCATCTTCAAGTTGTTCATGAAGTGTGTTCTTAATTCATTGATAGAAATTAGTAATTTTTTTTCTATTTTTATGTATTAATATATTAAATTTATTCATAAAATAATAATTATTTCATGTTATATAAAGTTTCTAAGTCTGATTTATACCTAATCTAGAAGTGAATTTAACCATTGTTCATTCCTCCGAAGCTAATGTAGGTGTCTGTCAAAACCTCTGTGTGAAATACATATGCAAGAGCCATTGTATGAATATTAAGTGAATGTATTAAAGCTATTTATATTCCAAAATGTTTAAATTATAGGAATATATGAATTTAATATTGGTTCATCATCCCATTTTTCAATTTTTATTTATTTTTCAGCTTTATCATAGCTCCTTCTACCTTTTTTCTAGTCAAGAAAGCACACAATTAGATAGTTTAGATAGAAGTATATGAGTGTACCAAATGGAAACATCCATTCATATGGATATTATATCCAATTATAATATTCCACACCTTGGATATTTTTCATTATATCAATATAAGTAAGACTAGGTACACATTCTCAGCAAAGGTGCACTTCAGAGTGATAACAGTTTGTAATGCCCCTAGTGGGATACTAACAAAGAAGACTGATAAATATTGGTGATATTTTTAGAAATTTTAAGAAAATTCATTGCTCAAGTACTTATTATCTGGTGACTCCAATTTATATATAACTAGTGTAAGTAGCCTAAGTGCCTAAAGAGCATTAGTCAATATGTATTTCAATCCTCCATATTGTGAAAATGTAGCTTTTGTATCTTCATATCCCTCATATCAAGATGAAAATATTTATGGATTCAATTCAAGTAGCACTGAACCTAAAATATATTAGTATTCTCATGATTTTTACCCCCTCCCACCACTAATCATGTTTTCAATCAACCTTGGAAAAATCATGTTCTTTCTAATCAATCTGAAATGGGTGTGTAAGAGATAATAATTTAATTTGAGAGACAATGTATGAAGATTTATATGGAAGAGGAATACAATAGGCACCATGAAGATCTTGCATAACAATCTTACATACATCAACAATATATAGACTCATTAAAGAGATATAATTAGGCTATGCAATATTTACTCACACATCCCTAAGTGCTTAAGACCATTCCATCTTAGAATCCTTCTTAGACTAATATCCATGATTATGTCATGCTTACTCTTGAGAAAGAGATTTTTACCATGCCTATTTGAATAAGGATAATGAGAAAGTTGTTGAATCCAAACCAATAAATTTTAATTTTTTCTTGATCCCTCCACCCATCCCTCAAAATGAAGTTGTACATGAAGATGAATGTGAGAGGCTGATTGTTGAGTGGAGAGAGAAGTATGAAGCATTGAATCATGAAGATCTAACACAAGTTTATTTCTTTTATTTAAAAAAAATATTAAATAAAATAATTATTAATGCCTCTTAAATATTAAATCCAATTTAAGATAAACCAAATTAAACCTATTTCCCTCTCACCATATCCATTTTTGAAGGGGAATCTGTTGTATGGAAGGCAAAAGAACATGCAAGTGAAGAGGATAATTTGTCAAGAGAGGATGATCAAGACTTATGTTGGTAAAATGAGATTTAATTTAGTATATAAATAGATCATATTTCATCCCTTAAGGAGACATTGAAAAATAAAAATTTAGTATCATGTTAGCTTCAATAATTCTATCATGAAGATGTTCCATAAGATATGACAACATCTAGTGAGATTGTAGCAATGGTTTCAAAAGGTATCAGTCATATGCATGAACTAAATAAAGATGAAAAAGAATATGTAGTGACTCATTTAACCTTAAGAAGATAAAAGTGAGGACAAATAATTTTTTGATGATTTATGGTAGTAGTACTTTGAGTTGATTCAATAATTAAATAATATTTGGAATCCTGCATCTCCTTGTGAAGACATTGATAAAAAGGTTGTGAAGTTAAATTAGAATGTGGTTATATTGAAGAACTTTATTATAATGAAAGAGAAATATAAGGTGAGTATTAAATCACATGATTATTTTTTTCATATTGAAGATATTTTTTCTTCATTTTATTCACTTGGTGACAAGCCAAATAGGTTGACAATTAGGAAAAGAGATGATCCAACCATAATGGTACTTAAACAATAGTTTTTTCCTCATATTTATCAACCACATAGAAATGACTTAAGAGGTTTTTGTTTTGATACATTTAGATATTGAATATTGTACATATTAGTGTTATATTTTATTTTTTAATAAGTGATATTATGCAAATTTCATGTTGGCATTTTTAGTTTTCACATTCCTCTAAGTGCTATCTTACACATCTTTCAGTTGGTAGTTGTTTTAGTTTTCAATTCAATAAGTGCTTATACACAAGTGTTTTGTTTGAGGAAGAAATTAAGTTTAATATTTATTTATATTATCATGAACTCATAAAAAAATGGATATATATATTGGTATTGAGTGTTTATTAGGCAAACATCTCAGTAAAGTCACTAAGAATATCGATAATTTTACCACCATTGGTCAAAGTTGCTTATCTGTAGGTTTTCAATAAGACTTCATTCATATAATAAAGGTGAAAATAAGTATTAAAAACATCATAAGACATTAATAAGGAGAAAAAAATTATAAGTAACAACTCATAAGTATAAATTTTGATAGAGGTTTCTTTTATTCTTCTAACTAGCTATTTGTAAGCTAGTAAAGACAATGCTCAGATGCTTGGTACATGAAGGTGAAGAGGAGTTGGATAAAAATACATTAAGGGAGTTTTGGAAATATATTAAATAAATATTACATGAATTATTTTTATTTTAATATTTATTAAATTTATGAATAATAGTTAAGATGAATAGGTGCTCTAAAACCCTTCTTAAACCTTCATAACTCAATTTTAAGCAATATATTTACATTTTTAAGTTATTTTTTGAAAAATAAATGTGGTGTGAGATATTATAAGGAATATAAAAACTTTATAAAAATTATTAAATAAAATTTTCCTTTAAATAATTTATAAATACAAAGGTACAAACATTAGGGTTTTAAGCAAGCAAGAGAGACAATCAAAAATATAATTTTTGGGAGGTTTAATATATTGGTTGAGAACATACAATGGTTGGAATGATGAGAGGAGTTTTTAATGATATTAATAAAAAAAATTATTAGGTATTTATACCTAATAAAATTAAATAAAATTAAAAAACTTAGACCTACATGAACTTACAAATGAAATTATGCAAGTTAGTCAACACCAGTAAGTGCATATTTTGAGTTTTATTTAATGAAATCTCATGAAATTTGACATGGAAGTTTGTTTTAATGTACTTGGATATTTTAAAGTGGTTTAATTTTCTATTTTATCTTATTAAATATTTACAGGTATCCCCCTTGTTGATTCCAACATATCCCCCATTTTTTAAAATTGGGACCCATGAGAAACCCTGAAGATTAAACATAAAAGTATGACATGTTACGATCATCTATATAATTTGAAGATCATCCACTTTATTAAGGATAGGATTATTAATTATTTTTTTATTTAATTTTTTCTAAAATTTCTAACAAATTATCTTCATGACTTTTAATTATAGGTTCCATGGTGTTTTTTCTTGAGAAATTCACATTTCAAAACCTTGGCAAAACTCTCAGTTCAAATTTGAATATAAGTAGGAACTAAATTGGCAAGAACATTTAAAAAATATTTTGGATTTAATCATAATTTTAATTTTTAAAAATTATAGTCATGTTTTTTAACACAACTCAAACTTATCATAGAAACACTTGGTTCCCTTATTGTTTCCCCCTTTAAAGTTCTTTATATTCCTAACTGAGTCTAATGTCAATTTTGCATGATCCCATTTAATATTTCTTAGCTTGGCCCCTTTGATTTATACCTTAGCCTAAGGTCTTGAACCTAATACCCCATCATATTCATTAATATAAATTGGAATTTATACTTAACACATTAGTCTAACTCTCTACTTTAGTCCTAAGTTTTAACTTAATTTTCATGCATCTTTACAGATCCAATGACCCACACTTCATCATGGGGTTTGATCATATGGAGAAAATAAGACCTAGGTCTTGGATTAAAAGGAATGAAACTCATAATATATAATGGTTCATTCTTCTTCATGGATTTTTTAGTAGATGACATGAGGAAAGTCCAATAAAATCCAACACTTAGTCCTTAGACCAATCACATTTAAGCTCTCAGATTATGATCAATAGTTCTTGCTTCATCATGGACCAAAGATTAGATAGAGCGAAGACCTCACTAAAAATTCAAAAATATAAGAACCCCACGAATCTAAAACATGGTAGTTTCATGTTTTAAGGTTAAAATAAAAGGGGCCCACTTGACAAAAACAACCAATCATAAGCAAGATCCTAGATCATGATTAGATGACTTTCACTTCATCATAGATCTTGATCCAATAGATCAAATTGAGCCCAAGATCCTTTAAATTACTATGAAGGCACCAAGTGGTACTCTTTCATTAGGTCATGTGAATTTTATGAGCTTAAAATTTTATGTTTGTGTGACCATAATTTGATTTCCATGAGGACATATTTGACATCTTCACGATCATCAACTTTAAGATAAAAAAATTAAAAGATTTACTAGCTTAAAATTTAAGTTCACACGAATGTCATTATACATCCATGAGGATGTATATGACATCTAAAATAACATCATATTTTATCTAATAAATTATCTTTCTTGAGACTAAAATATACTCCTAAATATTGCTAATAATATCATGAATTGCTTTGTAGATGACTGGAAGCCCTCAAAAGTTGTTCAAACACTAAAAATATTCAATTTGAAAATATTGAAATGATATTATGGTCTAAATATATGAAAAATGAACTTAGTCTAAGTCTATACTTTAGGGTCCCCATTGCATTTTGTTCAAATATCATGAACCTTAAACTATAGATTTATATTAAGTCTTATTTTAAAGTGTCTTTATAATGCATAACTTAGAACAAATGCTTTTAACTAAAGGTTTTAATTTATTTATTAATGCAATAAAAATATATTTTGACATTAGATCATTATATCATTTTTATCCCTTCGAGATTTTTCTTGGACTTGACATAAATATTTTAGCCCAAAGTATACATTGTGTTTATTTAACACAACATAAACTTTGGACTAAAATATTTAGTTGTGGTCTCCTTTGTATGAATCTAGAAAACATAGGCATAAACACTTTACCCTAAATTTTATTTTATGTTTAATAAACATGAAATAAACCTTAGCCTAAGAAGTTTAATCCTATGTCCCTACCTCAATAATGTGCTAACTTAAAGCTTAGGCATCTTTTCAAATCAATAGCTCATACTTTATTGTGGGATGATGATCCAATGGTATGAAGAGCCCATAGATGTTTAAATGGAGTCCCAAGAGCCCATGAGCTCAATGTGTGGCAAAAACAAATTCAATGAAGAAATGACATATGATCTAGTGGTATATGGTTCATCACACTCTATAATCCAATGGCATGAAAGCACCAAAGAATTTTTAAAGGCATATGAAGATGATAAGTGGCACAACTATGAGGATTAGTACCAAAAGGAGCCAATCACAAGACCTAGTCTTGAATCATGATCAATGGCTCTTGGTCAATCATAAGATATTCATCTAATGATGTGAAATAAAAGAAGGCATTTTAAATTCTAATGGCTAGTACTCAAAGGAATTTATGAAAAATGTCGTGAAAGGTCTAGATCGATGCCACATAAGTACCATGCAAGCTAAAAAAGACAAAATAAGAGAACTTGTATGCTAAAAAATGCAAAGGTATAAATTCAAAGGTCCAAATAAAATCCCAATAATGTGTGAGCCAAATTATAGAGGAGCTACCACCATTAAATATCTAAAACCTTAAACCCTACATAAAAGAGACCTAGACAAACTCAATTGGTTATAGTTCAATCTGAGAGAAGCTTAATTATGTTTTTTAGCATAAAATAGCATCATATAGATCATTTAAAATCTCGTGTGAATAATTTATAGAATTAAAATCCATGGTAGATCATAGGCAATAGTTGAAAGAAGAAATAGAGCTCTACCTGTCCATAGATAAGTAAGAGAGAATCTTTAAGGACACTGAATTGGACATTATGGCCCTAAACAATGGAAAAAAGAATTGATCTAAACTCTTCTTCACCATAAAATAGATAAACCCCATCACCAAGGAGGAATAAATAATTGTCATGGATATTAGGAAGTATTATGACCTAGTCACTAATTAGATGGTCGACCATCATTACGTTACTACAAAACACGAAGTACTTCATTGTATTGACATTCTTGATCCAATTTTCATAGACTATAAAAGAGATAATGATTAGATAATCCATGAAGGAAATTATAAAAAGGTAGCCTAAATTTCCTCTTTGGCCTTCAAAAAATACTATAAGCTCCCAATACCCCATATAGACTTGTCTAAAATTAGGGAATGGACCAGCAAGTATGTATTCTCAAACCATGGTTACACTAAGGGAACCATGCCTTCAGATATTTTGAGTGTAAGATACCAATAGTACAATTTAGATAAGGGATAAAGGTAATCATGACCCTATTAAATAGAGCATTACAAGTCCCCTTAACCACATTTGTAAAGAATACCTAGGTCCCCTATGTATATTTCTTGGTGGAAGAGAAGCTTACCCCTCCAATTAGATACTTGATTAGTGTCTTCCTAGCCAAGCAGTTTATCACTATCAAAAGGAAGATAGCTATGAAATTTTATATGATTTCATACTTAATAGATGCCCTACTTGCCTCCATAAACTTCCCAATTATTACAAATTGGTATCCTAAGGGTAAAACCACTATATCCCACCACTATTCAAGATTTCACATCTTCAAATATAGGAAACACATGAAATTCATATATGACTATGTATATCTTACTCTAGTAGAGGCCATCATAGATTATCCCATGCCTAGGATGCACTCATTAATTAAGAAATATGCAGAGATGATGGGGGATATTTGGTTTTATCCAGATTGCATAATAATCTAAATTGAGGGAATCATGTCCCAACCCTATAAAATGTATGTGTATGTTCCTAATAAGTTAGTAGAACAAGATTTTGACTCCAAAATCATCAATTGTGTTGATGGGATCTACAAGGAAAAGAGGAAAGGTCTTCTCCACCCCTTTCTTCTAATTATTATAAGGACCATGTTGTAAGATTGGAAGCAAGTTGACAACATGTCCAAACATAGGGACTCATTTATATTCTAATTAGATGAACTCAAAATATGGGATCCTAAGAACATAGTGGGTAATCATTTGAAGGCAAAACAACTCACCAAGATAGTATATATGCATTATTTAATTGTCCATGACACCATTTACATAAA
Organism: Torreya grandis; assembly: GCA_037957365.1. NCBI lineage: Eukaryota > Viridiplantae > Streptophyta > Pinopsida > Cupressales > Taxaceae > Torreya > Torreya grandis. The sequence goes on along the minus strand of JARHVA010005641.1, from coordinate 980,392 downwards.
GGCAAAGAATTATGAAGAAGTGTTGGCCAAGATCAAAGGGTATAACCTTAAGCTAGATCGTAGGTTAATAAGTGAGGATAAACTATCAAAAGTATGGCAGATGCATCCTCTCCAATATCATTTGATGCCATCATCTTCTAGGCCACCCCAAGAGTAGCCTTAAGTGGAGAAACCACCACCTTAAAGACAAATTGAATAAGGACATGGAAAGGAAAAGCTATAAGAGATACTTAGAGAGGGGCCCTTATCCTCAACACTACCCCAAATACCTCCATCACTAGTTGAGTATTTGGACATGATTGTCCTAGAGCTAGGTGAAACATTTAAATGTGCCCTTAGAGATCTTACTAAGGCATATAACACTGATAAGGAGAATTATATTGAATAGACACAAATCTAAGTAGAGGGGTTTGAGGAGGAGAAGGGAAAATAGGTTTCTCTTGACATAGTCCCAGTGGTACCCAAAGAAAAGAGAAAGGAAGAGTTGGAATTGGTTCCAATTAGACCAAGAAAGAAGCCAAGATTGACCCTCACTTACCCCACTAGTGAGATTAATATATTCAGTAAGGATTTCCCCATCCATGGAAAATAATCCCTGATTAGTTCATCTATGGAAAATTTTAGAAGATCCCCTCTCTCTCCCACTCATGGGCACTAACAAAGTCTGGTGACATAGAGGTGTATGATGACATCAAGCCATGAATCAAGGCTTTAATGAGAGAAGAATAAGAAAATTTAATTGTGTCCACTGCAAGGCTAGAGAGATAGTGTAGATAATCTAAGAGCATCCATTAGCATAGGAGTTGAGGTTTTAGAGCCTTCAACATATATAGATCATATCACCACTATCCAATTCAATATAGAGATAGTTGGACTAGAAAGGGTCACCATAAGGAAAGCAATAATAGGAACTAAGGAGTTCACATTCCAAAAGTTTAAACCATTTTTGGGTTTGACCCTAGTTGAAGGGAAGTAGCTAGGAGAACATCCCATTCATGAAGAGGATGTTGAGAGCTTAACTGAGGCTCAATTAGCTCAAGCTAAGGCTAGGATTAGAGGAATGAAGGAGTCTCAAGGAAGCTATGGCTAGAGATGATAGTGAATTCAATGACTTAGTTGATCATGAGGATGTTTGCTTCTTGAATCCTATTATGGATGTGGAGTTGATCAAGGATCAACATTAGAATTCATGAAACTACTAAAGGATCTACAAGGGAGTCCCAAAGTAATGGGTCCACCCAGTAGTTAATATTCCTTTTGTAAAAACATTGTAATATTTAAAATAGGAATATTTTTTGCAAGGCATATGCTTGTCTATTAGCTTATTGCCCCTAGGTCAGTCCAATTGTAAAAGATAAGTGTATTTTAGAAATTTCTAAGGATAGTTGTCCTTATTTTTTGTATACATATATGTTGTAACTGATCAGTGTACTGCCTTATCTTTCTATAAAAGGCATGTATCACCATATTGTAAAGGGAGATAATTTTGAGAAAATTTTGTATGCTTGGAGAAATTAATATAATCAAGGGATTTTATAAAGATTATCTAGATTTGATGTCAATTTATAACATAGATTTTCTCTTAATTGCTTGTTTTATGTCTTAAATTTGAATATTTTCTTTGAATTCTAGGTTGCATTTTCTAAACACAAGGTTTCTAATTTGTACATATGCTAGATTAGTTGAAGGATATTAGATTTTATTCATTTCATTTTACTCTGTATTCATATGTGAAAATTATATTTGATTATAGTAGTAAATATTTAAAACTAAACCCAATAATTATTTATGATTCTTTACATTATCCTTCAAAGTTCACCTGGTATATAGTAAAATCTGAGCTTAAGCTATTTTTAATTATATATTGGTTTGAATGCATACTCAATTGTAATTGATTATTTATCATAATATTTGAGACTAATATAAGCAATCACTCATTTTCTTTCTTCCTTACCCTTCTCTTTGCTCCCTTTTTACACCAAATCACTATAGTTTATACTTAATTATAAATATCCATATAGATTAATTTATAGCTTAAGTTTGGATCATAATTCACTAGACATTAGCAATGATACTTAAAATTTATATATTGGACCATGATGGCTCCCAATGATTAATTGTTATAAATTTGTGTGGATAGTTAAACATTATTTTGATGCTATTGCACCATATGTAACATCAAGTTACCAGAATCTGCTACTCATGGTTTAAATTCCTAGAATTCTAAAATGAGAAGTTTTATTGAACACAAAGGAAATATGTGGTATATTTAGAGGCATCAATAAGTCCCTTCTAGTGGTAGGAGGGCCCATTCATGAATTATTTGATTATATGTTGACCTTAGCATGTTTTGAGCTAAGATTAGTGTATCTTTGTGTTTTTGAGTAAATTATTTGCTTAGAAGTATAAAGATAATTGATCTTTGTGGTTTATGACATATCTTTGTCCTTCCTTAGGAAAAGATTAAGGTTCTTTGAGATTTGATGTTTGTTTTTGGTAAATTTAACTTGAAATTTGAAAATTCATAGTATTTGAGGTTAGGATGGCTTTTTTTGATCAAATATTAGCATATCTTTTGTAGATATAATCTCATTTGAGCTTAAAATTATAAATATTGATCATATTAGAATAATTGGATACATATTTGAGCTATTTTAGACAAATATCAATGTCCTTTACTATTTTTTATACAATCTTTGCAAAATGAGCTTGATGCGCAGGTTTAATCCTTGTTCCTTATAAAGATTGGCTTGATACATAATATTTCAAAAAATATCTTCAACCTTGAATCTATATTTGCCAAAGATTCAAACCAAATCACACTCAGAGATAAGGGAGTCTTTGTTTGAGCTTGAAGATCATAAAAAAGCTAGGCATGACAAAGGTAGATGCAGGAGATCTAAATATTTTACAACTTCACCCTTTCAAGGTACCTTTGCATTCAACCTTCATCTAAGTATGGCTTATTTTGGAGAATATTCAATCAATGTACTAGGTGTGGTACATGATCTCCCATGTAACCCTGATAAGTATTTGCCTACATTTAGTCTAACAGGTATAGTAACTACTAAAAAACACTTAAAATATTTTAAATCTACCTTAAGGTTTCTAAAATTTGTGCATGAGTATGTACATTACAATTTATTACCCTTTAACTTTAAATATACTACCTATGAAAGGTTCTTGAACTCGTTTGACAATAATATCACTAGTTGGGATGGCTTTACCAATGTTTTTATAGATCAATTTGGAAAGATTGTCAATACTTGTGTTATTTATCACCAATTCACAGCCATTAAAAGGGATGAAAGTGAGCCTACTATGTCCTTAAATGATATATTTTATAAAATGTATATCAAGACCATAGAACCATTTAAACTTGATGATGTTTTAGATCTAGAGATCTACAAGGATGCAGTGGATCCCATGACCTCTATGTTCTTGAAAATATCCATACCAGCTATAAGTTCATTGGCCCAAGCCTATTCTAAATTAGTGAAAATTAATTACCAAATGTATCCCCAAGGAAAAATGGATTACTCAGTCCCAAACATTAACCCACATATGCCTACTCTGAATATCTTTTCAAACAATAACCAAAATATCCCAGCCTTAAATCAACTCCCAAACCTCAATCAATTACCATTGAGTCATGCTAATCCTAACCAAAATTTAGGTTCTTTAAATCATCCTAATAATGGATTTAACATAAATGATCAAATATCTTTAGTTCCAATTGGTGGTGTTAACAATAACTAGGTACATAATTTTGAAACTCCTAAACATGAGAATGAGTCTATCCTAAAAATGGTCCAAAAGTTGAGAATTTATTTTATTTAGCTACAAAAACAAGTTGGAAATACTACTAAAATCTCTAGTAGGAATTACTCATGTCAAAGGTATAGTAGGCCAAACAATAGATTTTAAAATTATAGTTTTCATAATAACAAGGATAATAAACCATCTTCTATAAATAAGAATATGGACATTAATATTACTAATATTGCATTACCTAATTATTACAGAGTGCATTACACCACCAAGCATGGCAAGACTGATTGTATATATTTTTGCAAAGATTTTAAAGCTTTCTAAGAGGAATTAGATACATTTGAAGTGGTGCCTAATAAGGATAGTCATGTAAATTCTTCTAGATCCAAATCATCTGATCAAGTCTTCATGGTAGATACTTTTGATTTCCATTTTTAAGAAGATAATAAACCTGATGAGATCCCTAAGGAGATCTAAGACTTTCAAAAGTTATTGAAGAAGACATATCCCTTAAGGAATATAGAGTAGAGGAAACCCTTAACCACTTCAATTTTTCCAAAAAACTTTGGAACTCCTCTAGACACCTCTTCAAGCAACAATCTAGAACCACCTAAAGGGAGTACCTCTAAGCCCAAAATTGATATTCCTAATTCTTATAATAAAACTAGATATAACATTATTGAGGATATGAATAAAATAAAGGCTAACATCACTTTATATGAGCTTACATAGATTAGAAACCAAAGGGACCTCTTACTAGAATCTCTATCCAAGAAATCCAACAATCCACCCAAGGCTAACAATGCTAATGTGATGATACACAAAGCTAAAGCCAAATCTCCTCCTTTCTTGCTCACTGTCAGGATGTTTGGTAATAACTTGCATAATTTCTTATTATATTCTAGTTCAACTACCAATATCATGCCTACAGGTAAATGTTAACATCTTAGCTTAATACCTATAAATTTTGATAGGGTTATCACCCAATTGGACAAGTCTAGGGTCAAAATGGTTGGAGAGTTATTCAATGTTCACATGTATTTAGATTTTGAGCCTAGATTGTAACAATTCATTAATATTAAAGTTTTTGATATACCTAATGTTTATGGAATCTTGTTAATTAGGGAATGTACCAAGGCCCTAAATGGTTACATTTCCATAGATTTCTCACATTTGTGGCTACCTTGGAAGGGAGTTTCTAATTAGATCAAGGTTAAGAGAGAAATAAGGATGAAACACATGATCACTAAGTAAAATGATTTTAATGAGAGGGTTAACATAATTGACTTAGACTTAGGGGTTTTCACCCTAAAAATTGATAAGGTATGTGATCCCAAGAGTGCTCATGTTATTCATAGATTATGAAAATTACATTTTGATAGTGTTAGGTGCAAGGTTGGATCTATAGTAGGCATTGTTATTACTGAACCTATTGATAAGAAATACCATGCTTCCTATAGACTCCAAATCCCTTTCACTAAAAATCTTGTTGAATATGAATCCCTTATCCTAGGTTTACAATTTGCTATAAAGAATAAGGTCAAATAACTACTAGTTTATGAGGATTCAGAACTAGTGGTCAACCAAGTAAGAAGTAAATACCAATGCAAGATCTAATAGCTTAAAAGATATAAGTTTAAGGTTTGGGATTCTATTGAGTCCTTTGATTCTTTTATCATTACCTCCATCCTAATGGAAGAGAACCAAGCTACTGATGAGTTGGCATCTGTTGCATCCAACCTCATGCCCAACCAAAATTCAACTAATTGCAGCATTGAGTTGATCCTTTGTCCTTCAGTGCCTAATGATATTAGAAATTTTAAAAATTTTAGTGATAATCAATTTATATTGGATTTCATGACCAATTTTGGTGTATTTGATTCTCATATTATTGATAAGACTGATGAAAATATACTAAGGAGGATAAGTTTGATGGTAAAGTCATTCAGTTGAATGATAACAAGATCCCTAAGGGGATGATTTCTTTAGAGAGACTATTTGATCAAGACAAACTAGTTGAGGTTTATAAGAGACCCAAGGTAAGAGGGAAACACTATAATTCTATTTATCTTTGTCTTTAAGATCAATCATAACTACTAAACTATTTCCTACTATTTCTTACTTTATTTCTAACTTTAAAGAAAAAGGAGAGAAACAATAGATGAGGGGTGTGTGCCTAGTTAAACATTGCACTCATTGATGACCCAACAAAGTAAGACTTCCTTTTTGGTGAGGAAGGACTACCTGAAATAAGAACACACTAAACCAACTTGTTTTTTAGATGAGTATGAAGGGTGGACTGCCTAGCAACATGATAGATCTAAGAAGTATAAGCTCCCTTGGATGGTTGTCAATCAACTCCCCTAATGATAAAAATATTCTCACAATAAAAATTAAATATGATAAACTAATAATAACATAAATTCTTATGCAATAAATAAGTAATGTACCTATTCAATATGATATAAAAATATAGCATGATAGGTCAATATCATGCTAAAGTGGGTCAAAGTCAGGTTTAAAGAATCCAAATATGATTTATAGATAGTTTAAAAGTAAAAAGAGGGTTTGGTGGGGTGTGAGGAGGTTAAAAATAACAATTTATTATTTTTCCTCATAGGTGATTGATGGTGGTTAGTCTAACTATCAATAGCTAAGTGATCGGTGATGGTTACTATAAACATCAATGGTTATAGTAACTAGTTATGGCTACCTATGGGAATGTGGTGGGATATTGAAGTGGAGTTGGAGGGAGGGTGGTTGATGGATAGATGGTTGAATATGTATTATGAGAGTGAGGGGTAATGTATAGGTGATTTGATCAAGATATAAATACTTAATGAAGAAGAAAATGCTAGAAATAAGAAAATAAGAATTGTATGATTAAAAGTGGAAGCTAATGACAAGCTGAATGAAATTGGATAGCATAATAGTACTTCAACCTTCAAAATTCATGTGGATAGATTTTCAGGGTTTAGGGTGCTTGCATAAATAAAATAAGAGAGTTTGGATGTAATTTTTGAATCTTTTTTTCTTCCAAGAGACCTCAATTTATAGCACAAAGTTTCCAAGTGAGGAGGAAGGAAGATACTAAGTTGGTCTAGGATAAACATGCCGATTTTAAGAGATAGTAAGCTTTATGGTTTAAATGGGAAAGTTACCATTTTTCCCATGCTTATCTTGCCTATATCTAGAAGTTATTATTTTGTAAGCTTAGATACCTAACCATTGATGGTCAGGCTAACCATTGATGGTTAGGCTGACCATCAATAGTCATACCCCCAAACACAAAAGGGTGAAAATGGGTTATAAGTTGATGTTTTAAAATGTTTTAGAAAATGGTGTCTAAGTCTTAAAGTATAGAAAAGGTATTTTTAAGGGTGAGTTAACTAGGTGGATAGCTAACTAAAAGTTGAGAATAGGTCTAAGGTAGTTTGACATCAAAAATTGGTTAAGGGGATGTTTTCTAGTGTCTATATTTTGCCCCTTTTTTGTGTTGCTTTAGGTCACTAAGCTATATAACAAAAATAAATCATTGATCAGTCAAGGTTTGATTGCCTTGATTATAGGAGGAGGGTATTCCCTTGAAAACTAGGAGGCAATGAGGAAAAACTAAAATTAGGTCATGGTTTGATAAAAGGTAAAATGGAGATCACAAGGCTGGTGACTTAAAATGTGTAGGAAGTTAAAACACAAATACATGTGTAGAATATGACCAAGTGTGAGAGTTAAAATCACGTAAATACTAAATTTTCCAATGTTGATATTAATAAGTTTGGGTTCTAGGAGAAATGATGAGGTAACTGGTCCCCAACATTGGTCATAGCTGATCAGGTCACACATATCAAATCTCCTAAATAAGGTAAATGTTTACTTAGGTATCCAAGGTAGGAAGTGATCCTAAGAAAAAAAAATGGTTGGGTCGTGTATGAGGTGGTATAAAATGAAAAAGTTTAGCATGGAAAAATAAGTCAAGGTAGTTAATCATGACCATAATAAGGTCATCGCAAGGCATGTTAGTAGGTGGGCTCAAAAAATGGCCCAACATCAAGGTGTATATGGTCAAATGGGTTGGGTGGTTGGTTAGGTAGGGAGTGGCTGAGCTGACTCTTAATGTGATGGGTAGGAGGACACTACTTACATAGTCCCATGGATAGTGGATCCAACATAGAATTCATGCCTAATATAGTTTTTGTTGGTTGGGGGAGAGGGTTACTCTTGAAGAGGTAAAGTTGTGGCAAAATGGGTTGCCCCACTCAAGTATACCACAAGGTTGGGTTCAAGATGAGATGGTAGAAAAGGTTGTGGGCACCTAACCATTGATTGTTAGGTTAATCATCAATTTTTAGGTTAACCATCATTGTTTAGGGTAAACATTTATGGTTAGGGTAACCATTACCAATTAGGTAACCATTGATGGTTAGCTAACTATCAATGGTTAGGTGAAAACCCTAAAACCATAGTAAAAAGGAAAGCAGTCAAAGTTTTATCACCATTTGAAACTTTTTTGATGTCATTTAGCACTACTTGAGAACTTGGTATGAGACTTGTCCATGATTGCTAGAAGTATCCTTAGGTGTCAAGAGTGTATTGGTGATTATGATTGAGAGGGAGATTGTGTAGAACTGAGATAGATGCTAGAGATGAATGCAGCGAGGTAGTTGGACATGGATTGAGATGTCATCATCATTCATATAATGAGTTAGGGCTACCTTATGTTTTGAAATTTAATCATTTATATAAGATTTTATGATTATTTAGGTAATTTATGATTGTAAAATGTTTGGGTAGAGAGATGCCCTAGGGCTTGGCATTTTAGGGTTTTATGAAAATTTATGGAAAAAATAGGGAAAATAAGAATAAGGGTAGGAAAATACAAGCTAATATTGTGATAGGAGGGGTAAAATAAGAGAAAGTGTAAGAAGTAGGGTAGTTTGTGGAGTTTGAAGGAGGTTAAGGGGTCGAGGCTCATCACCCCCAATCATTGACAATGACCATAGGTGGTTGATCTGATCATTGACAATCGACCCAAGGGGAAAAAAACTACCTTAAAAGGATTGTCATGGTTGAGGGATCTATTGATGGTAGAGGGATGAGAAGGAAGTGGGAGCTAATTAATTAGATATGATTAGATTATAGTATTGTTTTATTATAACTGGTTTGAAAACTGAATATTTGTCTTTTAGAATATAGGGAAATTATTTTTTAAAGGAAATGGGAAGGGAGTGGGTACTGGGTGTGTTTTTTATGGGTTTAATCTTGAATCTTGGTCTCTCATGATTTCAATATTGGTAAGGATAGTGAAAATATAGATAATAAGGGAACATCTATGTAAGGGGTAAATGGTTGGATGTAAAATTTTATCAATGTAGACGGTTTGAATATTTACATTCATGTATAGAGTAGCTTTAAATGTAGATGATTTGTTATTAGCTAGGGTAAAAGAAGGTGTAAAATATGTTTTAAGGGTATTGTGAAGCTTTGTATAGGTATTAAGCCCTCAGCTAGAGATGGGAGGTAGGTAGTTATTTAAATATCCATTTAGAAAGAGATTAAGGGTAGGATTGAGGTGATAAGAGTAATTAGTATCAAGTAGGTGATAGGTGTGTGAAATATATGAAGGGTTGAGATGGTTGTTTGTAGTTATGAGAATTACGTGTAGAAAAGGGGTAAATGAAATATTTTTAGTGGATGTACTAGTGATTGATAGTCATCATATCTTGGAAAATGTAAATAGGGATATGTTATCACCGTATGATGGATATAATTATTTTGTACGCTTGAGAGCAGATCCAAATATGGGATCAAGTGCCTAAGATTTTTATAGAGGTGTGAGATGCTATATCTATAAAGTACTAGAAAAATATGGAGGTAGTTAGTTTTGGAGAGATGCACCATTACCAACACCTTTCTAGAGATGTTACGATGATAGTTTCCCTCATCAAGAGATGAGACCTAGTGACTAACACATTTTGGTTACCAACCATAGAGATGAGTATCTTGTTAGAGGATGTGCATAAGATCACTTGATTACCCATCTAAATGGACCTAATATATCATATAAAGAGTGAGGAGATTGATTATTGTATGGATATATTATTTGGGGTAGATAGAGTACATGCATAGCTCTATGTTGGTGGATTCAACATTAGGCCATTATACCAACAGGCCCGGGGAGAGAGACACTTGTTAATAATGATGTAGTTAGTGGTGACTTGTTATGATTTACCAAATTTAGTTGGAGGGAGGTTCCCTTATATTCTCTTAGGGGTACTTGTGGAGTTGGTACATGGGAGGATAGTCTTAAAATGGGCCCAAATTCTATTAGTGTAGCTCTATAAAGAGCTATGGGGATTTAGAGCACACAATGGTTATGGTATCTGTGTGGGGTTTGTACTCCATTGTTAAGTGTATGAGTACATATAGGTGTTAAGACCATTGGGCCTACCTATAGAGGGTTACTTGTTAATGGATTATAGAGTCATATTTTATTAATAGAGGGATGGATCAATGATAGGGGCTAGTGGTGGTGTGAGGGATATTGATTGGTTTTGAGATGACTTGGAGGGCTTAGCACCTAAAGATATGGTTTGGAGGCCATATAGGACTTGGCATGTATGGGTTTGATATAGATATCATGCAATAGCCTTACAGAGGTAGAGATGAGTGTTTAGGAGGTAGGATGGTGAGATGGAGCACATACCATTTAAGAGAGTGTAGAGATAGTTTGGGATTGTGCAGGGTATTCTACCTAATTTTTCATGGTATAAGAGGGAAGATATAGAGTTTTTATTTCTAGATCCCTAACCATAAGAGAAGGAGTTGGACCATGAGGCACTGGCCATCAAAGAGAGATGATGTAGGCATTACAACTAATTATCTTACATGGTTCTAGGGTAGATATGTGGCAATAAATTTTGGTTATGTGGATGGGGGTTGTGGACCTATGGACATTGATCCAACATAGGGACTAACATAGGGTGATCCTCAGGTAGTAACAACACTAGCTATGACTTAGGCCCATATTATAGCATTATATGTGTAGGTGGCCATCATACAAGGCTAGATTACAACAATATAATGATAAGTGGGGGTTATGATGGTGGAGAGGGACCAAACATGATTCTAGGTTATCATTCTATAAGAGGAGCTAGATAGACACATTATAGGGGTAGATTGGTATGGGTGTGGTAGGTGTGCCAATAGATTTAGTGCCTTGGGCACATTATTTAGCCATTGTATAGGAGAGTCATTATTATGAGGTGATGGTATTTGATTAGTTTCCCCATGCCATGAGATTCACTAATTACAAAGCTTGCATGGGTGTCTGGGCCATGCTTGATAACCCAATTTAGTGGGTTATATAGGGGTCTTAGGGGGACCACTTTTAGGTATAGGTATAGATGGGGCCAATGGTAGTGGTACTCTAATGTAGGCTCATGATGAGATTGTATATTTTTTTTACATGTATATATGTATTTTGATACTGGTCTGCATGCTATCAATGTGAGATGTATAAAAGTGAGTGATATGTACATGTATTGACACATATTGATGTATATATATGATTCATATTTTTATGGTGATTATGCTTTTATGTTTTATGAGATGGATTTTTGTATGTTCATTACGTGATGATGGTGATGAGTGACTGAGATGTTTTTGATGTCATAGATGATGATTGTTTATGGACTTATGATTATATAGAGTGATGTTATTAGTGTAGGCATGTGATGATATATGGTTTAATGTTTTGTTCTAGAGAATGTTGTTAATTATATAGGTATATTTTGATGTGGGGATAGTGCTTATGATGTATATTCTTGGATATGGTTAAATTTAATTAATGTGTGAATGTGATGTTACTCAATGTGAAAGAAAATGGTTTGTATGATTTTTTCATGTGGATTTTATGGTTCATGATATAGTTTATGATTATGGTCTATTTTAATAATGTTTTGATGTGTATAGATAATATTTAATGTTTTAATGAAAACACATAAATTAAGTGTAGGTAACAAACTCAATATAATTAGAGACAATGTCTTTGTGAGCTAATATAATTGAGAAAAAAGCCTATTGGGTTCATTGGCTTGGACCCTGTTAAACCCAGGGTGGATTGATCTTAATGAAAATAAACCTTTCATATGCTTCACATTAGCATGATTTTAGTGAAAAGTTGTCATCATAAACGTAGGGTGCCAAGTGAGCTCATAGTCCCTTGATTTATAAAGGGTATACAGGAAAAGGGGATGATAGGTAAATGGATGGAAAAGGTATGATGTAAGAGCCTAATGTGTATTTACTTACCCTTTTTATGGGTGACTTAAGAACCAAAATAGACAAGTCCATATCTTTACAAGGTGTATACTAATCGATGTGATAAGTCTACATATATAATTTTTCATGAGAGAACTAATTACGATGATTTTAGGATAAATCTCTTTTGATAAGGTCATTTATTGCTTTCATTTATGAGAAGGGTGAAGTTGATCAATATGAGAATATTCAAATACTTTAATAGAGCCAAATATGGCTTTTAGGAAGAGATTAGGTTTGACATGTTGGCTTAGCCATCCTTCAAGGGAGTGGTTTAAGTCTAAATATGAAAAAGTGTTTGATAGTTGTCCTTTGAGGGATCAATCTATCTATTTTGACTTTATTTGGTAGCTATCCTTTGAGGGAGTAGCTTGTACTTAAGAAAATGGACCCAAATAATATTTTATATCCCATGTAGAATTTTTTTGAATGTTATTTTAGACATCGACACATCTATCTAAGCTTAGAGGCTAACTTTTATAGGGGTAAGATTTTTTACCACAAAATGTGGTTTTTAGGTAATGGAAAGTGGTTTTGGGAAACAATTAACCATGGGATTCCATCTAGTTAAAGATGAAAAGTATCCATAAGAACCATGTCATGGGCTGAGCTATGGTACCCATGTTTAAGATTAGGTTAAGATTTATGATGGATAATCATGTGGGTCTGTTGTAATCACATGTCCCTATGAGGAATAGGGTAATAAGGTAAGGGAGGTGAGAATATTGTAAACCAAAGAATGAGCTTAAGCTATACAATAGGGTTTATTATATCTTCCTTAAAAGTAGAAAAGATATAGATGTGAAGCATTGAGAGGCTCAAGTTCTGGTTTACCTTCAAGATAGGACAAATGATAAGCTCTTGATCCATACTTATGGGTGATTATATAGGGTTCAAGCCAATTGAAAGAAAATTTTCCTTTTTTTCTTTTCTCCATATTTTTTACATGTTGGTTTTATTTAAGGATGAGGTCTCTAATATTGAATTCCCATTCTTTTAGATGTTTTTTATAAGCACAAGTGATATGCTCTTGGTAGAAATGAAGATGATTAAGGGTAGTAAAGTGATGGTCATCAAGTAACCCAAGGCATACAAGGTGTTCTTAATAATAATAATCTTCAAAAATGATGTCTTGTAAGGATATGTAAAGAGAGGGGATCTAGACTTTGAGAGGTAAGACAACCTCTATGCCAAAGACTACATAAAAAGGTGTAGCACCCATGGAGGTTTGAATGCTAGTGTGATAGGACCATAAAGTGAATGGGATGCATAGGTACCAATCCTGACTTGAAGCACTTATAAATTTGGTTAGCATCTTGATGAGGGTTTTGTTGTAGGCTTACACCTATTTGTTTGCCTACTAAAGATAAGGTGAGGAATAACTAAGCTTGATTCCAAAAGCATCAAATAATGCTTGAAATTTATTATTTTTGAAGGATTTTCCATTATCAATGATGATTTTATGAGGGACAATAAAATGAAAAATGATATGGTGATTGATGAAATTGATCATTTTTTTGGATTTGATTGAGATAAGAGGAATGGATTCCACCTTTTTAGTGAAATATTTCGTAATGGTGATGATGTATTGGTGCCATTGAGATGAGTGAGGATTGATTTATTTAATGAGATCAAGCCCCCATTATGAGAAGGTCCAATAATATTTGGATACCTAAAGTCCATGAGTAGGTGTGTGATGCACATTAACATGTTGTTGTCATTTGACACACTTCCTTACATAGTCACATTAGTCTTGATTGAGGGTAGGCTAATAGTAGCCAAGGTGTATCATTCTTTTAGCACTAATAAGGCCACTAAAATGTCCTCCATAGACTCCATCATTATTTTCCTTGATAACATGGGAAATCTCATGACTTCACAGACAACACTGAAGAAGGTCATCAAATCCATAGTTGTAAAGGATTCCTCATTATATAGTATAATGAGAGGTACCCTAAATGAGGGATTTTTTAACATTCTTTGAGAGGTTAGGTGGAATTATGTCAAGGTTAGGGTACTTAAGAATTTGGTCATATTAGATGTTTGAAGGAGGCACCTCCACACTATAAATGGTTAGAAGGTCTAAACTAATATATGAAGGTCTAATGAAATGATGGATGGTGACAAATAGTTTAAATTCAACAATTTGAGAGGGAATTTAAGATATAAGGGAGGCTATTGTATCTATAAATTTGTTAGTAGATTGGGGTACTAATTGGATCTAGTAACATTCAAAAAATGTTAAGAGTTTATTGATGAGAAGCTTATATTTTTACAAAACACCATTTTTACATTGAGAGGACCCATTGACTTGGTTGACCACGAGTTGGGAATAATCAAAGATAGAAATGGTTTTGATTCTTAAGGTGAGAGTGGTTTGGAGATTGATGACCAAAGCTTCATATTTTACCATGTTGTTAGTAAATTCAAAGTTGAATTTAAAGGAAAGTGGAAGAGGTTCTCCATGAAGGGGAATGATAATTATGCCTTCACCCCCACCGTGTTGGAATTTATAGCCATCAAAAAACATGGTCATTTGAAAAGGGGTTTCTTCCTAAGAAAGAGTTGCAATCGACTCATTTGGAAAGGTCAATATAATGGGTTAGTTATCTGGGAGGGGAACCTTAGCTAATTTGTCAATGATGATCTACCCTTTAATGGATTTTTGTTGAAGAAACTCAAGATCAAACTTAGCTAGAAGCATGAGACACTTAGCCATACATTAATTTTGGTATGGCTTGGAGTGCATATACTTGAGTGGGTCAATGTTGGTAATAACGTATGTTTTTTTATTAAAAGGTAATGACAGAGTTTAGAGGTGATAAAAATGAGAGCAAGACAAAGTTTTCTAGGATGGGTATATCATGTCTCATACTCTAGAAGCATGTGACTGATATAATAGATGGATTGCTCTTTTTTTTTTCATCTTAATGAGCCAACATTACACCTAAAGAGTGATCAGTGGTAGATATGTAAAGGTAGAAAGGTTAGTCATCCTTAGGCGGGATAAGAACTAGTACAAAAAGTAGCTACTCTTTAATCAAACAAAAGGCTTGTTGGCACTCTTTGGTCCATCTAAAGGAGGTGTCTTTCTTTAGGAGATGTTGAAAGGGTTAACATATACCTGATAGCTGAGAGATGAAGTGACAGATATATTAGATTTTTCCCTATAGAATATAAAGTTATTTAAGGTTTGTTAGAGGAGGCATTTACAGGATGGCCTTGACCTTGGTAGAATCAATATCAATTCCATAAATGGAAAAAATAAAGCTAATAAGCTTCCTAAAGAGAACCCCAAAAATGCATTTCTTGGGATTGAGCCTAACATAGAATTGGATTAGTTGATTGAAGATGATAGCGATAAAAACTAGATGATCCTTGTAGTGTTTGAATTTCCCTAGGATATCATCCACATAATCTTATACAATCTTATGGATAATATCATGGAAGATATAGGTTATGGCTCATTGATAATTCAATCCTACATTTTTAAACTTAAAGGCATGAATTGATAGTAGAAGGTTCCCCGAGGGGTGATAAAGGTAATTTTACATTGATCTGAGGGGGTGATCAATATCTTATTATATATTGACAATCTATCTATGAGAGATAACATCTAATGTATTATGGTAATATAAAATACTTGTTAAATGTTGGGTAAAGGAAAGTTGTCCTTAGGTCATGTAAGGTTAAGGTCATGAAAATTGATGCAAAGATGAATTCCCCTAGTGGGTTTCGTGATGGGAATGATGTTAGAGACCTAGTGTGGATAATCAATGGGTTGAATGAAGTTGATCGATAAAAGGTGTTGAAGTTCTTCTTTGATGAAAAGAGCTATGTGAGGCTATATTTTTCAAAGCTTTTGTTGTACCATCTTAGCCTTAAGATAGGTAATGATGTTATGGATAGCTATAGAAGGGTCAATCCTAGGCATATCCTAATAAGACCACATGAATGTGATGATATGGTCTTGAAGGAAGGTGGGATAATCTCATTACTCATCTAAGTTTAAGGATTGTCAAATTTTAATGATACAATGGTTTTCTTGAGCTCCTAAGTTAATATCAATAGTTGACTCATTTAACATGGTTTGGTTCTTAAGGAGAATGGATATATATAAGAATCACCTGCACTGAGGTAGGCGAGGATGGAAGAATAATATTGGTGTTACATGGTGTGAATAGTGAGTGAATCACAATCAATTATCTCAGGATGGATGAGAGGAAAGGTTTTAGTTTAGCCACCTTGTTAATAGGTTAGTGGGCCTAAACTAATGATATTGATAAAATAAGTTGGATGGGATGACGTTAGATTCTTTAGATTAGGAAGATGAACTGGGTAAGGATATAAGCTCTTCCATGAGGGTAGCAATGGGTTTTGGTGAGGTGGGTTATTTTATTCGTTTGAACCCAAGACCAAAGAACTCACAAGGTTTTTGAGTTTTGATAATGGGAAATTCATGAGGTGCTTATTCACAAAGGCCCATACCGAATCCTTTCCAAGCATAGTGAAGAAGATAGGTTTTGGAAAAGGATATATTTTTTATATTGGATAGATTGAAAGTGAAATTTTGAATATATATAGTGGTGATGGGAGTGAGGAGTAGTCGATCAAGTCTCCCATAGAAAAAAGTTGTTCAATTGTTTGAAATTCTAAAGGGGATGATGGTTCGTATGTTGGGGTCATAAGAAGGGTCATTTTTAAGGTTACCATATTCATGTGGAGTGGGAAAATCATTTAAAGCTAAAATTCAATATTCCCCAAGGAGAGACATTAGAACATTTATGCCAAGGAATCCTCAATGGGAATATGGGAAGAAGATATAGATGCACTAGTTAAAGCTTCATCATTATTGATGGTAGAAGTACTACAAGTCATGGTTGGTGGTGTAGTTGTGTTAATGGTGTTGGTTGAATATGCAGGAGATGAATGTGGAAGAAGGACATCATTAGGCTTATAGGTCATATTATAAGATGTAAAATGACTAGGATCAGCCTTGATAGTTATAACCTATCCTTCATGTTTGAATTTGACACAATGGTGTAAAGCAGAGGGGATACAACTCATAGATCAGATCAAGGGCATCCAAGTAGAATGTTATATTATAACTCACCCTCTACAACATAAAATATCTCAAAAATGGTATAAGGCCCTAAGCGTATTTGAAGCATAATAGTCATTAAAGGAGTGAAGAACCATTGTGATTTTCACCATGATTTCTTTGGTAAATGTAACTAATCAAAAGCATGAGATGAGATTATGTTGATGATAGATCCTCTATCAATCATCACACTTTTAATGTGAGTTTGATTAATGTATGTGATGACTAAGAGAGTTGGGTTGGATTCCTTGAAATGGGCTAGGGGTATCTCAAAATCTTAGAAGGTGATGATGGAAGAATGTTAGAGGGTTCCAATAAAGGATGTAAGAGGTTGAGGGTCATTTAGTTGAACCTTAATGGATTTTAGAGTGTCTAGTAGTACCTAATGATGATGAGGAAAGGTATTGATCAAGTTGTAAATGCTCATCTTCACTGGTGCTTGGTGAAGTTTCTTTAACATGGTTTGTTAAATGGATGTAGAAGAGTTAGTGGGAGGTACACCTTGGATAGATACTCTAGGTCTAGGTGAGGGAATATGTGGTGGTGTTGGTGTTTGATCTTAGTTGGAAGGTTGGAAGTCTAAAGGATATGTCTATGGAATGGATGCATGGGATTTTACCTTACCTCATTATTACACCCAATATCAGGTAATCCTATGAATGGTATAGATAATAGGATTAGTCAAGCTAGGTAATTTATTTAGCTCATCCCCCTCACTTTGAGATGAAATTTGAAGAGAAAGTATAGGTAGGGTCAGAGGTTGTATCGGTTGGGTTGGCTAGGCTAGTAGTTAGATTGGTTGGGATGGTATTTGGATTGGTTGGGTTGGTGAAGGTGGTTCATCTAATAATAAATCATCCTCATCATATAGGCTATAGACAAGGGTTTGGAGAGATTTAAAGTTTTTGTATCATGTCCTAGTGTCCTATGATATACACAAATCAAAGTATCATCAAACTAAGAAGGTTTAGTATAAGAAGGGGTGAACAGTTTAATGGGTTGAAACTTAATGGAAGACATTTGCAACAACCTCTATAAAATAACCACATATGATTCATTTAGAGGTGTTGGGTGTGTTTCAATGCTCATTAAATAAATAGGAACCTTATTAGGCATAAAATTGACCTTAAAAGGGGTAGGTGGTTAAAGAACTTTGGTAGATGGTTTGGGTTGGCTTGGCTTAGCTATGATTAGGTTACAAGTGGATGGTTTCAAAGTAAAGGATGTGAGGTTGATAATAGGTGAGAAAGTGGAAGGGGATAAACTAGATAAAAATGATGAAGAAGTTGATGGCTTGGGTGGTATAAGGGTAGGCATAGAAAAGTATGTCATTTTAATTAATTTGAAATAGGTGATTAGGATGGTATAAGGGTGGGTCCCAAAATAGATGGAAATGAGAAAGAAATGGCATAGGTCAAGCTCGAGGATGAGGTTTAGGTAACTACACCAATTGGTCCATCTTAGTTGGTGGTTTATTAGGTATACTAGAGTGGGTTAGGTCTAATTTTATGGGTGAATGGGTGATGCTAGGTGTGGGAAGCATACCCAAATTCTTGGTTGGTATCATGAGAAAATTATGAGTTGATCTATGTGGAGGTGGGTGATATGGTTCTATCATGTCTTAGGAGAAAGAAATGTTTGATGATGGGGTGATAATAGGTTTGAGGATGAATTCCAATGAGGTCAAGGGTTCAAATCTATTTTGGTATGGGAGCCCCATATGGTGCCAAAATGTGGCTCTATTTAGGTTAGGTTGTGAGGCGAATTCTAGACATTTCACTGACTGAGAAAAGGGATTGTAAATGAGTTTGGTTCCTTTATTAGTTATTTCAAATGTTAATCCCTTAGGTGATGGAAAAGATAGGGTTCATTCATCTTTATTTGAGCTAGAAGGTTCCAAATTCCCTAGTTGGGTAAATGAGGTAATGGCTACTTATGGGGTGATTAGGGGAATAGATGGTTCTTTGATCAAGGGTGTAGGTATGGTCTCATTTTATTCCTTTACTAGGGTATCCAAAAGAAAAGAGGAGGGTTATACCATTACATTTAGTGGGGTATAAGAAAAGGTGGTTAAATCAATGGTGGCTTCCATGAAAGGAGAGGTGGGTAGTGGTGTGGTTTGATCAAGCAAAGACATGGGGGCTATATATTCTTCTATTTGGGTCTCTAAAGGGATAAGAGGTGAACTTGATTCTTCCGTAGGTAAGATTGGTGAAGGAGAGATATAAGTGTGGGGCTCATCCATCATGGACTCATTTATGATGATGTTGATTATGTGTGTCTCATGCGATGATGATGGTTTAGATTTGTTGTTATGGGGTTGGGTTGATGGAGTATGATTACGAAAGTGTTTGTAAAATATATCAAGAGAATGATTAGGAGGTGCATTAGGGTTGTCAAATGATAATTCACCATTGTCAATCAAGTTTTAGATGAGGCTTTTAAAAGTGTTACACTAATTTATGTCAAGTCCAATGACTTGATGGAAAGCACAATGGTAATTTTTATTGTAAAACCTAGGCACAGGGTGAGAGGGGTCAAATTATTGAGGTGGATTGATTGGTGGAAGTTTAATAAGGTTAGATTTGAGTAGTTTGTCCAATACAGAGGCATAAGACTCCCCTATAGGTGTAAATTGCTTAGGAGGAACCCAATTTTGATTTTAGTTTGGTGGGTAAGAAGGGTTGGAAGGAGTGGTTTGACACAGTTGGTTAATAGATGGAGCTAGGAAAACTTTGAATATAATCAATTTTTTTAAATCTTTGTCTTTAAGATTGGCTTGGTTGGTTGTCTTGGTAATATAAGCATCATTGGGTTTGAAATTGGAATTATTATTTCATACTTTTAGTTTACCCTCATCTATGGCATGGTTTTCAAGTTTGTGTGCCATTGTGAATGCTTCATCAAAGGTTTTAAATGTTTTCACTTAAAGAGTGGGATAAATGTGTTTTGTGCATCCCCTAGAGAAAATCTTGATGAGTTATACTTAGGGTAGTGAGAAGGATAGTTTATTGATGAGACCTCACCATCATGTGATGAAGTCAGTGATTGACTCATAATCAAATTACTTGATAGAATAGAGGTTAGTTATGGAGACATTTATATATATGTTCACTAAAAATGTTATAGGAAGATTTGGGTGAGTTGGGAGAACAAAAATATAAAGTGCGTAAGAAGATCATTGTACCAATCTAATGTTGGTCCTGATAAAGACATAAAGAAGGTTCAGAGGAGGAGGGCATCATCATATATGACCAATTAACAAGAATGGTGAAATGCCCTCAAATGTTTCTAAGGATCCTCTTTACCCTAAAACTTAGAGAATCTAGGGAGTTCCCATTGAGGTGGATAAGTATGGATGGGAACAGATGGATTGATTGGCTCATTGAAAATTTAGTCATAAGATAAAAATATTATGAGACCTAAATATAGAGGATTCAAGATGTGTCATCTTTTCCATGAGCATCCTAATCAGGTCAGGTTGGGGTTGGGAAACTACATAATTTAATGGTAAGTTTTTTTGAGGTTGGGTTGTAGTTATGAATTGATATGTGACAAGAGGTACACAAGTAGGCACATATTGGTATGTAGTAACTTGAGGTTGGGATAGTGCCCTAGCAAGACTGATAGGAATTAAGGGTTGAGTGGAAGGCACAATATATCCCTATGGGTTGCAAATATATTTATAAGATGCTATAGGGGTTTTTAGAGGAATTGATAATGGTTGGTGTAGGGGTACTTTTGGGTTGGTTGATGGGGGCATGGTTTGGGTTTATAATGCTAAAGTTCCTATGGGTTGTTGATTGGTAGTCACTATAATGCTAATAGGGGGAAGTGTTTATGGTATGGATAGTACCAAGTTATAAAAGGGGGTAGTGTTTAAGATAGAATTTTCACTTTTATGACTAAGAAAAAATAAAGAGATAATAACTATGGAAAAGCATAAAATAGATATGGTAGAAAAACTTGGTAGAAGTGTGCACATGAATCAAACAAGGTGGATAACTCTTTTTTGGCTAGAGGAAGATGACTTGCATAAGAAAGCACTCAAAGTAAGCTTCTTTGTTAGACAAGGAGGAAGGGTGGATTGCCTAGCTGGTGCTAGATCTAAGAAAGCATGAGCTATCTATGGAGATTGTCAATCCACTCTTTGATACAAGTTAATGATGAAAGAAAAGAAAGGAAATTGAGCATACAAATAATTAAAAAAGATGAATAATTTGATAATGTAAGATAAATATCTAATAAACTAACAAAAGAGATGATAGTTTACTATATAAATGTTTTGATCTAGTATGGTCAGGTTTTGGTTAGGTATTTGATAGAAAATAGGAAAAGCAAGTTCTGGTTAATGGCTAGTTTAATGGTTGAAAATGAGGGTTTTAGTCACAAAGGGATAACCATTGGTGGTTATAAGTAACCATATCCAGTTAGGGGTAACCTTCACCAATTAGGGTTAACCATCGATAGTTACCTCATGAGACTGGGAATGCTTAGAAAGTATATGGGAAGAGGTTTGTAGATCTGGTAAGATTGAGGGTACAGGGCTATTCAAGATTTTGTAACAATAAGATGAAAAGGAAGAGGGTCTAAAGCAACCAAAATGAGATGGGAATGGTGTAAGGAGGATAATCCTAATAAATATATTCAAGTATATGAAATGAAATAGAAACAAAAGTAATCAAATGCTTACCTAATCTTGAAGAGATTTTAGTAGTATAACGGTGATTAAAGGAGAGATAGATGAAATTCACTAGATGTTCAAGTTGGTGACTACTGGAGAAACCAACATGAAGAATATTTAAATGCCTAGAAGACATGAATATCTATATGAAGATAGCTTGAATGTAAAATTTAGATATGTATTTGTGGATCCATTTTTCCTCTTGCTCACTTCCTTTTATAAGCAAAAGGTGATGGAGTAAGAAGATAAGATTGTAGGTTATGAGGTGTTCATTATGTGCTAGAGGATGAGGTAAAGAAAAGTATTAAATTTTGTTCTTGATTACCTCAAGAACAACTGATGATGAGTTACCAACTCAGGGACCTAACCATCAATGGTTAGGGTAACCATCAATTATTACTTTAACTGTCAATGGTTGAGGTACCAAGCATAAATGGGTTTGAAGAGGATCAAAGGGTGTTTTCTAGAAAGAGTGAGTTGAGTTGGCTAAGTTTAGCTAACTTGGACTCAAATTGAGTTAAGATAAGTTAGATTAATGGGTTAGATAAAAATAAGTCATTTCAATTTTCTACATATAAAAGGGATGATCAAAGCACTTTGATGACTCGAATCGAGTGTGTGGTTTTTTAGCATCTAAATTTTGCCCATTTTTGTTATGTGGCTTGTATGTGTAAGATATAAAAAAAAATGGATCATACATTTGAAGGTTATTTTACCCCAAGTCTGGGAGGATTTCTCACTCAAATTGGGAGATGATGAGGAAAGGTCGAATCAGGTTGGGGTTTGAAGAATGGTGTATGGTTAGTCACAAAGGTGAGTGACAAGAGGGTGGTTCAAATCTAGGCATTTATAATGCAAACATGTGCACAAGATGTGATATCCAAGATCATACAAATACTAAGGATGCCATGTTGGTAAAAATAAGCTCAATTCTAAGAAGATAGGAGACAAATAGACCATGTGACCATATTATGATGGATGGGTACACTTGTTAGCTTTCTAAACAAAATGGATAATTGTCTATGTGGGTATCTAAATTAAGAAGTGATCCTATTTGTGGGTATCTAAAATCATAAGTGATATCATGAAAGAATCTAATTTTCTAGTCATGTAATAAGTGTAAAATGTTCAAATGTTTGAATGTTTAACATGGCAAAGTTGGTTAGTGTGATCAAAAGACCACAAAAAGGTCACCACAAAAAAATGTGAAAGGTTTGTGTCAAAATGGTCAATGTTTGAGTTGTATGTGGTGTAATGGTTCAAGGATAATGTTTAATGGTTTATGGTTGAAAATAAAGGCATAGTCGAGCTTACTCTAGATGCACTAGGCAAATGAATGCTACCTACATAGTTTTTATGGATATAAGATCTAATACAAAATTTAGGTCATATGTAGTTCTAGATCTAATTAGATGATATTTAAAAGAGGAAGGAAGAATGAGAAGATTAATCTCCAAAAATCTTGGGAATAAAATTCCCCAAATAGGTCGAGGTGGTTTTCAAATGAGTTTCCCCAATTTGACATACCACATGGTCTAGTTTTGGTTAAAGGTAGTGTTGGTTTCGAACAAAGAAATTTATTGATAAAGGGGTGAAGAGCAATATTCTTGAAGAAATAAGTGATGGAGAAGGAATATCTAATATAGAGGCCTTTTTTGGTTCCGGGGTGAGGTTATGAAAAGGTGAAATGTGGGAGAATTAAGAGACACATGTTTCCAATAGTAAACAATAGAAGGGAAAGAAAAGGAGCATGATGGATTTTATTTGGTAAAGCAACAAAACATCCCCAAAATTATGTTGGGATTAGGAATAATTAAAATTTTGAATCATTTTCATAAACATACTTTGGTTGATAAAATTACATCATGATCACATTATGTCCAGTAAGATCAAATCCCTTGATTCATAGAGAATGGAAGAAGGGGAATAAGTGGTAAGTGAATGATAGATGGGTGAATAGGGAAGATAACCTTATGTGGGTACGATTTCCCCTTAGATAGGTGACCTAAGAATAAAAATTAGACAAGTCCGTGTCTTATGATCGGTGTAGACTGATTAATGTAGGAAGTCTACTAAAGGGAAAGTTGATTGCAGCTTTCTTGGGATGTTAATTTTGTTTTTGAGAAAGCATCTAGTTTACCTTTGCATTTTTTTATTTTTATAAGTTTGTGAATCTAATAGATTTAGGAAGCTTCAAGTAATTTATTTATATGTCTGTTTGTGCATGTGTGTGTGTGTGTGTGTGTGTGTGTGTGTGTGTGTGTGTGTGTGTGTGTGTGTGTGTGTGTGTGTGTGTGTGTGTGTGTGTGTGTGTGTGTGTGTGTGTGTGTGTGTGTGTGTGTGTGTGTGACTTAGACATCATTCAAAGGAGTGGTATATGTTTTTGATTTTTGGTAGCCATCTTTTAAGGGAGTAGTCTATATTTTAAGCAATGTTCAAGAAATGGGGTAGCTATCCTTCAAGGGAGTAGTTTTTAGAATGATAGAAATTTTGTAACCCAAATGATATATTTTTATATTCCAAATAGTTTTAATGATAGTTTTAGACATGGAAATTTCTAATAGGCTTAAAGGTGTACCTTTATGAGGGTAAAATTTTAGCACAAGAAGGTAGTGAAAGGTGGAAAGGAATGGGTTTTGAGGGAATAAAGACCATGATATTTCATCTCATAAAAGACAAAAAGTATCCATGAGGACAATGCTAAGGGTAAACCTGGGGTACCCATATTTAAGATTAGGTAATAGATATGATGGATAATCACATGGTTATATTTTAATCAAGTTGTCCTCAAAAGTAGAGATAAAAGGGAATGTGAGGGTGGAAAATCTCATGAATCAAGGGATGAGCTTAAGTTAGACAATAAGGTGAGTTTGATCCTTATTTTAATATAAGAAAGGATGTAGATGCAAATCATTATGGGGATCAATTCTTGGTTTGCCTTTGAGGGAGGACAAATGATAAGCTCCTGATCCATACTTATGGGCGATGATGTAGTGTCCAAACCAATTAAAGGCAAACATGAATTTTTTGATTTTCTCCATGTTAGTGACATTTTGGTTTTCTTTGAGGATGAGATTTTTGATTTTGAATTATTACTCTCTAAAATTTTTGTTATAGGTATGTGTAATGTGCTCTTGGTAGACACGAAGGTGTTTAAGGGCTGTGAGACAATCTTCATTAAGTAGCTCCAGTTCGGATAAATGTTCTTGATGATAGTCACTCTTAGACGTAATTATTTGTAATGATATGTGAAGAGAGGGAATTGGTACTTAGAGAGGCAATACTACCTCTACTTCAAAGATAAGGGAGAAAGGGGTAGCACTTGTAGAGGTTTGAATGCTGGTGTAATAGGCCCATAAAGTAAAGGGGATATACAAGTGTAAATCCTAGCCTAAAGCATTGATGACCTTGGTTAGAATTTTGTTTATAATTTTGTCAGAAGACTTAGCTTATCCATTTTATTATGGATGGTAAGGTGAGGGAAAGATAAGTTTGATGCTAAAGGTACGTAAAGACCTTAAACTTGCTTGTTTTTGAAATATTTTCCAATTTCAATGATGATCTTATGGGGAACACCAAAATCACAGATGCTATGATGGTTGATTAAGTCAATGATCTTTTTAGCTTTGGTGGAAATAAGAGGATTAGCGTCTACCCACTTACTGAAGTATTCAGTAGTGGTGATGATAGAGTGGTGACATTGTGAAGAATGAGGGTTGATTTCTCTAATGAGGTCCAATCCCGATTGTGAGAAAGAATAAAGGTCTTTGGATGTTTGAAGGCCATGTACAAGTGTGTGATACAAATTAACATGTTAAAATTTAACACACTTTTTTACATAGTCACATCAGTCTTGACTAAGGGTCGACCAAAAGTAGCCAAGGCAAAGGATACATTTAGAGATAGCTAGGCCCCCATAGTGTCCACCATAGATTATATCATGGGTTTATTTGATTTCATGAGAGGCCTCATGACCACAAAGATAATGGAGAAGAAGGCCGCCAAAACCATGTTTGTAGAGGATTCCTCCTAATATGGTATAATGAGAATTAGTTTAGATGAAAGATCATTGGGCATTCCTAGAGAGGTTAGGAGGAACTAAACTGAGGTTAAGGTAGTTGAAGGTTTATTCATACCAACTATCTGAGGTAGATTCTCACACATTACAAATAGTAGGAAGGTCAGAGAGGATATATGAGGGTATGACAAAATGGTGAATGGTGACAAATAATTTAGAATTGGTAGGTTGAGTTTGGATTTTGGAAGCAAGGGAAGCCATGGTATCGAAAAACTTGTTAGGGGATCATGAAATAGATTGGATAGACTGATAGTCAAATGATGCCAAGAGTACATCAAATAATTATTTATACTTTTGTAGGATGTCATTTTTACATTGTTAAGAACCATTAACTTGGTTGATGACAAGTTGGGAATCATCAAAGATAGTAATGGTTTTAACTCCCAAGGCTAAGGTAGTTTGGAGGCCTCTCACTAGGTATTTTTACTCAACCATGTTGTTAGTACACTCATAGTTGAGTTTGAAAGAAATAGGAATGGGTTATCCATCAAGGGGAATGATAAAAACTCTATCTACCCACTATGTTAACATTTGGATCCATCAAAGAATAGGGTCATGTGATAGGTGATGTATTCCTAAGAGAGAGTCATAATACACTCATCTAGAACTATTAGAGGAAAGTGTTGATGTTCTGGTAAAGTATCTTTGGCCAATTGGTTGGTAATGACTTGTCCCTTGATTAACTTCTATTAGAGGAACTCAAGATTGAACTCAGTGAGGAACATGAGCCACATAGCCATACACTAGTTTTGGTATGGTTTAAAGTGCATATACCTGAGGGGGTTAATGATAGTTATGATGTAGGTTTTATGATTGAGGAGGTAGTGATGAATTTTGGTAGCTACAAAGATGAGGGCAAGGCAAAGCTTATTGGTATGAGTGTACTAAGTCTCATACTCTATAAGTGTTTGACTGATATAGTAGATAGTTTTTTCCTTATTTATTTCATCTTGATGTGCAAGCATTGACCCTAGGGAATGGTTAGTGGTGGATATATAGAGGTAGAAGGGTTGATCCTCCTTAGGAGGGATGAGAACTGGTGGGTAAATAAGGTATTCTTTGAGTGAATTAAAGGACTATTGATAGTAATTAGTCCACTTTAAAAAAGTGTTTTTCTTGAGTAGATGGTGGAAAGGTTGACATCTATAAGATAATTAAGGGATGAAATGATATATGGATTAGATTTTACCTTGTAGGCTACAAATTGTTTTAAGGTGGGTTGGAGGTGCTATCTCAAGGATGGCTTGGACCTTGGCAGGGTCTAATTTTATTCTTCAGTGAGAGATGATGAAGCCAAGGAGTTTTCTAGATAGGACCCCAGAAATACATTTCTTAGGATTTAGTTTGACATGAAAATGGATGAAGCATTAAAAGATAATGGTGAAAATAGCTAGGTGGTCCTTGTAGTGTTTCTATTTTCCAAAGAGATCATCCACATAATCCTCAATAATTTTATGAATGAGATATTGGAAGATGTAAGTCATGGCACACTAGTGGGTTGCCCCAACATTATTCAAACTAAAGGGCATGACCTTATAGTAAAAGTTTCCCTGTGGAGTGGTAAAAGAGGTTTTAAGTTGATCCTTGGGGGTAATCAAGATTTGATTATATCTTTAGAAACCATCCATATGAGATAGAATTTCATGGCTAGCGGTAAGGTTAATAAGTTGGTTGATGCTGGGCAAAGGAAATTCATTTTTTGGACAAACAAGGTTAGGGTCACGAAAGTTAAGGTAGAGGTGAAGTCCCCTTATGGGTTTGGTGATATGGACAATGTTAGAAACCCATTGAGTATAGTCTATGGGTTAGATGAAGTCTATGGATAAGAGACACTGTATCTCCTTTTTTACAAGAATTACGATGTGAGGATGCATCTTGTGAAGCTTTTGGTGCATGGGTTTGGCATCAAGATAGGTGAAAATGTTATGGAGGGAAATAAAAGGGTTGATTCTTGGCATGTCCTTATAAGACCAAGAAAATGTAATGCTATAATAATGAAGGAAAGAAGTAAAATCTTGTTGTTCCCTAGAATCTAAGGATTGACTGATTTTGACTATGTGGGGATTATCCTGAGTACCCAAGTTGACATTGATGGTAGATTCATTTAACATGGTCTACCTTATAGGAAGAAGAGATTTTTGGAGAGAAGAATTTTTCGCGCCAAGGTAGGTGAGAATAGAATCATAATCTTGTTTTCAAATGATATGTATGGTAGGAAAACCATGTTTGATCATGTCAAGATGGATGAGAGTAAGGGTTTTAGTTTGGTAATACCTTTGATAGATCAAGGGTACCAAAATATTAGTGTCGATTACAAAAATTTAGGAGGAATGACCTCAAAGTCCTTAGACTTAGAAGGGGAATGGGTTGGTGAGGAATAGGTTTCATCCTTAATATTGGTGATGGGTTTCAAAGAGTCAATGGGTTATTTAGGTGGTTTAGACCTAAGGCTAAAGGAATCTCAAGGATTTTGGGTTTGATCATGGGTAGTTCATGAGGTCCTTATTCATAAAGGCCAAGACTGAGTCCTTTCTAGGCACACTTGTGAAGATATAGTTTGGCAAATGTTGGTTTGTCAAAGTACAAGAAGTATATAGTAATTAGTTTGGTGGAAGAGGTAATGGTGGGAAAAAAATTAGATAATTGATTCCCCCATTGATGAATTTGGTTTGATGGTCAGGGAGTGCAAAAAGAATGATGGCACCAATGTTGGGGTCATAGTTAGGATCATGGATGAGAATCCCATACTCTTGAGGAGTGGGGAAAGCATCCAAAGCTAAAAGATTGTATTCTCCTAGTGAGAGACATTAAAATGTGGGTTCCAATGGGTCCTCTATGGGAATTTGAGATGAATGAATGAATGAATGAGCTTGTTGAAGCTTCATCATGGGTAGTGGTAGAAGTGTTATTAATCGATGGTAAAGTGGATGAGGTAGGAATAAGGACATCATTTAGATGATAGGTCATATTGAATGAAGTGAATGGATTTGGGTTAGCTATGATGGTAATTACTTGACCCACGTTCTTAAATTTGACACATCAGTGTAGGTGGAAGGGACACAACACATGGTATGAATCCAAGGGCATCCAAGTAAAACATTGTATTGGCACTCACCCTCTACAACATAGAACAGTTCAAGAACATTATGAGGTCTTAAATGGATGTGAAGCATGAACAAGCCTAAAGTAGTGGCCATGGTGTCATTTGAGGTTTGGTTAATATATTTGGTGATAAACAAGGGAGGATTAGGATTATTAGGATGAATAGATAGAATCTTGGAATCCTAAAATGTTGCAAGTTTGGAATGGTGAAGAGCACAAATAAAGGTATATAGATGTTGAGGATCATGTGGTTGAACCTCAATGGATTAGAGGGTCTCAATTAGTGAATGGAGATGATGGGGTGAGGTTTTATTGAGTTCATAAAGACTCATCTTCACTAGAGTTTGGTGAATCTATTTAAGCACTACACATTGTAAGGATTTAGATGGGTTGGAGGAAGGGACACTAAAAATGGATATCTTGGGTTTTGGTGATGGTGTGGGTAAAGGTGAGGGTATGTGAGGTTGGTTAGTATATTTATATTTGTAAGGGTGCATCCAAGGGATGGATACTTTAGCTTTATTCTTACCTTTTTGTTGGGCCCTAGATTAGGTAACCATGTGGATAGTATGGGTACAAGAAAATGTTGGACTAGGTGGTTGCTTTGGTTCTTCCTCACTTTTAAATGAGAGTGTGGGAGAGGGTATGGTTTGGAAGGGTGGAATAAATGATTGAGTTGGTAATGGGATAAGAGGTGGTTCATTTGATAATAGATCATCTTCATCCATCATGTTATGAATAAGGGCTTGAAGAGATTTACAACTTTTTATATTATGTTCAGATGTTCTATGATAGGCACAAATTAATTGGTCATTAAACCAAGATGGTGTAGGATGTGCATGGTAAAATTTATTAAAAGGGTTAAATGTTTTGATGGGTTCTAAGAGGGTAGAGGAAGTTTGGAACTACTTTTGTAATATGGCTTAATAGGATTCAGTCAAAGGTGTTGAGGGTGTCAAGGTTTTGGTTTGAGGAGGTAGAGTGGGAGTCCCTTTTGGAGGAGGTCTCACCATGAATTTAGAAGATGATTAAATAGTTTTGGTGAATGGTTTAGGTTTGGGTTGTGTAGTTGGGGTTATCTTTGTGGAGGATTTAGAAGTTAAGGGTGCTTATTTGGTTATAAGTGGGAGAGTAGTGAGGGAAAGTTTATCCAAAAATGAGGATGATTTAGTTGATGATTTGGTAGATGTAGGTGAGGAAAATGGTGAAGGATAGAGATATAGGGAATATGGAACAAGAAGAGTTGAGGGATGAGGTCCCAAAATAAAAGGCAAGATACAAGGAGGTGGTATGGGTCTAGCTTAAGGTGGAGACTTGATTGGTTTGATCATTTTGATGGATTTAGTGGGTGCTTGTTTTGGTAGTTTAGGAGGGGTCAAGTCCAAATTCAAAGTTGGATGAAAATAATTGGGAGAAGGAAGTATCCCTAGGTTTTTGATGAGCATGGTTTGGGATATGATGGGTTTATTTTGAGGGGTAGATGATAATTTTGGAATTTAGAGTGGAGGAATGTTGGAAGGTTCTCTTAGAGTCATAGAAGGAGAAGGGTTGGTTGGAGGTGAAATGAGTTTATAGGTTGAAGGAAGTCTGGTCAGAGGTTTGGGTTTGATTTTATAAGGTAGACCCAGAGATGCCAAAAATTGGTTCTATCTAGGTTAGGTTAAAAGGTGAACTCTAGCTTTTGAGCCAATCTAAAAAAAGGTTTGTAAATGGGCTTAGTTTCTTGATCCTTAGTTTTAAAGATTAAGCCTTTAAGTGGAGGTGAAGGAATGTTTTTGGGAGAGGGTTGTAAAGTTTGGGTGGATGATTCCACCATGGAAGGTGTAGGCAAAGATGTTTCCTCTTTTGGAGTGGTTTCAAAAAAGAGGTCAGGTTGTTCAATTATAGATGTGATAGGTTTAAGTGAGGGGATGAATATGGATTCTTCCTTTGGTTGAACCCCCAAAGGAATGGTAGGTAAGTTCTCCTCCATGGATTTATAAATGGGTGGAGACCTGGTTGAAGCAATTATTGCCTCCTTTCATTTTTTTAAAGGAGGTATGGATAAGTCCATGGTTTTTTTGAGTGAGGAGGAGGGTGAGGTAGCTTCCTCAGTTTCGATGTCCAAATGAAGGGTTGGTGAGTTAGCCATTTCAATGAGTGGGATGGATGAAATGGAAGTTTAGGTAATAGTATCCTCAATAAATGGTTCATCAATGATGGTATCGACCGTATTGACCTTATGTGTGTGAGCTGATTTGGGTTGGTTTTCATTATAGTTCATAGAGGGTGTATGGTTGGGAAATGGATTTTGAAAAATATCAAAGGACTGATTAGGGGGTGCATTGGGATTATTGAATATGAGTTCCCCCTTGTAAATCATGTTTTGGACGATCACTTTTAAGGTATTACACTTGTTAACAGCATGTCTAATAACACAATGTTATGCACATGAATCATTTTCATTGTACCAACCAAGTTTGGGGTGAGTAGTGCCAAATTTTTGAGGACGTTTTATGGGTGGAATTTGTATGATGTCTTTTTTAGGAGTTTCTCCAAAATAAAAGTATTATTTTGGAGGTCCATGGGTTTGATTTGGGTTGGGTTGTTTTAAATATTAAGAGGAATTAGCTGAGGGGATGGATTTTTTGACAATTAGAGGTGGTGTGGTTTTGAGGACAACTGAGTTTGTGGATACCTTAGATTTAGAAGGGTTGCATTGATTGGTGGGTTTTGATGATGAGGAAGGATCATTATATTTAAAAGTGTAATTCCTATTCCAAAGTTTTAATTTTCCTTCCTCAATAGATCAAATTTTTAATTTTCATGCCATGGTAAATACCTCATCAAAAGTTCAAAAATTTTGAACTTTGAGAATGGGTAAAATGTGTTTGGCACAACCTCATGAAAAAATCTCAATCAATTCAACTTATGGTAATGAGAAAGAAAGTTGGTTGATAAGACCTCTCCATCTAGCAATGAAATCAGCAACTGATTCATCATCAAATTGCTTAGTGGAATAATGGTAAGTTATAGAAACCTTTTTAGAAATGTTCACTAAAAAGTGATCTAAAATGACTTGGGTGAGTTGCATGAAAGCAAAAATGGAGTGATTGGTGAGAGCACTATACCAATCAAGAGCTGGTCATGTCAAAGACATGGGGAAAGTTGAAGGAGAAGGGCATCATCATGTGTAATTAAATAACATGAATGGTGAAATGCCTTCATATGTTTCTATGGGTCCTATTTTCCTTGAAATTTGGAAAATTTAGGAATTTCCCATTGAAGAGGATAAGATCAAAATGAGATAGATGGGTAGATAGGTTCATTGCATATTTGGTCATAAGAGAGAGGGTTATGTGTTCCTATTATGGATGACTTGAGATTGATCATTTTTTCAATTAACATCTTGACCAAGTTGGTTTTAGGTTGGGTAGATGGAATATTATAGGATAGACTGGGTTGAGGTATGGTACATGCAACATATTGATAAGGAGGTTGTGAAGATGTTGTATATCAGTAGCTGGTCATAAGAGTTTTAGATGGTTCCTTATAAGGATTCATGGGTACATAAGATTTTTTTAAAGGGGATATGTGACCTTGTGGAATAGGCACATATTGATAAGAGGTTAGGGGAATTTGTTGAGAGGTTATTGTATTTGGAGGTATTGATGTATGAGTGGGTTTGGGTTGAGTTTGAGTAGTGACTCATCTGTTGATGGGTGGAAGAGTTTGAGGTATAGAAAGTACCAAGTTTTGGAGATGGGTATAAGTTAGTTGGGTGGTGATGGTGGAAGTAATGGTGGAAAGAGGCATAAAAATTACCCCTAATTTGGGCATGGGATAAGTAGCAAGAGGTTGGGTTACCTCTACTTTAGATGTGTTGGTTGGTGTAAGGGGTATTTGATTATGGGTCAAAATATTAAATTGGATTTGGATGGTGGTATAAAATGAGTTATGGGTAGAAGATGAAGCTTGGGTAACCAAGGGTTGGGTAGAAGTAACACCCACCATAAGCTCATAAGGCATGCCTAAAGGAGGATCCATGGGAGGAACTAAAGCAATTGGAGTATTATGAGCTAATGTGTTAAGATATTATTGAATCGTGATGGGGTTATTATCAAGGAAAGTGAACTCTACATGACCCTCAATAACAATCCAAGGCATGGTAGGTGGGGGAGAATGATGAGGAAAACCCTTAAATTTTGAATTATAAACCATGGATGATGAAGAATAAGAGGTAGGGGATGTTTGATGGGTTTGATTCCTCATTTGTTGCTTGTCAAAAACCATGTGAGGAATTGGAAAAGAATAATGAACCTCTCACCTCAAACAACAAACTAGCAAAGAAAAGTTCAAGGCAAATAAGGCATAAACTAAAAATGTAATGAATGCTAGGATTCATTTTAAATCACTTTTGGATTATGTCTTAGAGAGTGTTAAATACGTTTGGATTGTGAACCAAGTACTAAAAGATCAAGATAAGGATGGTTTCAGGTTTGTTATGGTGCTATAAAGGAATCTATACTAGACTAGGTATGTGGCATGGCACTGGGAGCTTGTTCTTCTAACTTCATGAACCCAAAGTTGAGCCAGGATGCTTAGCTCATAGATATAATTTGTCTAGAGTTTATAGTCTACCATATAATGGAGTGGGTCCTTCCCTTGGTGATGAAATCCAAGTAGGATCACCGAAAAGGGTAAGGTGATCTTATGGGTGATGAAATCCCAATGGGCCTTGTCTTAGGTATGTTATGATGTTTTTTTTTTGTGTGAGTGGTTTGGTTATGTAACATAAGTGTTCTATGTTTAATTCATGATTATTTAATTAACTATGTGACATAAATCAAGTAATCAAAACCATGAATGCAGAAATTTATTTTATAACCAAAAGAAAATGTTCAGATTTCATTCGATGAGCATATAATAAAGAAGAGAATTAGGCCCAATAATAATAAGAAAGGTAAATAGGGTCCCACCAGGTGTGCCAAAAGGTTTAAGCTATAATTTTCAATTTTATGACTAAGAATAAATAAAGAGATAATAACTAAAGAAAAGGGTAAAATAGATATGGTAGAAAAACCTGGTAAAAGTACACACATGAACTAGACAAGGTGGATAACTCTTCTTTGGCTAGGGTAAGATGACCTACATAACAAATTACTCAAATAAATATTGTTTTTTAGATAAGGAGGAAGGGTGGATTGCCTAGTTGGTGCTAGATCCAAGAAAATGTGAGCTATCTATGGAGGCTATCAATCCACTCTCTAATACAAGTTAATGTTAAAAGAAAAGAAAAGAAAGAAACTATACACAAAAGTAAACAAGATGAATAATTTGATAATGTAAGATAAAGATATAATAAACTATCAAAAGAGATCATAATTTACTAAATGAATGTTCTGATCTAGTCTAGTCACTGTCTAGTCAGGGCTTTGATAAAAAAATGGGAAAAGTGGGGTTTGGTCAATGGCTAGTTTAATGGTATAAAATGAGGTTTTTGGTCATAAAGGGATAAATATCAGTGGTTATAGTTAACCATTAGAGGTTAGGGGTAACCATATATGGTTACCTCATGTGAATGGGAATTCTTAGAACATATATGGGAAGAGGTTTGTAGATATGGTATGATTGAGGGTTCTTGCATGTTTGAGATTTTGTATTAGTAAGTTGAAAAGGTAGAGGGTCAAAAGTAACTAAAATGAGATGGAAAGAGTATAAGGAGGAGGATCCTAATAAATATATTAAATTAGATGAAAGGAAATAAAAACAAAATCAATCAAATACTTACCTAATCCTGAAGAGATTTTTGAAATATAACGGTGCTTGGAGGAGAGCTAAACAAAATTTGCCAGAGGTTTAGGTTGGTAGCTACTATAGAAACCTACATGAATAATATTTGTATGCCTAGAATATTTGAATATTTTTATGAAGATATCCTGAATGTAGAATTTAGATATGTATTTTTGGATCAATTTCTCCTCTTGCTCACTTCCTTTCATAAGCAAAAGGTGATGGAGTAAGAAAATAAGATTATAGGTTATGATGTGTTAATTATGTGCTAGAGGATGAGGTAAAGAAAAGTATTAATTTTTTTTCTTGATTGCCTCAGTAAAAACTAATGATGAGTTACCAACTCAGGGACCTAACCATCAATGGTTAGGGTAACCATCAATGGTTACCTTTACCATCGATGGTCGAGGTATCGAGCATAAATGGGTTTGAAGAGGGTCAAAGGCTGTTTTCTAGAGAGAGTGAGTTGAGTTGGCTAAGATTAGCTAACTTGGACTCAAAGTGAGTCAAGATAGGTTAGATTAATGGGTTAGATAAAAATAATTCATTTCAATGTTCTACATATAAAAGGGATGAACAAAGCACTTTGATGACTCAAACTGAGTGTGTGGTTTTTTAGTGTCTACATTTTGCCCATTTTTGTTATGTGTCTAGTATGTGTAAGATATAAAACAAAAATAGATAATGTAGTTTAGGTTATTTTACCCAAAGTCTGGGAGGATTTCTCGCTCAAATTAGGATATGATGAGGAAAGGTCAAATCGGGTTGGGGTTTGAAGAATGGTGTATGGTTAGTCACAAAGGTGAGTGACAAGAGGGTGGTTCAAATATAGGCATTTATAATGAAAACATGTGCACAAGATGCAACAAAGATGTGATATCCAAGATCATACAAAGACTAAGGATTCCAATGTTGGTAAAAATAAGCTCAATTCTAAGAAGACATTGGACCAATAGACCATGTGACCATATTATGATGGATGGGTACACTTGTTAGCTTTCTAAACAAAATGGATTATTATCTATGTGGGTATCTAAATTCATAAGAGATCCTATGTGTGGGTATCTAAAATCATAAGTGATATCATGGAGTAATCTAATCTTATAGTCATGCAATAAGTGTAAAATGTTCAAATGTTTGAATGCTTAACATGGTAAAGTTGGTTGGTGTGATCAAAAGACCAAAAAAAGGTCACCACAAAAAAACGTGAAAGGTTTGGGTCAAAATGGTGAATGTTTGAGGTGTATGTGGTGTAATGGTTCAAGGATAATGTTTAATGGTTGATGGTTGAAAATAAAGGCATGGCCGAGCTGACTCTAGATGCACTAGGCAAATGATTGCTACCTACATAGTTTTATGGATAGAAGATCTAATAGAAACTTTAGGCCATATGTAGTTCTAGATCTAATTAGATGACTTTTAAAAGAGGAAGGAAGAATGAGAAGATTAATCTAAAAAAATAATCGGAATAAAATTCCCAAAATAGGTCGAGGTGGTTTTTAAATGAGTTTCCCTAATTTGACATACCACATGGTTTGGTTTTGGTTAA
This sequence comes from Torreya grandis, assembly GCA_037957365.1. Classification (NCBI taxonomy): domain Eukaryota; kingdom Viridiplantae; phylum Streptophyta; class Pinopsida; order Cupressales; family Taxaceae; genus Torreya; species Torreya grandis. The sequence continues at coordinate 944,016 of JARHVA010005641.1, read as the reverse complement.
AGGTAGTTTTGGTTTCAACCAAAGAAATATATTGATAAAGGGGTGAAGAGTAATACTCTCTAATAAATAAGTGATGGAGAAGGAATATCTAGTATATAGGCCTTTTTTGGTTTGGGGGTGAGGTTAGGAAAAGGTGAAATGTGGGAGAATTAAGAGACACATGTTTCCAACAGTCAACCATAGAAGGGAAAGAAAAGAAGCATGATGGATTTTATTTGGTAAAGAATAAAAACATCCCCAAAGTTAGGTGGAGATTATGAATCATTAAAATTTTGAATGATTTTCATAAGCATACTTTGGTTTATAAAATTGCATCTTGATCACATTATGTCTAGTAAGCTCAAATCCCTTGATTCATAGAGAATGGAAGAAGGGGAATAAGTGGTAAGTGAATGGTAGATGGGTGAATAAGGAAGATAGCCTTATGTGGGTAGGATTTCCCCATATATAGGTGACTTAAGAATAAAATTTAGACAAGTCCATGTCTTATGCTTAGTGTAGAATGATTAATGTAGGAAGTCTACTGAAGGGAAAGTTGATTGCAGCTCTCTTGGGATGTTTATTTTGTTTTTGAGAAAGGGTCTAGTTTACCTTTGCCTTTTTTATTTTGATAAGTTTGTCAATCTAATGGATTTAGGAAGCTTCAAGTAATTAATTTTAATGTGTGTGTGTGTGTGTGTGTGTGTGTGTGTGTGTGTGTGTGTGTGTGTGTGTGTGTGTGTGTGTGTGTGTGTGTTTGTGTGTGTGACTTAGACATCCTTCAAGGGAGTGGTCTATGTTTTTGATTTTTGGTAGCCATATATATATATATATGTGTGTGTGTGTGTGTGTGTGTGTGTGTGTGTGTGTGTGTGTGTGTGTGACTTAGACATCGTTCAAAGGAGTGGTCTAAGTTTTTGATTTTTGGTAGCCATCTTTCAAGGGAGCAGTCTATCTTTTAAGCAATGTTCAAGAAATGGGGTAGTTATCCTTTAAGGGATTAGTTTTTAGAATGATAGAAATTTTGTAACCCAAGTGATATATTTTTATATTCCAAATAGTTTGAATGATAGTTTTAGACATGGAAAATTCTAATAGGCTTAAAGGTGTACCTTTATGAGGGTAAAATTTTAGCATAAGAAGGTAGTGAAAGGTGGAAAGGAATGTGTTTTAAGAGAATAAAGACCATGATATTTCATCTCATAAAAGACAAAAAGTATCCATGAGAACCATGGTAAGGGTAAACCTGGGGTACCCATATTTAGGATTAGGTAATAGATATGATGGATAATCACATGGTTATATTTTAATCAAGTTGTCCTCAAAAGTAGAGGAAAAAGGGAATGTGAGGGTGGAAAATCTGATGAATCAAGGGATAAGCTTAAGTTGGACAATAAGGTGAGTTTGATCCTTATTTTAATAGAAGAAAGGATGTAGACTCAAATCATTACAAGGATCAATATTTGGTTTTCCTTCGAGGGAGGACAAATGATAAGATCCTGATCCATACTTGTGGGTGATGATGTAGGGTCCAAACCAATTAGAGGCGAACATGCCTTTTTTGATTTTCTCCATGTCAGTGACATGTTGCTTTTTTTTGAAGATGAGATTTTTGATTTTGAATTATTACTCTCTCAATTTTTTGTTATAGGTATGTGTAATGTGCTCTTGGTAGACACGAAGGTGATTAAGGGCTGTGAGGTAATGTTCATCAAGTAGCTCCAATTGGGATAAATTTTCTTGATGATAGTCACTCTCAGACATAATTTCTTGTAATGATAAGTGAAGAGGGAGAATTGGTACTTAGAGAGGAAATACTACCTCTGCTTCAAAGACAAGGGAGAAAGGGGTAACACCTGTAGAGGTTTGAATGTTGGTGTAATAGGCACATAAAGCAAAGGGGATATAAAAGTGCCAATCCTAGCCTAAAGCATTGATGACCTTGGTTAGAATTTTGTTTATAATTTTGTCAGAAGCCTTAGCTTATCCATTTGCTTATCAATGGTAAGGTGAGGAAAATCTAAGTTTCATGCCAAAGGTATCGTAAAGACCTTAAACTTGTTTGTTTTTGAAATATTTTCCATTTTCAGTGATGATCTTATGGGTAACACCAAAATCATAGATGATATGATGGTTGATTAAGTCAATGATCTTTTCAGCTTTGGTGGAAATAAGAGGAATAGCCTCTACCCACTTAGTGAAGTATTTAGTAGTGGTGATGATAGAGTGGTGACATTGCAAAGAATGAGGGTTGATTTATCTAATGAGGTCTAATCCCCACTATGAGAAAGGATAAAGGTCTTTGGATGTTTGAAGGAGATGTATAGGTGTGTGATACAAATTAACATGTTGTTAAAATTTAACACACTTTTTTACATAGTCACATCAGCCTTGATTAAGGGTGGGCCAAAAGTATCCAAGGCAAAGCATACATTTAGAGATAGTTAGGCCCCCATAGTGTCCACTATATATTCTATCATGCATTTATTTAATATCATGAGAGGCCTCATGACCACAAATATAATGGAGAAGAAGGTTGCTAAATCCATGTTTGTAGAGGATTCCTCCTAATATGGTATAATGAGAAGTAGTTTAGATGAAAGCTCATTAGGCATTCCTAGAGCAGTTAGGAGGAACTAAACTGAGGTTAAGGTAGTTGGAAATTTATTCATACCAAGTATCTTAGGTAGATTCTCACACAATAAAAATGGTAGGAAGGTCAGAGTGGATATATGAGGGTGTGACAAAAAGGTGAATGGTGATAAAGAATTTAGAAGTGGTAGGTTGAGTTGGGATTTGGGAAGCAAGGGAAGCCATGGTATCTACAAACTTGTTAGGGGATCATAGAATAGATTGTATAGACTAATAGTCAAATGATGCCAAGAGTACATCAAATAATTATTTATACTTTTGTAGGATGTCATTTTTACATTGGTAAGTACGATTAACTTGGTTGATGACAAGTTAGGAATCATCAAAGATAGTAACGGTTTTAACTCCCAAGGCTAAGGCACTTTAGAGGCCTATCACTAGGGATTTTTACTCAACCATGTTGTTGGTACACTCATAGTTGAGTTTGAAAGAAATAGGAATGGGTTCTCCATCAAGGGGAATGAGAACAACTCTATCCACCCACTATGTTGGCATTTGGATCCATCAAAGAATAGGGTCATGTGATAGGTGATGGATAGAGTCATAATAGACTCATCTAGAACTATAAGAGGAAGGTGTTGATGGTCTGGTAAAGTATCTTTGGCCAATTGGTTAGTAACGACTTGTCCCTTGATTAACTTCTATTATAGGAACTCAAGATTGAACTCAATGAGGAACATGAGCCACTTAGCCATACGATAATTTTCGTATGGTTTAGAGTGCATATAATTGAGGGGGTTAATGTTAGCTATGATGTAGGATTTATGATTTAGGAGGTAGTGATGAATTTTGGTAGCTAAAAATATGAGGGCAAAGCAAAGCTTATCGATATGAGTGTACTAAATCTCATACTCTAAAAGTGTTTGACTGATATAGTAGATAGTTTATTCATTATTTTTGTTCATCTTGGTGTGCAAGCATTGACCTTAGGGAATGGTTAGTGTTAGATATATAGAGGTAGAAGGATTGATCCTCCTTAGGAGGGATGAGAACTGGTGGGTAAAGAAGGTACTATTTGAGTGAATCAAAGGACTATTGATAGTATTTAGTCCACTTTAAAAAAGTGTCTTTCTTGAGTAGATGGTGGAAACATTGACATCTATAAGATAATTAAGGGATGAAATGATAGATTGAATAGATTTTACCTTGTAGGCTATAAATTTTTTTAAGGTGTGTTAGAGGTGCTATCTCAAGGATGGCTCAGACCTTGGCAGGGTCTAATTTGATTCCTCAGAGAGAGATGATGAACCAAGGAGTTTTCTAGATAGGACCCCAAAAATAAATTTCTTGGGATTTAGTCTGACATGAAAATGGATGAAGCATTTAAAGATAATGGTGAAAATAGCTATGTGGTCCTTTTAATGTTTCTATTTTCTAAAGAGATCATCCACATAGTCCTTAATAATTTTATGAATGAGATCATGGAAGATGTAAGTCATGACACACTGGTAGGTTACCCCAACATTCTTAGAACCAAAGGGCATGAACTTATAGTAAAAGGTTCCCTATGGAGTGATAAAAGAGGTTTTAAGTTGATCCTTAGGGGAAATCAATATTTGATTGTATCTTGAGAAACCATCCATAGAAGATAGCATTTCATGGCTAGCGGTAAGGTTAACAAGTTGGTTGATGCTAGGAAAGGGAAATTTAGTTTTTGGACAAACAAGGATAAGGTCACGAAAGTTAAGGTAAAGGTGAAGTCCCCCTATGGGTTTGGTGATACGGAAAATGTTCAAAACCCATTGAGTATAGTCTATGGGTTAGATGAAGTCTATGGATAAGAGACACTATATCTCCTCTTTTACAAGAATTACGATGTGAGGATGCATCTTGTGAAGCTTTTGGTGCATGGGTTTGGCATCAAGATAGGTGAAAATGTTATGGAGGGAAATAAAAGGGTTGATTCTTGGCATGTCCTTATAAGACCAAGCAAATGTAATGCTATAATCATGAAGGAAAGAAGTAAAATCTTGTTGTTCCCTAGAATCTAAGGATTGATTGATTTTGACTATGTGGGGATTATCCTGAGTACCCAAGTTGACATTGATGGTAGATTCATTCAACATGGTCTAATTTTTAGGAGGAAGAGATTTTTGGAGAGAATAATTTTTTACACCGATGTAGGTGAGAATAGAATCATCATCTTGTTTTCAAATGGTATGTATGCTAGGAAAATCATGTTTGATCATGTCAAGATGGATGAGAGTTAGGGTTTTAGTTTGGTCATCCCTTTGATAGATCAAGGGGCCAAAAATATTAGTGTTGACTAAAAAATTTAAGAGGAATGACCTCAAATTCCTTAAAATTTGAAGGGGAATGGGTTGGTGAGGAATAGTTTTCATCCTTAATATTAGTGTAAAGAGTTAGTGGGTTCTTCAGGTGGTTCAAACCCAATGCTAAAGGAATCTTAAGGATTTTGAGTTTTGATCATGGGTAGTTCATGAGGTCCTTATTCATAAATGCCAAGACTAATTACTTTCTAGGCACACTTGTGAAGATATAGTTTGGCAAATGTTGGTTTGTCAAAGTACAAGAAGTATATAGTAATTAGTTTGGTGGAAGAGGTAATGTTGGGAAAATCAATTGGATAATTGATTCCACCATAGATGAAGTTGGTTTGATTGTTAGGGAGTGAAAAAATAATGATGGCACCAATGTTGGGGTCATAGCTAGGATCATGGATGAGAATCCCATACTCTTGAGGAGTGGGGAAATCATCTAAAGATAAAAGATTGTATTCTCCTAGTGAGAGACATTAAAGTGTGGGTTCCAATGGGTCCTCTACGGGAATTTGAGATGAATGAATGAGCTTGTTGAAGCTTCATCATGGGTAGTGGTGGAAGTGTTATTAGTCGATGGTGAAGTGGATGAAGTAGGAATAAGGACATCATTTAGATGATAGGTCATATTGAATGAAGTGAAGGGATTTTGGTTAGCTTTGATGGTAATTAATTGACCCATGTTCTCAAATTTGACACATCAGTGTAGGTGGAAGGGACACAACTCATGGTATGAATCCAAGGGCATCCAAGTAAAACATTGTATTAGAACTCATCCTCTACAATAAAGAAGAGTTTAAGAATAGTATGAGGTCTTAAATGGATTTGAAGGATGACAATGCCTAATGTAGTGGCCATGGTGTCATTTGAGGTTTGTTTAATATATGTGGTGATAAAAAAGGGAGGATCAGGATCATTAGGATTAATAGATAGAATCTTGGAATCCTAAAATGTTATGAGGTTGGAATGGTGAGGAGCACCAATAAAGGTAGCTAGAAGTTGAGGATCATTTAGGTGAACCTCAATGGATTGGAGGGTCTCAATGAGTGATTGGAGATGATGGGATGAGGTGTTATTGAGTTCATAAAGAATCATCTTCATTATATTTTGGTAAATTTATTTAGGCACTACACGTTCTAAGGATTTAGATGGGTTGGAGGAAGGGACACCAAAAATGGATATCTTGGGTTTTGGTGATGGTGTGGGTAAAGGTGAGGGTATGTGAGGTTGGTTGGTAGGTTGAGAGTTGGAAGTGTACATCCAAGGGATGGATACTTTAGCTTCCTCCTTACCTTTTTTTTGGGCCCTAGATTAGGTAAACATGTGGATAGTATGGGTAAGAGAAAGCGTTGGACTAGGTGGTTTCTCTGGTTTTTCATCATTTTTAAATGAGAGTATGGGAGAGGGTATGGTTTGGAAGGGTGGAATAGATTATTGAGTTGGTAATGGGATAAGATGTGGTTCATTTGATAATATATCATCCTCATCCATCAAGTTATGGATAAGGGCTTGAAGAGATTTACAACTTTTTATATTATGTTTAGGTGTTCTATGATAGGCACAAATTAATTGGTCATTTAACCAAGATGGTGTAGGATGTGCATGGTCAAATTTTTTAGAAGTGTTAAATGGTTTTATGGGTTATAAGAGGATAGAGGAAGTTTGGAACTACCTCTGCAATATGGTTGAATAGGATTCAGTCAAAGGTGCTGAGGGTGTCAAGGTTTGGTTTGAGGAGGTAGAGTGGGAGTCCCTTTTGGAGGAGGTCTCACCATGAATTTGGAAGATGGTTGAATAGTTTTGGTGAATGGTTTAGGTTGGGGTTGTGTAGTTGGGGTTATCTTTGTGGAGGATTTAGAAGTTAAGGGTGCTTGTTTGGTTATAAGTGGGAGAGTAGTGAGGGAAATTTTATCCAAAAATGAGGATGATATAGTTGATGATTTGGTAGATGTAGGTGAGGAAAAGGTGAAGGCTAGAGATATAAGAGATATGGAACAAGAAGAGTTGAGGGATGATGTCCCAAAATAGAAGATAAGGTAGAAGGAGGTGGTATGGGTCTAGCTTAAGGTGGAAACTTGATTGGTTTGATTATTTTGATGGATTTATTGGGTGTTTGTTTTGGTAGTTTAGGAGGGGTCAAGTCCAACTTCAAAGGTGGATGAACAATATTGGGAGAAGGAAGTATCCCTAGGTTTTTGATGGGCATGGTTTGGGATATGATGGGTTTAGTTTGAGGGGTAGATGATAATTTGGGAATTTATAGTGGAAAAATGTTGGAAGGTTCTCTTAGAGTCATGGAAGGAGAAGGGTTGGTTGGAGGTGAAATGAGTCTATAGGTTGAATGAAGTCTAGTCAAAGGTTTGGGTTTGATTTGATAAGGTAGACCTAGATGATGCCAAAAAGTGGTTCTATCTAGGATAGGTTAAGAGGTTAATTCTAGCTTTTGAGCCAATCTAGAAAAAGGTTTTTAAATGGGCTTAGTTTCTTGATCCTTAGTTTTAAATATTAATCTTATAAGTGGAGGTGAAGGAATGTTTTTGGGAGAGGGTTGTAAATTTTGAGAGGATGATTCCACCATGGAAGGTGTAGGTGAAGATGTTTCCTCTTTTGGATTGGTTTCAAAAAAGAGGGCAGGTTGTTCAATGATATATGTGATAGGTTTAAGTGAGGGGATGGATATGGATTCTTCCTTTGGTTGAACCCCCAAAGGAATGGTAGGTGAGTTCTCCTCCATGGATGTAGAAATGGGTGGAGAGCTGGTTGAAGCAATGATTTCCTCCTTTGGTTTTTTTAAAGGATATATGGAGAAGTCCATGGTTTTTTTGAGTGAGGAGGAGGTTGAGGTAGCTTACTCAGTTTGGATGTCCAAAGGAAGGGTTGGTGAGTTGGCCACTTCAATGAGTGTGATGGATGAAATGGAGGTTTAGGTAATAGTCTCCTTAGTAAAGGGTTAATTAATGATGGTATAGATTGTATTGACCTTATGTGTGTGAGCTAATTTGGTTGGGTTTTCATTATAGTTCATAGAGGGTGTATGGTTGGGAAATGGATTATGAAAAATATCAAAGGACTGATTAGGGGTTGCATTGGGATTATTGAATATGAGTTCCTCTTTGTCAATCATGGTTTAGAAAATCATTTTTAAGGTATTACACTTGCTAACTTCATGTATAATAACATAATGTTATGCACATGAATCATTTTCATTGTACCAACCAAGTTTGGGGAGAGTAGTGTCAAATTTTTGAGGAGGTTTTATGGGTGGAATTTGTATGATGTTTTCTTTGAGGAGTTTATCCAAAATTGAAGCATTATTTTGGAGATCCATGGGTTTGATTTGGGTTGGGTTGTTTTAAATAGTAAGTGGAATTAGTTGAGGGGTTGGATTTTTTAACAGTTATAGGTGGAGTGGTTTTGAGGACAACCGAGTTGGTGGGTACGTTAGATTTAGAAGGGTTAGATTGATTGGTGGGTTTTGATGATGAGGAAGGATCATTAGATTTAAAACTAGAATTCATATTCCAAAGTTTTAATTTTCTTTCCTTGATAGATCAGATTTATAATTTTCATGCCATGGTAAAGACCTCATCAAAAGTTCAAAATTTTTGAACTTTGAGATTGGGTAAAATGTGTTTGGCACAACCTCATGAAAAAATCTCAATCAATTCAACTTGTGGTAATGAGAAAGAAAGTTGGTTGATAAGACCTCTCCATGTAGAAATGAAATTAGCAACTGATTCATCATTAAATTTCTTAGTGGAATAAAGGTTGGTTATAGAAACCTTTTTAGATATGTTCACTAAAAAGTGATCTAAAATGACTTGGGTGAGTTGGATGAAAGAAAAAATGGAGCGATTCGTGAGAGCACTATACCAATCAAGAGCTGGTCATGTCAAAGACATGGGGAAAGTTTGAAGGAGAAGGGCATCATCATGTGTAATTAAATAACATGAATGGTGAAATGCCTTCATATGTTGCTATGGGTCCTATTTTCCTTGAAATTTGGAAAATTTAGGAATTTCCCATTGAGGAGGATAAGATCAAAATGGGACGGATGGGTAGATAGGTTCATTGCATATTTGGTCATAAGAGAGAGGGTTATGTGTTCCTATGATGGATGACTTGAGATTTATCATTTTTCCAATTAACATCTTGACCAAGTTGGTTTTAGGTTGGGTAGATGGAATATTTTAGGATAGATTGGGTTGAGGTATGGTAGATGCAACATATTGATAAGGAGGTTGTGAAGATGTTGTAAATCAATAGGTGGTCATAAGAGTTTTAGATGGTTCCTTATAAGGATTCGTCGGTACATAAGATTTTGTTGAAGGGGATATGTGACCTTGTGGACTATGCACATATTAATAAGAGGTTAGGGGAATTCGTTGAGAGGTTATTTTATTTGGAGGTATAGATGTATGAGTGGGTTTGGGTTGACTTTGAGTAGTGACTCATGTGTTGATGGGTGGAAAAGTTTGAGGTATATAAAGTACCAAGTTTCAGAGATGGGTATAAGTTAGTCGGGTGGTGATGGTGGAAGTAATGGTGTAAAGAGGCATAAAAATTACCCCTAAGGTGGGTATGGGATAAGTAGCAAGAGGTTGGGTTACCTCTACATTAGATGTGTTGGTTGATGTAAGGGGTATTTGTGTATGGTTCAAAATATTGAATTGGATTTGGGTGGTGGTAGAAAATGAGTTATGGGTAGAAGATGGAGTTTGGGTAACCAAGGGTTGGGTAGAAGTAACACCCACCATAAGCTCATAAGGCATGCCTAAAGGAGGATCCATGGGAGGAATTAAAGCAATTGGAGTATTATGAGCTAATGTGTTAAGATATTATTGAATGGAGATGGGTTTATTGTTAAGGAAAGTGAACTCTACATCACCCTCAATAATAATCCAAGGCATGGTAGGTGGGGAGAATGATGAGGAAAACCCTTAACATTTGAATTATAACCCATGGATGATGATGAATAAGAGGTAGTGGATGTTTTATGGGTTTGATTCCTTAGCTATTGCTTGGTAAGAACCATGTGAGGAATTGGAAAAGAATAATGGACCTCTCACCTTGGACAACAAACTAGCAAAGAAAAGTTCAAGGCAAACAAGGCATAAACTAAAAATGCAATTAATCCTATGATTCATTTTAAATCACTTTTGGATTATGATTTAGAGAGTGTGAAACAAGTTTGGATTGTGAACCAAGTACTAAAAGATCAAGATAAGGATGGTTTCATGTTTGTTATGGTGCTAAAAAGGAATCTATACTAGACTAGGTTTGTGGACTGGTACTGGGAGCTTGTTCTTCTCACTTCATGAACCCAAAGCTGAGCTAGGATGCTTAGATAATATATAAAATTTGTCTAGAGTTTATACTCTACCATAGAATGGGGTGGGTCCTTCCCTTGGTGATGAAATCCAAGTAGGATCACCAAAAAGGGTAAGGTGATCCAATGGGTGATGAAATCCTAATAGGCCTTGTCTCAAGTATGTTATGATGTTTGTTCTTGTGTGAGTGGTTTGGTTTTGTAACATAAGTGTTCTATATTTAATTCATGATTATTTAATTAACTATGTGAGATAAATCAAGTAAGCAAAACCATGAATGCAGAAATTTATTTTATACCCAAAAGAAAATGTTCAAATTTCATTCGATGAGCATATAATAAAGAATAAAATTAGGACCCATAATAATAAGAAAGGTAAATATGCTCCCACCGGGTGTGCCAAAATCTTGAAGCTAGAATTTTCACTTTTATGACTAAGAACAAACAAAGAGATAATAACTACAGAAAAGGGTAAAATAGATATGGTAGAAAAACCTGGTAAAAGTACACACATGAACTAGACAAGGTGGAGAACTCTTCTTAGGCTAGGGGAAGATGACCTACATAATAAATTACTCAAATAAAGCTTTTTTTTAAGACAAGGAGGAAGGGTGGACTACCTATTTGGTGCTAGATCCAAGAAAATGTGAGCTATCTATGGAGGCTATCAATCCACTCTCTGATACAAGTTAATGTTGAAAGAAAAGAATGGAAAGAAAGCATACACAAAAGTAAACAAGATGAATAATTTGATAATTTAATCTAAAGATACAATAAACTAACAAAATAGATGATAATTTACTAAATGAATGTTCTGATCTAGTCTAGTCAGTGTCTAGTCAGGTCTTTGATAAAAAAAAAGGGAAAAGTGGGGTTTGGTCAATGGCTAGTTTAATGGTATAAAATGAGGGTTTTGGTCATAAAGGGATAACTATCAATGGTTATATTTAACCATCAGAGGTTAGGGGTAACCATTTATGGTTACCTCATGGGAATGGGAATGCTTAGAACATACATGGTAAGAGGTTTGTAGATATTGTACGACTAAGGGTTTAGGTCCGTTTGAGATTTTGTAACAGTAAGTTGAAAAGGTAGAGGGTATAAAGTAACTAAAATGAGATGGGAAGAGTATAAGGAGGAGGATCCTAATAAATATATTCAATTAGATAAAAGGAAAATAAAACAAAATTAATCAAATACTTACCTAATCCTGAAGAGATTTTGGCAATATAACGGTGCTTGAAGGAGAGCTAAACAAAATTTTCTAGAGGTTCAGGTTGGTAACTACTAGAGAAACCTACATGAATAATATTTGGATGCATAGAATATTTGAATATTTGTATGAATATAGCTTGAATGTAGAATTTAGATATGTATTTTTGGATCAATTTCTCTTCTTGCTCACTTCCTTTCATAAGCAAAAGGTGATGGAGTAAGATGATAAGATTATATGTTACGAGGTGTTTGTGATGTGTTATAGAATGAGGTGGAGAAAAGTATTAATTTTTTTTCCTCATTACCTTTGGAATAGCTGATGATGATTTACTAGCTTAGGGACCTAACCATTGATGGTTAGGGTAATATTCGATGGTTACCTTAACTGTTAGTGGTCGAGGTACTAAACATAAATGGGTTTGAAAAGGGTCAAAGGTTGTTATTTATAAAGAGTGAGTTGAGTTCGATAAGTTTAGATAACTTGGACTCAAGGTGAGTCAAGATAAGTTAGATGAATGGGTTAGATAAAAATAGGTCATTTTGATTCTCTAAGTGTAAAAGGGCATACCATAAGATGGATCCACAATAGGAACCAAAGTAGTCAAAACATGGTAGGATAATGTATTAAGATAGTGTTGGAAGATGTATTTTATAGTTAAGACCATATGATAAATGAAAATGGATTTGTGAAACTCACAACTCAAATAGTGAGAAAACAAAGAAAAGCTCAAATTAGACAAAACATACACTAAAAACATGATTAATCCTAGGATTTATTTTAAATCACTTTTGACTTATGCCTTAGAGAGTGTGAATGGGTAAATTATATTCTAAGTTAGGTAATAGAAGATCCATCTTAGGACGTTTTTGGTTTAAATTTTGGTTCTTAAAAAAAATTGCACTATACCAAGTACATGGCCTGGTACTAGGGGCTTGCTCCCTGTACTTCATGAACTTGAAGCCAAGCTAGGACACTTAGCCAATAGATACCATTTTTATATAGTTTATACTCTATTAGAGAATGGAGTGGGTCCTCCCCTCAATGATTATATCCAAGTGAGATAATCGAGTAGGGTAAGGTGATCCAAAGGGTGATGAAATCCCCATAGGCCTTGTCTCAAGTTTTGATGTTTGTTTTATGCAAGTGGTTCGGTGCTGTAAAATATGTATGATATGATTAATTCATAATGAATGTAATTAATCTAGTTGAGCTAAGCATTTAGTATATAAGATAATGAATGCACTTAATTTTAACCAAAATAAATTTTTGATGTCTTTGCATGCAAGCAAGGAAAAATTATAATGTAGGATGAAAATGCAACCTATCCCTAAGATGGAAACTTTATTTTTTTTCCTTTTGATATTTAGAAAAGAAAAGAAATGAAATTTATACCTTTTAGAATTTAGAAATAACAAAAATGCAAGAATATGGATTTGCACTAATGTAACTATATGCTTAAATATAACTATGAACCTAGAAGGGGTCCCACCAAGCGTGCCATTATGTTTCCTACTATTTCTTATTCTATTTCCAATTTTTAGGAAAAATGAGAGAACAAATAGATGAGGGGTGTGTACTTAGTTAAATTTTGTGCTCATTGATGACCTGACAAAGTGGGAGATCCTTTTTGGCAAGGAAAGACTACCTACAATAAGACCACACTAAAACTATTTATTTGTTAGATGAGTATTAAGGGTAGACTACCTAAAAACATGCTAGATCCAAGAATTGAAAGCTCCCTTGGATGGCTGTCAATACACTCCCCTAATGGTAAAAATATTCTGACAATAGAAATTAAAGATGATAAATTGATAAGAACATAAATGATTATGCAAGAAATAAGTGATGTACCTATTCAATATGATAGAAAAATATAGCATGATAGGTCAATACCATGATAAAGTGGGTCAAGGTTAGGTTTAGAGAATCTAAACAAGATCTGTAGATAGTTCAAAAGTAAAAAGAGGGTCTAGTGGGGTGTGAGGAGGTCAAAAATAATAAGTTGTTATTTATCCTGATAGGTGATCAGCAATGGTTGCTATAACCATCGATGGTTATAGTAAGTAGCTATGATCACCTATGAGAATATGGTGAGATATTGAAGTGGAGTTGGAGGGAGGGTGGCTGATGGACATAAGGTTGAATATGGATTTTGAGAGTGAGGGGTAATGTGTAGGTGATCTTATCAAGAAAAAAAGACTTAATGAAGAAAGGAAATTCTAAAAACAAGAAAACAATACTTGTATGATCTAAAGTGGAAGACAATGACAAGTTGAATGAAATTGGATAGCATAACAATAATCTAGCCTTAAAAATTCATGTGGATAGATTTATGGGGTTTGGGGTTCCTACACAAAGAAAACAAGAGAGTTTAGATGTAATTTTTATATCCTTTTCTCTTCCAAGAGCCCTCAATTTATAGCACAAAGTTGCTAAGTGAGGAGGAAAGAAGTTGATAATTTGGTCTAGGATAAAGATGCCAATTTGAAGAGATGGAAAGATATAAGATTTGCATGGGAAAGTTTTTATTTTGTTTATGCTTATATTTCTTACATCTAGAACTTCTTATTTTGTAAGCTTAGATACCTGACAATCGATGGTCAGGTTAACCATTGATGGTCGTACCCCTAAGCACAAAAGGGTGAAAATGGGTTCTAAATTGATGTTATAAAATGTTTTAAAAAAGGGTGTTTGAGTGTTAAAGTATATAAAATGTATTTTTAAGGGTGAGCTAACTAGGTGAATAGATAACTAAAGGTCGAGAATAGGTCTAAAGTAATTTGACATTAAAAACTGGTCGAGGGGATGTTTTTAGTGTCTACATAAACATTGAAAAGGCCTACACAAACATTGATAACTAGAAGGCCAATGATCTCCTTACCCAATATAGGGATGCCATAACATGTTTTTTTGATGACTTGAAGATCTTTGATCCATGGGTCATCACTCACACCATCCCTCTTAAATAAAACTATAAACCATTCACACAAAATAGAGGCCGATAAACCTTGTCTTAGAGCTAATGATTTTTAAAGAGGTTATAACATGGGGAAGACTATCCTAGCAAGCTATTGGAACATGTTATAACCAAGGATGAGATCTCTATAGATCCTAAAAGGGTAGATGTTATATCCAAAATAGAGCCCCAAAATAGTAGGAAAGAGTTAAAATCATTCTTTGGTAAGATAAACTTTGTATTGAAATTAATTTTTGGATTTGCAGAGATTAGCAAGCCATTAATTGACATGTTGAAGAAAGATGCCAGGGTCTCATGGAATGAAGAATCTAGAAAGGCATTTAATGACATTAAGGAGGCTATTAGCCAGGATCCAGTCTTGATAAGTCTAAAATTTTCAAAGGACTTTTACCTCTATTCATTTTCCTCTGATCAAGCCATGGCTACTGTATTGACTCAAGAAATTGACAAGTGTGATCACCCAATATCTTTTATGAGCACTAGTTTTAAGAATACTGAGTTAATCTATTCATTGATTGATAAATAGGTATATGCATTAGTAAAGGCTGTAAATAAATTCAAGCATTATATCCTTATAAATAAGGTGCATTATATCTTACCTGACCCTACCATAAAGCTTATGTTAAGTTAAAATGAGCTAGGGAAATGTAAAGGTAAGTGGATGTCAGCTTTATAAGAGTATGATATATAAATGAAAATAGCAAAATTGGTAAGGTGCCAAGGTTTGAACCAAATGATTCATTATACCAGCCCTAAGTTAAGTACCATGAAAGTTGATCAGTAGAAATTTTAAACCAGTGAATGGTATGATTTTATTATCCATTTTCTAATCAATGGTACCTTTCCTATATGACTGACAAAGGAGCAAAATAGGGATCTAAGAATTAAATATAGCTGTTATCTAATCAAGAATGGAGTCTTCTATAGAAAAAACTTTGAATGGGTCTACCTCAGGTGTGTTTAAAGAGAGGAAGTTGATAAAATCATGAGTACTTTTCATGAGAAGTTTGGAAATGGACACCCATCAGGGAAGACTACTGCACATAAGATTCTCAGAGATGGCTACTATTGTCCAACTATCTTCAAGGATACACATAAGCATGTAACAGAATTCTAATCTTTCCATATTTTTAACACCAAAGATCTTAAGGTAGCAATGCCTCTATAACTAGTCATGGTTGACAAACCATTTGCATAGTGGGGGTTGGACTTTGTAGGAGTGATCAACCCAAATTCATTTGAAGGTCATAAATTCATCTTGAATACCATAGATTAGTGTACAAAGTGGGATGAATATATAACCACCAAACAATGTAGGATGGAGGAAGTGATCAATTTCTTGGGAGAAAACATTTTCTCTAGATTTAGAACTCCTATCTTTCTAGTGTGTGACAATGGTTCTACATTTTCATCCATAGAAATGACTGAATGGGATTATGATAATGGTATCTACCTAAAGTTTTAATCCAACCATTATCCCTAAGATAATGGAGTTTTTGAGCATACCAATAAAAATTTAATGAAATCAATCAAGAAATCTATTGAGGACAAACCTTGGACTTTGCACAAGTTTTTAAAGTATGCATTATGGGCAAATAGGATCAAGATTAAATGATCCTTAAAGGCATCACCTTTTATATTGGTGTATGGCCAGGAACCAATATTCCATATCACTATTAAGTTTCCTAGTGCACATGTAGGAATATATGGAAGAGGGTCAAGAATTAGCAAACTCAAGATTTCTAGACATAATTTAGATGGAAGATGCAAGGGAGAAATCCTTTGTTAAATTTAGCAGGCATCAGACCATAGTGAAAATACGGTTTGATAAAATATCAAAGGTTAAGGTGTTAAGACAAGGGGACCTAGTTCTCCTTTGAGACAAAGCATCTAAACCTAAAGGCAAAAATGAAAATTCACACCTTTATGGATTGGCCCATACCAAATTTTAGAAACACTAGGGAATAACACCTTTAAGCTCAAATATCTACAAGGATTAGAGTTCACATTTCCCACCAATGGGTAATACTTCAAGCGCTAATTCTTTACTACTCCCCCTGAGGTCTTTATGGAGTAAACTGTAATATGGTTAGATTTAGTGTAGGTAGGCTGGCTAGTTTATTTCAAGTTCTTTCCTTCATGCCCTTGATTTGTATATAAGCATGTATATATTTGTTTTCTTTCCTTTACTTTCTTTCTTTCCAAATTTCTATTGTGTGTTTTTTTTTGCCTTATTCCTTGATTCTAATAAATCTTTTTTGACAATTTGGAGCTCAAAATTAGGTAGTTTTTTTTTAATTCTCAAAATTTAGAAATGTAAGTGTGTACCTTAGGTATATGATGACCATGGTTCAAAAACATAAGCCTAATTTTTTAATGTGAATAAAATGGTGAAGACCAATGGAATAATCTAATCATTCCATGAGAACTTAAGCATTGTCTTGACCTCAAATTGGTTTTAAGAAGATTTTCATTTATAGAGTGAGAGCTCAAATTATCATTAAATAGCCACACTAGCACATAATAAACATATTTTCATGGGATAAGGGTTACAACCATAGGTGACTCTCTGAATATTAAACACTTCATCAAATCCTAAAATGTGGATACCTTGGTTCCTAACCTTATTGAAAGCATAAAGGTCTAAATAAAATAAATAAAATACAAAAAGTGAAAGATTCAATGTAAAATCAAAAGCTTTGTAAGCATAGGTGATTTTGGTAATCTCCACCAGGGCTATGAACACTTGGCTAGTAGTGGAACAAGGCCTTGAGTGGAGCTAAAGGCATCTAGTCAAGGATATGGATGCCTAGCTGGTAGCAAAGTAATGCCCAAGCCTTCCCTAAGCAAAAATCATGGTTCTTAATGGATATCTAAACATGCTCCAAGTTAGTGTTAATGATTAAGGACATGAACCTTGAGAGTTATTTCTTGAATCCCATGGAAAATAGTATGTGGAATCAAATCACACACACAATATGGATATGTTTTGATGTTTCACCCTAACTCTGCAAGTGTAAGGTTTGTTTCAACCATAAAATGATCTAGATAGTGATATTGATCAAGTGGAGTGGATGACCTAATTATTTGTCTAAATCAGAGTCTCTAGGTTCTAATATATTTCTATGTTTCTTGCATGAGTTGCCATTTATTGAGGCCAACATACCCCCCTTTTTAAAAAATTGAGACCCTTGAAAAAACCTAAAGATTAAACATAAAATTATGACATGTTAGGATCATTTATAGAATTTGAAGAACATCCACTTTATTAATGATAGGCTTATTAATTATGTTTTTCTTTAATTTCATCTAAAATTACTAATAAATGGTCTTCATGGATTTTATTTTTAGGTTCCATGGTGTTTTTTCCTAAGAAATTCACATTCTAAAACCCTCGAAAAACCCTCAGTTCAAATTACTGGTGAGAACCTTTAAAACCTATTTTGGATTTAAGCACAATTATCATGTTTAAAGCTTTAAGTCATGTTTTTTAACACAACTCAAACTTATCTTAGAAACACTTAGTTCCATTTATTATTTCCCCCTTTAAATTTATTTATATTCCAAACTAATTCGAATGTCATTTTTTAGGATCCCTTTTAATATTTCTTATCTTAGCCTCTGTGATTTATAGCTTAGTTTAAAGTCTTAATCCTAAGGCCCTGTCATATTTATTAATACAAATGAGACTTTAGACTTAACACCTTATCCTAAGTCTCTACTTTAGTCTTGAGTTATAACTTAATTTCCATGCATATTTGCAGATCTAATGGCCTGAACTTCATTCTGAGGCTTGATTGAATGAAGCAAGGAAGTCCCAAGTCTTAGCTTAAAAGGCATGCAACTTACAAGATCTAATGATTCATTCTTCCTCATAGCCTTTTGATCAGATGTCATGAGGAAATACCAACACAATTTAATACTTATTCCTCAAACCAATCACATTCAAGATATTAGATTTTGATCAATGGTTCTTTCTTAGTCATGGACAAAAAATTAGATAGAGTGAATACCTCAATGAAAATTCAAAAGTCCAAGAACCTCATGAAGCTGCCACATGATAGTTTCACATTATAAGGTTAAAATAAAATGGGCCTACTTTAAAAAAATAACCAATCATAATCAAGCTCCTAGATCATAATCAGATGGCTCTCACTTCATCACAGATCTTGATCCAATGGGGTGAATTGAGCCCAAGATCCCTAGAAGTCCTATTGAGGTGCTAAGTAGAACTCTCATATTAGGTCATGGGAGTTTGATGATCTTAAATTTTATGTTATCATGACCATCATTTAATTTTTATGAATACATATTTGACATCCATATGACCATAAACTTTAAGCTCAACAAATTAAAAGTTTTACTAGCTTAAAATTGGTGTTCACATGACCATCATTAGATGTCCACAAGGATGTATATAATGTATACAAGACCATAAAATTTAAGCTAATTAAATATCTTTCTTGGGACTAAAATACACTCTAAAATGTTTCTATAAATGTCATGAATTGCTTTGCAGATGACTAGAAACCCTTGGAAGATGCTTAAACACTAGAAATCTTCAATATACAAATATTGAAATGATATTATGGTCTAAATATATGTAAAATTAACTTATTCTAAGTCTATACTTTAATTTCCCCATTATATTTTGTTCATATATTGTGAACTTTAAACTATAGACTTATACTAAGTCTTATTTTAAAGAGGCTTTGTTACATAGAACTTAGACCAAATGATTCTAACCAAAGGTTTTAATGTGTTTATTAATGCAATAAAACTCTATTTTGACATTAGGTCAATATATAATTTTGATCCCTTTAAACATGTTATATGGACTTAACATAAATATTATTTCCCAAAGTATACATTGTGTTTATTTAACATAGCATAAACTTTGGCCTAAAATATTTAGCTGTGGTCTCCTTTGTATGAATCCAAAAAATGTAGGCATAAACACTTTAGCCTAAAGTTTATTTCATGTTTAAAAAACATGAAATAAACCTTAGGATAAAATTTTTAATCCTAAGTCCCTACCTTAATAATGGGCTAACTTAAAGCTTGGGTATATTTTCAGATCAATGGCTTAAACTTCATTGTGAGAGGATGATCCAATGGTGTGAAGACCCCATAGACTTTTCAATGAAGTCTTTAAATCCTATTGACTCAACATGTGGAAAAAGCACATTCAAAGTATAACTAATATATGATAAAATGGTTTACACTTCATCACACTCTATGATCCAACACATGAAAGCACCAAAGACTTTTCAAAGGAACGTAAAGATGCCAAGTGCCATAACTATAAGGCTCAAGACCAAAAGGAGACAATCATAAGACCTGGGCCCAAATCATGATCAACAACTCATGATCAATTACAAGATATTCATCGAATGGTATGAAATAAAATAAGGAATTTTAAATGCCAATGGCTAGTGCTTAAAGGCATTTATGAAAAATGTTGTAAAAGGTCTAGATCGATGCCACATAAGTACCATGTAAAGGACAAAATAAGAGATCTTGTGTGATAAAAAATGTGAAGGTATAAAGGCAAAGGTCCAAATCAAATTCCAAGCATGTATGATATAAATATTAGAGGAGATACCAACATTAAATATCTAAAACCCTAAACCTTGCATAAAAGAGACCTAGGTGAACTCAATTGGTTATAGTTCAATTTGAGAGAATCTTGATTGTGTTTTTAGCACAAAAGAGCATCTCAAAAATCAATTCCAATATGATACAAAAAAAATTTCTAAGTAAAATCCATGGTGACTCATATGTAATAGTTGAAAGAAGAAACAAAGCTCTACCTATCCACAACCAATGAAGGGAGAATATTCAAGGACATTGAATTGGACATTGTGGTCCTAAACAATAGAAACAAGAATTGGTCTGAAATATTCTTCACCATAGAAAATATGAAAACCATCACCAAGGAGGAATAGATAATTACCATATTTAGTAAGAATCATTATGACCTGGTCTCTATTTAAATGCCCAACCTTCATTATGCTACTGTGAAACCAGAGGTACTTCATTGTATTCATGTGATTGCTCCAATTTTCATAGACTATAGGATAGACAATGATTAGATCATCCATTAAGGAAAGTCTAAGAAATTAGCCTACATTTCTCCTTTAGCCTTCAAAAAATATTATAAGATTCTAATACCCCATTTAGACTTGTCTAAAATTAGGGAATGGACTAGCAAGCATGACCTAGATACTATCCTCAAACCATGGTTGCACCAAGGGAACAATATATTTAGAGAATTTGAGGGTAAGATCCCAAAATTCCAATTTAGGGAAGGGATTAGGGTAATCATGACCCTATTAAATAGAGCATTAGGATCCCACTTAAATACATATGTAAAGAAGACTTGGGTGCCTTATGTATATTTCATGGTGCAAGAGAAGCTCAACCCTCCAATTGGAGACTTAATTAGTGTCTTCTTAGCCAAGCAGTTCATGACTATCAAAATGAAGACAACAAAGCAATTTTATATGATGACATACTTACTAGATGCCTTACTTGCATCCATTATCTTCCCAGGCATTATAAATTGGTCTCTTAAGGGAAAAACTACTATATCCCACCACTATTTAAAATTGCACATCTTCAAATACAAGAACCACATGCAATTCATCTATGACTATGTATATCTCACTTTGGTGGAGGACTTCATAGGTTATCCCATGCCTATGGTGCACCCATTAATCAAGAAATATGTAGATATGATGGGGGATATTTGGTTTTATTTATATTACACATCAATTTGAATTGAGGGAATCATGTCCCAACCCTACAGATTGCCTATGTATGTTCCTAGTAAGTTAGCAAAATAAGAAGTTGATTCCCAACTCATCAATGGTGTTGATGAGATCTAAAAGGAAAAAAGGAAAGGTATTATCCACCCCTTTACTCTAATTATTGAAAGGACCATGATACAAGATTAGAAGTAGGTTGGGACCATGTCCACACATAGGGACTCATTTGGATTCTAATTAGATGAACTCAAAATGTCGGATCATAAGAACATAATGCATGATGATTTGAAGAAAAAATATCTCCCCAATATAGTATATGTACATTAGTTGAGTGTCCATGACACCATTTCCATAAAGGAAAAGAACTATGAAGAAGTTTTGGCCAAGCTCAAAGGGTATAACCTTAAGTTAGAGCATAGGTTAATAAGTGAGTATAAATTGGTAGGAGAAGTGTGGTAGATGCATCCTCTCTGATATCATTTATTTCCCTCATATTCTAGGCCACCCAAAGATAAGCCTCAAGTGGATAAAACACCACCTTAGAGACAAATTAAACAAGGACATGGAATTAAAAATATAGAAGAGAGACTTGGAGAGGGCCTCTCATCCTCGGCACCACCCCAAATACCTCCATCACTAGTTGAGTATTTGGACATGATTATCCTAGAGGTAGGTGAAACATTTGAAGGTGCCCTTAGAGATCTTACTGAGGCATATACCATAGATAAGGAGGAGAATTATATTAAAGAGACACAAGCCTAAGTATGGGATCTTGAGGAGGAGAAGGGAAAATAGGTTTCTCTTGACATAGTACTAGTGGAACCCCAAGAAAAGAGAAAGGAAGAGTTGGCATTGGTCCCTGTTGGACCAAGAAAGAAGACAAGATTGACCGTCACTCACCCAAATAGTGAGATAAATCTATATAATAAGGAGTTACCCATACATAGACTAATCATCCATAATTGTTTAATCTATGGATAATTTTATAATATCCCCTCTCTCTCCCACTCATGGGCATTAACAAAGGCTGGTGACATAGAGGTGTATGATGACATCAAGCCATGGATCAAAGCTTTGATGAGAGAATAATAAGAAAGGATGATAGTGTGCACTATAAGGTTAGAGAGATATAGTGTAAATACTCTAGGAGAAGCCATTAGCATAAGATTCAAGGTTATAGAGCCTTCAACATATACAGAGCCTATCACCACTATCCAATTCAATCTAGAGATATTTGGACTTGAAAGGGTCACCATGAGGAAGATACTAATAGGAACTAAGGAGTTCACCTTCCAAAATGTTGAACCATTTGTGGGTTTAACCCCAATTGAAGGGTAGTAGCCATGAAAACATCCCATTCATGAAGAGGATGTTGAGAACTTAATTGAGGCTCAGTTAGCTCAAGCCAAGGCTAGGATTAGAGGAATGAAGGAGATGATCTAGAATTTGGAAAAAGAAAAAGAGAACCTAGAGACACAGGCCATTCTATCTATGCCTGATGTTATTTTGGACATTTTTAAATCCTCCTTTTTTGATATGTTCAATTCCCTATAGTCCATGATGATGAGGCAAGATGCATTGATCCAAAAAAGTGAAGTGGCTAAAGGAATGCTAATAGAATGGCAAGGGGTAAAGACCAAGTTAAGAGATCTCATTAGCATATGGATTAAGAACAAGCTTCCCAAATTTAAATATATTAGACTAGGCCACCTAAATCCTAAATTAGGGATAGTGGTGGAAAAAATATAGATTCTAAGTACTTGGTCAATAGGCTTGGATAGACTCCTTAGGGATGATGAAGAGCTAATTGCCCAGATCAAGAAACTACTTGGCACTACGTTGGCCAACCATACCAAGACCTTAGCCCTTGGAATAATTTATGAGTATGAATATAAATGTAGGGTCACTTTGTTAATGTAGTTAGTTAAGAGTAAGAGCCAAGTCTAGTCTAACAGGGACAATAACAAAATCTTTGACATGATCTTCACAATTGAAGAAAAGATTATAGAGGTCAGGAATATCTAAGAAGATATAGCTATAAATAATAGAGAATTCAATGAATTAGTTGATAATTAGGATGTATACTTATTCAATCCTATTATGGACTTGGATTTGATCAAGGATCAACATTAGAAGGTTATGGAACTACTACAGGATCTATAGGGGAGCCCCAAAGTAATGGGCCCACCCAATAGTTAATATTCCTTTTCTAAAAACATTGTAATATTTAAAATAGGAATATTATTTAATAATTCATATTCTCATATATTAGCATATTTCCCCTAGGTCAGTCTAATTATAAAAGACAAGTAAGGACAACTATCCTTATCTTTTGTACACCTATATGTTGTAACTGGCTAGTGTACTGCCTTATCTCTCTATAAAAGGCATGTACCACCATCTTGTAAAGGAAGAGAATTTTGAGAAATTTTTTTATACTTATAGAAATTAATATAATCAAGGAGTTTTACAAATATTTTCCTTATTTGATATGTCAATTTCTAACATAGCTTTTCTCTTAATTTATAGTTTTATGTCTTAAATTTGAATATTTTTTTGAATTCTAGGTTACATTTTATAATCATAGGGTTTCTAATTTTGCATACGCTATATTAGTTGAATGATCTTGCATTTGTTTTATTTTATTTTCCTCTATATTTAGATGTTCAAATGTTATATGATTATAGTATTAAATCTTTAAAAGTAAACCTAGTTCTTACTTGTGATTCTTTACATTATCCTTTAAAATTCACCTGGTATATAGTGAAATATGAGCTTATGTTATTTTTAATTATATATTAGTTTGAATGCATACTCATTTGAAATTGATGCTTTATCATAATATTTGATACTAAGATAAGCAATCACTATTTTCTTTCTGCCTTACCCTTCTCTTTGCTTCCTTTTTACACCATATTATTATAGTTTAAACTTCATTATAAATATCGATCTAGATTAATTTTTAGCTTAAGTTTAGATCATAATTCACTAGGAATTAACAAATATACTTTTAATTTATAGATTGGACCATGATGGATCCCAACCATTAATTGTTATAAATTTGTGTGGATAGTTAAGCATTGTTTTACTACTATTTCACCATAGGTAATGTCAAGTTGCCACAACCTACTACTCATTCTCTAAATGCCTATAATTATAAAATGAGAAGTGTTATTTAAAATATAACACATATATGGTAAATTTAGAGGCATCAACACCTCATTTTAGCTAAATCTATAAAATGTCAAGTCAATAGAAAGAATCTTCATTAGCCCTAGAAAAGTGGAGTTCAAAACATGTAAAAGTGGAGAAGTTAAGTTTGAGTTTTGGTCAATATTTTAGTCCATATTTTGATTCAATGTAACCATTGTGAGGTAAAAATGCAATATATCTCCTACTATTTCCCCCTTTGGGCTAAATTTATAAATCTAAGAAGTCAAACATCTATGCAAGTTTTATGCAAGATAGTTCAAATTGAACTCTAGGTGTGAAGCCAATATAAGTCAAGTCAAATCAAGATGAAAGCGGAGATAAATAAATTATAAATTTAATATTCATGAAATATAAAAAATATTTAACTATAGACCAAAAAGAGTTAACTAAATAACATAAAAAGTTGCATGCAAGATCACATCAAGTTAACTCAAGATTCAAGATGCATGAAGAGTCCTTTGAGTTTTCAAACATGAAATAATAGACTCCATTTATCCTATCACAACATATTCCATGAAATAATATTTAAAACAAAATTCTAAATTGTATTTTAGGTGGAATTAAAAGTGGATTTGAAGGTGGGGTTCAATTTTGAGTTGAATTTTTAGTTGAAGCAGGAGTTAACTAGAAATTGCGTGTGGACTCATATGGAACTTATTGTATTATCTATCTCTTGTTATTATATATATATATATATATATATATATATATATATATATATATATATATATATATATATATATATATATATATATATATATATATATATATATAATTTTTTGAATCAATATTAGGATATTATGATTTTGGATTACTAAAAATCTATTAAAAATTATACTACCTCACCTTTGAAGCAATAAAGAGCTAAATTTTCCTCCATCTTCAAGTTGTTCATGAAGCGTGTTGTTAATTAATTGATAGAACTTAGTGAATGATTGTTCTTATTATCTTTATGTATGAATATATCACATTTATGAAATAAATGAACATTATTTCAGGTCATATAAAGTTTCCAAATCTGATTTCTACTAAATCTAGAAGTGAATTCAACCATTGTTCATTCCTCCCAAGCTAGTGTAGGTGTCTGTCAAGACCTCTATGTGAAATACTTATGCAAGAGTCATTGTATGAAGATGAAGTGAATGTGTTAAAATTATTTAAATTTCAAAGTGTGTCAAGTATAGGCATAATTTAATTTAATATTGGTGTATCACCCTAATTTTAAATTTTCATTTCCATTTTTTAGCTTTAGCATAACTCCTTTTACCCTTTTCCAATCAAGAAAACACATAATTAGATTTTGTAGATGGAATAAGGTGAGTGTACCAAAGGGAACCAGCCCTTAATCTAGAGATTATCTCCAATTATAAGGTCCCAAACCTTAGATAATTTTTATTGTATCAATAGAAGTGAGAACAAACACACATTCTCGACAATAGTTCACTTCTGAGTGACAACAATTTATTCCAAAAGGTTTTGAACAAAAGGTTTTTTTGTGACTTTCACAAGACAAAAGTCCATACTATTAACACATATATCATTTTGAGACATAATATTTAGTATTATATATATGAAAACATCATTAATGTGGGCACACCATTAGAGAGTACAATAGGGAAACCAAGTGAAAGTAAACCAATAAAAATATTAAGTGATATTTTTCCTAAATAAATGGATAATGAGACAACAAATACACTAGGTGTGCATTATGCATATAATGTGCACCCTTCACTAGTTTCTTACCATTTTGATGTAGAGGAATGAAATAATTTAAATGGTATAATAGGTATTAGTTCCATCTAAACCACTCATCACAATTAAAAAGCATGATATAGTTGATGATGACTCATATTTACATTCTTTATTTGTTTGTAGTCACATTCATCACCAACTTATTTAGAGTGTCATGGTTGATAATGGTTTAAGTGTCAATATGTGTAACAACACACTCCTTTATCATCTCAGATACACATATCAAGACATGCTTCCTACCACCATGGTCATCAAAGGATTCAATGGTCATATTTAGATCTCTGTCACTAAGATTACATTACCAATATAGATTGGTACCATACATGTGGCCACTAGATTCACAATAGTACCTAGTGCATGGGTCCTTGATATCTTATTAAGATTCACTTAGATCCAATATATTCATGTAGTTATCTATAGTTTATATATGTTTAAAATAAATATATGTTAATGAGGTAATTATAGTTTTGGGGATTCTTTATGAGTACTATCTACCATATAAATATTTAAATACCATAAAATAGCCTTCAGTTGAGCCACCTAAAAAGGTACAACCTACTTAGATATTTACAAAATAGAGATATACACTTCCATAGAGGCCTATCCTAAAGAGTCCCCTTTTACAGATATTTGTCATAGATTCTAGATAACTAATCTCTACTCTAACACATCCTCAATTGGTATTAAAAAGTATTAGGGTCACTTCATAGAAGGCACAAACACAAGATTCACCTGATTAGAGATGGGCTCCAAAAATCCCCACAGTTCAACATAATTAGTATGAAAATGATAGTTATAGCATAGTTGGTGGTCCATATTTATATCATATATTGAGATCAGATCAATCACTATAGCACCAACCTTTCCATTGATGAAAGGTCACAATTCCTTTTCTTGACATAGGGATAATTTATTGTGATTACCTTGCATGAATTATCAGTTAGTATCATCTCACTTATTATGTATAATATTTACATTCATATATATGCCAAAATACAAAAATAGTGAAATATTGTAAAAATATCAAAAATCAATATGTACACATGTTCATATTTAATTTATCATACATCAATTCAGTTGTGTACATTATTATATATGTGTTTTATCTATTTTTATATCATACATGCTTCACCCGTGTACATGAGTGACTATAGATTGCGTAGGACATCATTTCCAAAAATAGTTACATGTGATTTTACTGATACATAATCATAAACTATATTTAGATAAGAACACTATTGAGGATAGGAGTTCATTTTTATAGTGTCCCTCACCCTGATTTTGTCCCAATGAGTTTAGACTATCACTACTTAGTTCCAAACTTCACACAAGCTTATTACAACATGTACATTCATTAGCTATCTCACTAGGGGAATAGTAAACATAAGTTTTATCCTTATTTACCCACCTTTTCTCACTCACATGATTAGTAATTTACATTATATTACATCTTATGACATTTCTCACTTACTAACATTTTGACATACTATTTCCTATCTCAGTTACTAAATATTGTTCAGATCATAATTTATCTCTTATTCATTAGAATACATAATCATGCATGTTTTTATATTAATTTTCATAAAACATCTTGTATGCACTAATTTTTTTACTTTGAGGACATTTGAATATGTCATTTCCAAGTGGATCTAAGTCCTTATATCTCTGATTGTATGCATGTTATGAAATTTAAACATGTCCTTGTGTGTGTCTTCTATTAGTGTATGTGGACATTTGAACATGTCCTTCTATGTGGATCTAAGCATCAATTATTTAATTATATATAAATTAAGGAATTTAGACATGCCTTTGTATGTATATTCAAGTGAGTGACATTTGAACATGTCAATTATTTGTGGCCCCTTGGCCTTCTATTATGTGTTTTGTGTGTTGTGTGTGTACTCTTTGATTGTGTGAATCATGGATATGACACTTTTATTTATTATTTACTTATATTTGGATGCCATGATGGACATAATACACCCAACCCCTTCCAATTCCATTATTGACATCATACATTACTCACTAGGTAGTTCTATTCAATGTTATATATTTAATTACTTAGTTATTTACATGTTTCATTGTCACATCTATCTAAACACACCTCTTGTGCATGATTATTTTCAAATGCATATTATATTATTACTATGATTATTTTACACACATCATGATGCCATATTTACCCATCATGTCAATATTACTCATATTTACATCTTTTTACATCATAACAACCTATTGCATAACCTTTTATTTTGAGTTATGTTCTAATGTAGGATAAATAACTTACCTTAAAATATAGGGAATTCATATATGTTTATCTTAGAGACTTGACCTTCCCAAATCAATACATAGATAAGATTTAGTAGTGGCTACACAATTGACATAGTTTTAGGCTCATAAAACACACAAGAAGTCAATTTGGATAGAAAAACCACATTGGATGGGAAAACATTAATCTAGTGTCCTTCCTAACACTATTTTCCAAATTATTAAAAAATAATCACTTCCAAAATTTTATCATAACCTTAGTTTACTTAGATCATTATTCAATAGTTTCAGTCTCAGCTTCTATAATTACTTATAATTACATAGTTTATCTCATATTTACTTAGTTTAGGAAAATCATGTGTGACATGTTATAAGTTGACACTTAGGTTTTACTCAGAATCATAGTTGTTTTACTCAATCTCAAAATCCATATGCAAAAAATATTAGTTGGGTGCATGCACATAACACATTGACTATTCATTACTCAATCTCATAAATGCAATGAAAATTCATGTCATTCTCTAAGTTGTATACACCATACCTTGATCATACTCATTATTTTTACCAAATTTTTCACTATATTTGCACCAAAATTGAACCTCATTCGATTTACAATGGATGGTTCACTATTTACACCAATATCTACACCAATATTTATACCATGTTTTACACCATATGTATATATAATACATATACATATATATATATATATATATACATATATATACATATATATATATATACATATATATATATACATATATATATACATACATATATATATATATAGATACATATACATATACATATATATATATATACATATACATATACATATACACACACACACACACACACACACACATATATATATATACACATATACATATATATATATATATATATACATATACATATACATATATATATATATACATATACATATATATATATATATGCATATACATATACATATATATATATATATATATATATACATATACATATACATATACATACATACATATATATATATATATATATATATCAAGATTCAAATAGGGATCCCAAGTTACTCCAATAATTTGAGATGATGATGATGGATACAAGCACAATTTATTTATTAATCACACCCAATAATATATGTTGATTGGGGCATGCACAGTACAATACAAGATATTCAATGTTAATACAAACACATAACATGTCACAATCACTAGCTTTCACACCAAAAATGGCATAACGATTTGCATACTCAATCATGTGTATTCATTCCTTTTCAATCTATATATTTTTATCTTTTACTTCTCTACATTACATATGTTTCATTGTAGGTTTACATGGAGCATAATTTAGTGTTATGGTCTACATCCAAAACTACTTCCCATAGGTAAGTTCCATACTCTTTTTATTTTTACTCTAGCTCTTTCTATTTGTTTCATTAATAAAATAAAAATAGGGTAAAATTAGACACATAAAATTAACATTTAAGCTAAAATCATGCACTTGTTATCACTCTTTTACACACTTAGATCTAGACATATCTTAGGGACCTTTTTAATCACTTTCAACCACCTTGAACACTCTTTTAAGTTGATAATCAACCCAAAAAAGTACTCATCCCTATTATTATCAAATTAAAACATATTTTAGGCCTTGAATAACACCTAACATGATGAAATATCCCATTGGACAAGATCACCCCATGGGACCATAGTGCACTACTCTAGTGTCCTCCCCCCTCTCATATCTTCCTACCAAATAAAAACTAATTTTCCAAATTTAAATCTATAGGAAGGTTGGCCCATGTACATAATGAGCCCCATTTTAATTATTTTAAATTATATTACTATATAAAAACTTTTAAAACCATTTGGCACATAAGGAGGCTTTCATATTAAAAATCACTAGAATCATAATTGCACATTGAGAGTAGATTACCTATTTTTACTGATTCTGATTAAATATAACTCTAATAGCTAAAAACTCAAGTATAAATACATTTTATAGGTAAAAATTCATGGTTAAGTCATTTAATCAAATAATTATTTCACTAACATATAACATATTGCACTAGTTATTCACACACTATCATAACATGCGATAACTACATGAAATGTGAGCCCTCTTTAGAGTATTAATATGTAAGCAATGCTCAACACATGGGGTGTTGAAGTCTCACCAAAATTCAAATGATAACCCATTTATCCCCATTTATTTTAATTTCTATTCACATGTTAATTATCTAGGGTTTTTGAATGAAAATTAGTTATATAGTAGTATTTATAAGTGATTGTATGCTCCCACATCAGATACAAGTTGTATAGATGAAGGCACAAAGAACCCAAAAACCTTAATTTACTCATTTTATGTAGACATTAAAACCCTAGTTTATACAAGAGTTATAACCTTATATTATACTCTTCCTAACACTATTTTCTAGGCCTATATCCAGTTATAGATACCTGATTGTAGTTGCTAGATCTCTCTGTATAGTAAGTTTCAGACCATGATTCCTCCCCGATGCATAATTTATAGCTAAGTATTTTTTTTATCCTTAAAATTTTATATTTTTATTAATATTTATAAATAAATAAATTTTATCATTGTTATATTATTCTCCTAATTTTACACAGTAGTGTTGTCATTTACGGTTTTCATATAAACCCCAAATTTGATAAAACACACTATGTAACATGGAGATGAAAATTATGGATATAAATATGTTAAATCATACATATATAAATTATTAAATTTATACCTCCTAATTTCAAGGAAATAAAATTTTCAAGCCTATGAAAAATAATGCACCTATTTTTTAAAACAAGAATCAAGCCAAAATTATCAACATAATTTAATAAACTTCAAAAACTAATGATAGGATTATCTTTCCTACTTCTAGGAACATTCACCAATTTATATAAATATATGACCCACCTCAAAAATTTATTAAATTCTTTATAAAATGTAATACTATTAATTTAACTTAGCCATATGAATTATATACAACTCAACTATTGCCTAAAGTGTATACGACATAAACCTATGTTGTGACTATCATTGACCTTATAGACTTCAAATATTGGATGCTTAAGTTAAAATATAAGATTCAAGATATAATATATAAAGACAAAATTTTCATTAAATTACATACTTCTATATTGAACAAATATGTCACAATGCCTAATCTATGGTTGAAAATATTTAGCAATTCATTACCAAATCATGATACTAAAAGAAATACAATGTGTATATGACAACACCTACACATAATTTTACTATTCCACATGATAATGATATTTATTACATCATTCACATTATTTCAAGTTTCAATGACAATATACTTCCATTTCATTCTACAACCATGAGACACCTAACAATGAATCAAACAATAGTCCTTTATACATTCATGCATTTATTTTCCATCATAATTTAAACATACATGGCATCATTATTGGAAATGGTTTCAGTAAAAATATTATTTACATGTATTTTTTATTTATTCAAGGCTACACTAATCAATATTTACTTAGTATTAATATGATACTTCATAGCTATGATGACCTCAAAATAAAACCACTTGGTGGTATTACACTACCATTTATAATTAGTCCTAGGAGACATCTAGTTTGATTTCATGTCATTATAGATATAATATTATATAGTATACTACATGGATACCCATGGATTATTAAAATGAGAGAGATAAATTTTGTAATAAATAATTTTCTCAGGCTTGTACATGATTATGAAGTACATATCATTCATGACACACCTTGTGAACTTCCCATCAAACCTTTGAGATCACACATGTAATAACATAGTGAAATTCATGAAGAATGAAGAATTAAACCCCATGTGATACCTTATAATATCTCACCACCATTATTTATTATCCTTAGTACATTTGTCTTTGACACCACCATTGTCTCTTATAATAACTTCTAGAGATCCAATCACTGTAGTTGAACCTTTGAGTCCTAAAATTCACACTCATCCACTTTTTAATATTGATTTGAAACCTATTTCTATGTTTTATATATGAGTATTTGCTTTATTATGACATATTAATATGAATGCTTCTATATAGGTTCTAGTAGTTCTTCCAACTGAATCTCCACATATTTCTCTTTGAGATGATGATTGAACCTAATACACCTCATGACTAATTTTCAATACTTTGACTAACACATCTGATTCCTATATTTTAGATTGTCACATTATATATTAGATTATAAGTTATCCATATTATCTAACTTCTCATGTTTCATTGTTATATCTATTAATTCTCTAATATGTATGATATAAATGTTTTCCACATATTATTTGAAACATGGGAAGTTATACTAGCATACAAATAATCTTGTAAAATAACCTCCAATTACAACTAGTTTTTTCCTCATCTAGTGCATAAAATAGATTTTTTAAAGGAAAATAGAAACACAAATAAAATAATAGAAGATAAACACTAGATTGGATTATATTTATTTCCTATATGCATTAATATGAAATTATGGAATATGCTAGAAAGAAAATTGATCACAATGTAAAGTAAAAAACTAAGATGAGATATTATCTAAATATGAAAATGAGATTAGATAAGAAATAAAATACCAAATGGTATAAAAAATGAACCACAATAAATTTTATCAATTAAAATAGTAATAAAAAATAGTTTTTGTTTCATTAAAGGGATTGGCATGATTCTTACATAAAAAGTAGCTAAGGCTTATTTATAGAGTTACAATAAAATAAGGATTTAGCTAATCCAAAGAATCAATTATTGATCAAAATATCTCATTAAATTTATATAGGAAATTTTTTATCAATTAAAATATTAATCAAAAAATAGGTTTTGTTTCATTAAAGGGATTGGCATAATTCTTACATAAAAAGTAGCTAAGGCTTAGTCATAGAGTTGCAATAAAATAAAGATTTAGCTAATCCAAAGAATCAATGCATGATCAAAATATCTCATTACATTTATATAGGAAAAATTGAAGTGAGGTATTAAATACTCTTAGATACCAAGTATAAGATTAAAAGATAACATTGAATTCTACTCTTTTTCATGTACCAATTCAAACATGTTTTTGTATATATGACAACTTTTAGTTTAAATCTTAACACACCTATCTCCACATAAATTCCCAAGATGATCTTGATTATTTAGTATTTAATCCACCTTTTTAATTTATTTAATTGAGTATAGTAACCCATGTTATCCTTACAAACTTTAAATTCAAGTCCCAACCACTTTTTGAAAATAGTTGCTCCACTATCATTCAAGAATTATTTTAGATATCATTTTTGCACAAGAAGATGGATATAGGTAGATATTTTATGGTGAATATCCATATAGAGAAGCTTTATTATTCCTAAATTTAATTATCCTCCTTTTAAAACTTAATTTCTTATATTTTACTCATTTATACCCAAAGCTTTGTAATCTCTTTGATTTGATAATCAAATGGAGTTTAATGCTGGAAAGTTGATTTGACATTATGAGTTGTTTTTATATGTTGGAATCATCCCTTTTATTTTAAAATATCTCATGTCATTGATTATTATATGATTTAATGTCTTGAGATCCATATTTGAATATTTTAAACTAAGCGTCACAACAACCATATATTGATTTTTAAAATTTTCAACATTATCTGTAGGCTCCATGATGTGAACTGTCAAGCTTGGGTTTCAATTCTAAATAAATTAAGACCAAATATATTGAGGGGATTGATGAAAATATGATGGTGAGAGAAATGTTTTAATATTTATCTCATTATCCTTTCTCCAAAGTGGTTCACCTCATTGATCTAGGCTTGATCAAATGGTTTTAGGGTCGTATTGAAATGCTTTTTTATTTATATGCTTTAAAGAATTGACTAATAAAAAATTATTTTACATAAATTTTGGATTAAAAAATAATAAAACAACACTATAAAATTAATATGATGGTATGTGTATTTTTTTGAGGAAATAATCTCTTGACATTTAAAATTGTTCATGTTATTGATTACTAGTGATTGAATGGCTTGAGATCTCCACCAAGATTTTTTTCCTTATCCATTTTTAGAATATTATACCAAAATGACTAAAGATATAAGATATATAATTAATAATTAATCATTTAATTACCCCATTTATTAGTACACAAGAAAAATATCCTTCAATTCAACATAAGACAAATTATTTATCAGTGCACAAGCTATAAGGTACAATTATTCAATAATCTGATAAAAAATAAAAGGAAACATCTACACTTTATCAAGTTATTCATGAAAATGCATTCAAAAAGAATACACATGATAAAATTAGGATGTTGCTGGAAAATATATATGTAATTAAGAAGTAAATACCAAGAAACCATTCTAATTTCACCTTCTATATTGTATGAAGTATTGAAACTTTAAACTCAAATTGAAGTTCTCCAAATTTAGTACTTATAATATACAATATAATTATTATAATATATTTTGATTATTTTATATAGCTTATTTTTCTCATATAATTTACCTTTTATATGCCTTATGCATGCAAAAAATTAATATATATGTACATCTTATCTTACTTGGTAAACCCAAGATTGGATAAGGTATTCAAATAAGATCTACTACAATACTATTTATATTAGGGGCATGACCAAATTTGGATACACTAAATATAACTAAGGGAGAACTTATGACACAACACTAAAGGATAGGGTTCCAAATCTTATAACAAAATAAAACTATGAAATAACCCTAGCCATGTCTAAATACATGAAATAAAAACTAATATATTTCCCTCCAAAGCTTGTGGCATAAATGGGGATGGCTAAAAAAATAGATCAAGGGATCATGGTAGGAAAATGGGGCCCTAGATACTTAAGGTGGAAGATGGAAAGAAAATAAGACCCTAGAGCTATAGTAATTTTAAGTATATAGGTAATATAATGAAGGATTTATACATTAAACACATATTATCTCATACAACATCTATCTATAAAATGAAATAAAAATGTTAGAGATACTTACCTTTGGGTGAGCTTGTCGAGTCTCAATATTTAGTTTGGCCAATGGTGCTTTGCAAGAGGTTTTTGTGTATTTGTAAAGATAACATGATATAAATCATATCTAGGATAAAATAATCTTATGCATCTAATAACTCCCTCAAGACAATTTTTCTTCCCTCCAAGGCAAACCCTAAGCAATGGATCCTTCAAATGTAAATGCAACAAAATTATGATATGAAACAATGTTAAAAATAATGTTCCTCTCTATTGGATTGAAGTGATACTTGTAATTTTAGTAATGGATAAGTCCTAACCATACCATAAATTTAGGAAATGAGGTTAGATAACACAACCCAATTTTAATTAAAAAGTTACTATTGTGCCTCAAACTAGGTTGACCTGGCCAACTTCAGTCTATAACATGTGTTTTAAATTATTATAATAGGGTCATCCCAACTGACATAGTAGGAAACGAGGGTGTTTGATTAGTTAGGGGATATTTGAAAGGAGATTTATTAGGGAAATATATAAGTGGTGTTTTTTTGCTTGGGGATTTGGATAAATAAGATTTGTAATGGGTTTAGGTAATGATAGAGTTGACCAAAAAGATTACAAAGCAAAAATGGTATTCCCACCCCTTTCTTGATGCAACATTTAAGGTGTACACTTAGATATATCAAAACTAAATAGGTTCCTACAAGAGATAAAGTTTAAATACTTGATAAAATTTAATAATATTGTGTGTATACATATGCCCCACTTGAATCTCATCATGCATCATGTAGGTGTAGCATGGGATGGTGCTTCAAAAAATAAAATAATAATGCACAATGCTAAACTAAAAAATTATAGTATAAAGTGAAAAATAAATGAAAGTAAATCATTTGTAAATATGTACCTTCACTTACATTGTTTTTATTAAATAGGAGCTATTTGAGAAGCAAATGGAAGAGGCTTCTAGTTTGTGAAACAAGAGGACTTCAAAAATAAGATAAAATTAAAAATTTTGAAAAAATAATGTGGTTATCACTAAAAAATTATCTATTTTATAAATTATTTTAGTTTGTAAAAAGAGTACATAGAAGCAAATTTATGATAAAAATACAATTTTTTTGGTAAATAATTGCAATGTTTAAAATTTCAAAATTTTAATATAAAAGGGTAATTATCTAATCATTTTTATATTTGATTATTTTGGAAATAATAGCTCTATATGACCAAAATTAGTGATTATATATGATGGTCTAGATGGAATGGGAGGTTGTATTACAGTTGCTACCAAGATAATACAAGTATGTAGTGAATTTAATGTGACTTTTTATCATTTTGATACTTAAAATGAAATAGGCAAGGAAAATTAAGTGCTAGGGAAACTTCATGTAATGGAATTTGACCCCAAAAAATTAGTAATAGAGTAAAAATTAGGATGAATAGTGTTCAAGAGTCAAAATTTGAAAATCTAGGTCTAGGGAATTAATGACAATCTAGTCAAAAATCACTGTATAAATTGAATTAGGTTGGCCTGACCAACTTAGTTGGTTTGGGTAGGTTTGTGTAAGTGGCCAATTATGGATTAGTTGGATGATATATTAAAAATATCAAGGGTTGCCAATGGTGTATGCCAATGTAACTGCATAAAAATTTAGGGTGGATGACTTAGTAAATAAGGCGGCATACCTAGAAATTTCAAGGAAAGGTGGTCAACAATGTATGCCATGACTAAATAATTAGAAAAATAGGGTGGCTAAATTAGTATATAAGGTGGCTTAATTAGTAGGATTGAGAAAGGGTGGTTGATGGCATATGCCATGGTCAACTATGTATAAAAATAAGGTGGATGAATTAGTTTATAAGGTGGATAACCTAATAGGGTTGACAAAATGTGACTAATGACATATGTTATAGATGAATGTGTAAATAAAAGGGTGGCCAACTTATTATATAAGGTGGTTGACCTAATAGGATTAAGAAAGGGTGGTCAATGATATATTCCATTGTCGACTGCATAGAAAAATAATGTGGTTGACTTAGTATATATGGTTGCTAACTTAGTATGATTGAGAAACAAAAGGCAATGTAGGTTGATGAAGTAGTTAGGTATAGTGAATAATTATATTTAAGTTAATTATTATTTGGGATAGAAAGTTGATACATTCTTTTTTATTTAACATTTTGCAAAGGCAACAAATAATTTGGAGATTAGTAGAAGTGATCTAGTTTCTTGATCTACTTGAGAGATTACCTATGAAAGATCGAGCATAGTTGAACACCTTAGGCTTGTGTGTTATTAAGGAGATGTAGTGGATTATTATTAGCATGGAGTTAGTCATAATGTTTTTAGGAATATGGGAGAAACTAACACTTTTAGGTGGGTGGTGGGTGGGGATACCATTGAGGTGGGTATCACTAAAAAGGATGTCCATTAATTATTAGGACTTATAATTATAGGATTACCTATGGTGTGTGATACACCAGAGATAGATTCAGATAGGAAAGCCCTAACCTTATAGGTAACTAGCTCTCAAAGATATACTTAGGTAATATTATGAGTGTGCATATTCTATGTATATGTGTCATCCATTCCATATATATGAAATTCCATTATAGGACTTATGATAACTCATGTAATATATCATAAGGTGGATGGTAAGGTCCCATGTATATTATTACATTGTGTTGATCCATGTTGGAGTAGGGCATGATGTATGACTTGGGATATATGATTTGGGTGTATTTGGTGCATATTTTTATATTATTATTTCATGAGGGAAGATGATGATGGGCCCTATTATTTTATTGAGTAGTTATATTTATGAGATATTTTTGATGCATTAGTGTATGGAATTGTTTCATGCATTAGACAATACCATACTATGTGTGGAGTGATGGTCACATGATCACATGATATATGTTATACCACATGCCCCAACATTATAAATGATAACATTGGGAGATATTATTTGGTAGCCATATCAAGGAATTATAGATACTTGGCCTTTGTGGCCAAGTACCTTCTAGGTACATGTGCATGTAAAGATTATAGGTCACTATTATTAGTGGGTAAAGCCACATCTATTGCCTCACTTATCAAGATAATTTAGGTTTCCACACCTAACAAATGATATAGTTATACCTACATTTTGGGTATGACATGTGAGGGAGTGCTTTGGTGTGGGAGGTAAAAGGGTGATGATATATTTTATTATTATCTGACCATGCTAGTCAGGATGTGGGGGATGAAAATACTAGTGATAGTGAGAGGATTTAGTGGAAGTTGAAGGAGGATATGTGATTAATATTTCAAAATTTAGTATATATTAGAATTAACATGATAGTGATGGAGGTAGAATTAGGTTCTAATGCATCTACATACACAACCAAAAGCACCACCATAAGTAAATACTACATCACAACTTGATCTAAGTTTATCAATTATGAGGTAGATTCATAGTGGACCACATCATGCTCATGTGATTTGGATTTGATGCTATAGAGATTTTTCATCTCTATAAACTCATGCTTTGTAGGAGGTACTTGGTGGCTAAGTAGTTGGGGTTACTTTGGTAAGTAAGCCATGTTTTCTTGAAATTATGATAATAGATATATAGATATACATGATAGATAGATGTAGTATTTTGGATGTGTGTGTGTGTGTGTGTGTGTGTGTGTGTGTGTGAGAGAGAGAGAGAGAGAGAGAGAGAGAGAGAGAGAGAGAGAGAGAGAGAGAGAGAGAGAGAGAGAGAGAGAGAGAGAGAGAGAGAGAGAGAGAGAGAGAGAGAGAGAGAGAGAGAGAGAGAGAGAGAGAGAGAGAGAGAGAGAGAGAGAGATTCTATTTTTCATTTTGTATATGTTTTAGTAGAGGAGGATATATGGTCAACCATGGTTGAGAGAGTACATCATGATATATTAGATGATGTGCTACCTTAGCATGATAAAGACTAAATGGTTAATATTATTGTGCCTTCAACACATATTTATGCCAATTAGTTTTGATTGGTTGGTGAGATAATTCATAGAGTTTCAAATAATATTTGATATACCATCAGTGGCATTACCACTAGGTTTAGGTGATGGGGAGCTATGAACATGGTAGTCACTAGCTTTGGAGTGAAATGCACATTTTGAGACTACTAGATAGTTAGTACAAGTGTAAGGCCAATGACCATCTATAAGGATAGGTGGATGGACCGAGGTCACACGTAAATTCACTTTAGTAAACCAATCATAAAAGGCATTCATAGGATTATATGGGTAGTGTATCTCATCCACCACTAGGTAAGTATGGTGGACCACATCTATAGATATAGTTTTGTACTATGATTTTATCATGTGATATTACATTAGACATTGTTGAGCCATTTATGTGTGTGTGTGTTGTTTTGATGTTTCATGGATGTATTTATTTTATTTATAACACATATGTTGATCTTTATATATGTTATGAGAAAATATATGATGTATGTTTATTCTTTTCTATATATATATATATAGAGAGAGAGAGAGAGAGAGAAAAGAATAAACATACATCATATATTTTCCCATAACATATATAAAGATCAACATATGTGTTATAAATAAAATAAGTACATCCATGAAACATCAAAACAACACACACATAAATGGCTCAACAATGTCTAATGTAATATCACATGATAAAATGTTGATCTTTATATATGTTATGGGAAAATATATGATGTATGTTTATTCTTTTCTATATATATATGCATGTGTTGTTTTGATGTTTCATGGATGTATTAGTTTTCTTTATAACACATATGTTGATCTTTATATATGTTATGGGAAAATATATGATGTATGTTTATTATTTTCTATCAAATGTGAATGAATTCATGATAAAAAAAAATGATAAATAAATAAAATTAGATTAAATAAAAATGTGAAACCAAATAGAACACATGTCAAAAGGGAATGAAATGGAATAAAAACAAATTGTAAGAAGAATGTAAGAATGAAAATGAGAGATATAATGAAAATTATTGATGTAAATAAAGACATGCAAATAGAAATATGTAAATAAGAAATATGAGTGTAAACAAAGACATGTATACAAATATATGAAAATAAGAACTATCAATGTAAACAAAGATATTAAAAATAAGAAATATCAATGTAAACAAAGATATGTAAATAGTAAATGTCAATGTAAATAAAGACATGTAAAAAAAATATGTAAATAAGCAAGATATAGAATACATGAAATCAAAAGTGGAAATAATAGTGATAAACCAGTTTTAGGGTTTGTGTTTAATTGACATTGTATATTAGTATAGTTATTTGATGACAAACCATGGCATGAGGTTTTTATAGGAGAAAAAGAGACATTTTATGAGGAAGGCTTGGTCTTATTTGAGGTATTACACCAAAATTCACAAAATGATAACCAAGGAAATGGAAATAAAAAATGGAAATTGTTTATAATAGAGAATGGAATTTTTGAAGGAAGGACTAGTCTTATCCAAGGTCATATGCTATAAATCAAAAAAGGATAACCAAGGAGGTATGATCAACCATGAAGAAATATGCATCAAGTGGAATATAAAAAATTATATTTGTGGAAAAGGGAGTGAAAAATCATTACATAGGCATTGTAGTAATCCTTATTAGACACGAGACATATTATGTAGATGTGAAAGTTCTAAGATTTTGTTTAGACAAGAAAAATTAATATACTCTTACCAGTAGAAACAAAATGGTGGGATAAAGAGTGAATTACCTCAATAATATCATGAATGTTATATATATATATATATATATATATATATATATATATATATATATATATATATATATATATATATAAAATGGGCCTACCTTCTCATAACATGTTCCTCATTCCTCAAGACCCCTTACAAAGTTGTCGGTCTACTATGAAGGTTGGGTACTTGTGTGAAAAATTAAGTGGCACTGCATATAATAAGGAGACCTCTTATCCAAGTCTAATTTATTGCTACACCCCAATGTACATTGGATCTATCATGAGGCCAAATATGGATTTTGAGATTCAAATAGAATAGGAGATGTTCTAAAGAAGAATCATGTATTTTTTATGATTTTGATTTTTGACTTTTTCTTTTTGCCATTTGTTGATTGGATTTTGTTTAAATGATTTAGATTTTAGATTTTATGGATTTTAATATTATTCCTCTAGATGAATTCAAAAGAACCAAGCATGAGAGTTATATGTGATGAAAAAGAAGAAGATTATACTTTGGTTACAAGAGAAAAGTAATTAAAAATTATGTTGGCTTAAAAAATGCTTATGCTTACCCATAAGAAAGTATGAAATCTCAAGAATAATCATATGTGTGTTTAATATTAGGGAAATATATGGGATAAATGGGTATTAGGATAGATCCATGTAATAAATCGTATAATGATTAATATGTTTTGTAGATGATCAGAATAAAAATAGGATAGTGTAGGGTGCATTTTAAGAGTCATGTCACATGAATGACTATACTATTTCACAAGTGATTAAACATAAACATCCATGAAATAAAAATCATCCCAAGAGAGGGGGAATACACTTGTCTATAAAGTATGTATGAAATTTAATTAAAGAGTTAAAATTGAAAATATAAAGATTTAAGAGTTGTAAATCAATAAACATGAATGTAAAGTTATCAATGTAAAGATAGAAGAAAGTGCTAGTATAAAAAGAGATAATTAATGCATAAAAAATGTTATAATAATGTATAAATGTCAAAAACCAACTCAGGTAAAAATATGAATCAAAATATGCCATGGAAAAATAATTTGATACTAATAGATTTCATGACATACATCATAAATAACATCAAATAAATCCTACAACAACTGGAATCTATCATTTGTTGGACCCAACATGCCCCTTTTCTTATTGAAGAAATGAGGACCCACTTTTTTTAGATTTTGGCCTTGTTTGTTGTGCTTTGATTCTACATGTTTATGCAAGTTTTAAATGGACTTATCCTTAATCTTTACACTTAGAAGAATCAAGTACGGTATTATACATTTTTTATGGACTAACTTTATTAATGCCTTTTCAAGAGATTTTTTTTGGATTTTTTTTGGATTTTTAGGTTTTTCAAGACTTAATTTATTCAGAGAAACTTATTTGAGTCTTATTCATTAGGTTTTTTTTAGGAATTTTATATTAGACATTTTGTCTTATGGATTTTTGGTCTTCACATTTTTATCTTTGGGATTTGTGTGTGAAAGACTTATTCAACATTTGTTCAAAAGGTTTTTTCTAGGACTTGGTTTTTTTCAAAGGAATTATATTTAGGATTTAGTTTTCAGACATTTTACTTGGGATTTCTTCTTGAGACTTTTGGGTCTTTGTAACTTTTGTTTTAAATAATTTTTAGCCCTCAAATATTTTATAAAAGACATTTTCTCTAAAATAATTATTTTTAATGACTTATTTTTATCAAATTTTTTGTCTTCAAACATTTTGTTTGGAACTTCAGTTTCAAATAGATTTTCTCTTCGACATTTTTATATTGGGGAAATTGTCTAAAACAGTTAACATCAGCTTTTATAAATCAAAGATTTTTCTCTTTGACCTTTTTGCATTGGGAATTTTGCTACGACATTTTTCTAACATATTTTGGTCTTCATGATTTTTTTTAATCTTTATGTTTGAAATATTTGTTTGGATATTTGTAGGATCAGTCCCAACACAAACCTAAATCTCGATTCCTAAATATTGAAAGCCTACTATACTTAGTTGATAAAGTAAAAATACTTTATAATATTTA
Source organism: Torreya grandis (assembly GCA_037957365.1). Lineage (NCBI taxonomy): Eukaryota > Viridiplantae > Streptophyta > Pinopsida > Cupressales > Taxaceae > Torreya > Torreya grandis. Next base: position 900,824 of record JARHVA010005641.1, on the reverse strand, counting down.
CTAATATTACCCACCAACTAAACTAATGAGCTATTTGAAATATGTATAAAATATAAAATAAGTGAATGTTAGGCACTTATAATGCATGAAATAAAATTCAATGCTAAAGATATATACATGACATGCAACCATTGAGGTGTTTATTTCTTACAAATGAACTCAAAATTAACTACTATCCTACATAAAAATCCCTAGCTACCTATGAGATTACTAAAAGTAAACCAATGACTAGAAGAAAGGAGAATTGTTCATAGAGTAAGTAAGAAACCTGTAAACATTGTAAGTAAATATAATGACATCTTCATCTAGGGCATTTAGGGGAGCACTTCCACCATCACCATTTTCTATCAAGGACTCAATAAAATCATGGATACAGTCTATGATGACACCATTTTTGATAATAGGTATAGGAACTACTCTAAATTATGGGATGTTTTATATTTTATTGATATATTTTCATTGGATGGGAATCTCTCTCCCATGGAATGACTATTCATTACAAACTTTTTCTCACTTAAGAGACAAGGACTGCATTCAACTATGGCCAAGCGTGAGGTAATGCCCTACATAAAAATCCTATGATACTTATTATTCAGCTTAAAGGTTATGCAAGATACTTTTTTTCACCATATGGAAAACCAAACTATCATGGAATGCATCTCTAAAGTGGTTTTTTAGAGGTATTTATCACTACCAACACCAGATGCATAATTTTAAAAATAGGCTAGTTTCTTTGAACCGAGAGAATTAAATGGAAAAAGTGTTGAATCAATGGCTTTTCCCTAAGGAAACTATGACATATAAAGGTAATAATCCCAACCCTATTAAAAAATTCAATATGGGAGTGTAGATTGGCATGGCACTGCTTAACAAGTTCTATGACATGCCCAACATTCATTTCCTTAATTTGGACTGGGTACCATTGTTACATATGATGATGAATAATGATTTAGTGTTTAATTTGGGTGAAATTATAAGTTACTAGCTGAGATAATAGGTAATATACAAGAACAATTATCCCACTCTGGTAGGCCACTTATATATAATGCAATATCTTCTAGACATTGTAATCAACATAATGTTGAAAGTCTATAGTGATCTTTGGAGCCCAACACCCAACTATGTTAAGTTTTACATATGTCATTACTTATAATTTTTTCAAATTTATGCTTATACCAAGAACATGGTTAGTATTTCTAAGGATGTTTATCCTCAAGTCTAGAAAGTGATGTATGGGACTCCAATGTCCAAAGTCAGAGCGAGTATAGTGAAAACACTATTGAGAAGAGGTGATTATTTTTTATATCTTAATTAAATGATGATCATAATAATTAGACACAAGATCCATCCCTTAAGCCTCCCAAATTATGTATCTAATAAATTATTAGAGTAATAAATTTCTTACTAGCTCTGGTGGAGCATTGAGGAGGACTTGACTAAAAATAAGAACAGATTTGATGGGCACTATATGGTCATTGGTTAGATATGATACACATAAATAAATTACTTTGGAGATGTTGGAAATAAAATAAATAGTTATTACTCACCCACAATTCCACATAAGGATTGGGATCCTCACAGCCACATCCAAAGACATATATAGGGCCTGGGTATCCCATACTAGCATGTTCATTATGATTATGATTTTTTATTCATGAATGCATAGAATGATGATGATGTATTAGAAAGGGAAAAAGTTAATATAATGGAGTATCATTTAAGGGTGATTCAATAAGAACCTTCAATAATAGTAAAGGAATTGCATATTAGATTACCACTATTTACAAGATGGACACCTATAAATTTTTAGAAAAGCCAGCCTCAACAGTAGACTAAAGAATAAGGAGATCCTTAAAAAAAATTCCTTTCAAGTTAAGAGATATCAAAAAGGAATCAAGGGTAAGTGAACCTGATCCTATGGGAGCTCTAAGATATCTCATTAATCTAGAGTGATTTGATGAAGAATAACAAGGACATGATCACCCAACTGCAAGATAAATACAAATGCCTATAACTACCCCTCAAATTTAAGAATCTACATCATCAAGGGTATCCATGGATGAAGATACTACCCAATAAAAAAATGTTCCTACTTTTATCCTAATACCACTATTTACTACAAGAGGAATCCTAAGACTCCCCTCATAGGCATTCTAACAATTGAGCAATCTTAGAGCCTACATATAATGCCTCAACAAGTAGAAGTGGAAGAGATAGAAGAATAATATCTTGATGAATAAGAATAATTGGAGAGGGATAATTTTATAAGCCTTGAAATAGATAAATGGAAAGCACCAACTAGGGAGGACATCACAACTAAAAAGACTTTCCCTTTAAAGACCACTTCTTTACTCTATTCCTCTATTCCTATTTTTTGTTATGTATCAATTTCATCTATGTTGAAGAATACAAAATTTGAAGACTCTTCCACCCCTAATGATCCATTAACCTCTTCCTCTCTCTTACATATCCATCTACTCACCCCAAATTTTGAGGACTCCACCATCTTTGATCCTTATTCTACCCCTATGCCATTTACTTCCATCATGCCCACTATTAGTATTCCTTCTAGCACTATGACAATTAGATCTTTAAAAAGGAAAAGGGAATCTATGAAGATTGAAATATCCATGGCCACTCCCCAAATCCATGGATAATCCACCCAAATAACTCTACCCATTCCATCCACCACCTTATACTATGAAACCATTATCACTAGCTCAAGTAAGGGGAAGAAGGCAAACTAGGTTATCATAGTCCATCCACTCCCCCAATGTAAAGGTTTGGATTGGTCCAAGTTCATATAGACTTCCTTTCCCAAAAAAATCCTCAAGGTAACAAAGAAGCATCAACCAATTGAGGATCTTGAGCAAGAAGTTATGGTTAAAACCATAATGGAAATAGAGCGTAAACAATTGATAATTCCTCCATGGGCCATTAATTTAAAATCTAAAACTACTCAAATGCCTAACTTAAAAATAATAGAGCTCCCATACATTGTAACTTTGTTTGAAAAACCATTTGGGAGTATTCAAAGGGTAAGAAAGAGGAAGTTGGAGGATGATACTAGTAGAGAAATAATTTTGGAAGAGAAGCAAGAAGTCTTTTCCTTATCCAAGAGAAAAAATAGATAGGTGGGCCAATCACCCTATAATGAATATTTTAAGTCTCTAGCTAAGACACATAAGGATGCCATGGTGGTAATTCTTGAAGGCACAAAGCTAGAAAGATAATAACTAGAGGTGGAATTAGAGAAAATAAAATAAAAACAAAAGATAGTGCATATTCCAATTAGAATTAAAGTTGAGGTCTAGGAAGAAACTTCAAAGTGCTATAATTCTTTAGAGGCATTATATTTTATAAAAGTTAGATTATCTACCCATATTACCAATACTCAAAAATTATTTAACTCTTTGAAGTTAGATGAGAATAAGCTAAAATTTTTAATTATTTGCACAACCAATAAGAAATATAGCCTTTTGGATATAATGATACCATTAGAGGTATCCAATTCCCTAAATATGGTGTTCATTAGAATAGAGGAGGCTAGGTAATGCTTAAAAACTATTGGGGTTTTGTTCCTTAAATACCAGGAGCATGAGGCCCTCATCCTACAAATTTTGAATGACTTGAAATTATTAAAAGTTAAGGAAGCTACAAGAAATTTGATCAATAAGATGAAATTTGATGAACTTATTCAAGAGGCTTCAGATAATTTAAATCAAATATTACAAGGGTTTTCATTAGAAGACATTGAAGTGGAGTTGAACATTGCTAGGAAAAAGGTGATTGAAATTGAGATTTTTAAAATCAACTTCCAAATAGCAAAAGTTGAGCATGAAAATATCCTAGGATAGGTTGGTAGGGTGTATATACCCCATATTTTGAACTTGGACATAATTAGGTAGCAACATGATGTATCATATAATTGCTAGGTTGAGATAGAGGCTAAGAAGAAGCAGACTCAAGATGCTAATTTCAATTCTACATTGATAGCTACAACTAAAACTCCAACTAAATTTCATGCATCGATGTAGACATCAACACAACCATAAAGGGCCAAGTTGTTTTTCATGTACATTCTATAGTAGTGTATATTTCATATTTATAGTTTTCTTATGGTTCAAACATATTTTAAAAATTGCCTATTTATTTTGTAAACATACACATGATGGATGGTTTTATAAAGGCTAATCAACAACTATGAAATAACTTTATATAGTTTGTACACCACACTTAGAACTAGAGTTTTAACTATGCCATGTAATTTATTTTTCATATACTTGTAGGATGAGGTGACCCCTTCCCCAAGTCTATTTAAACATATTTAATCTATAATTTTGAAGGGTTATAAGATTTTCAATGTATAACATCAAAAGTAATTTTTGTTGTCAACTCATGTGTTCATGTATTTTCTTTCCAATATTTGTGTAATTAGGCTTTTTTTTTTGTATGATTCAATAACTCTTAGTGTTTAAAATTTATGTAGGAGTTATTTATTATCTTGATTGATATGATAGTTTTATATGTGCAAAAAATATCAAAAGATTAGTAAATTATATTGATTATTGGCAATTAAGTTGATTGATTCATATTATTAAGTGTGTAGAGGTGATTTCATTCTATATAGTTTTTTGCATGTGAAAAAACTATCTTAGATACCTTATTAATCAAAAGCCATAATCTCATTATTAAGAGTGTACAATAGCTACTCTAAAAGGAATAACATTTGAATAAGGCATATGAGTTTCCTATATCAAAATTATCCTAGGCCACTTGACCATGTCTGATTGTGTGTGTGAAATAGCTACTAGTAACATGTGTAGGTTTTGAAAGCACTTTTCTACTTATAAACCAGCCATAGAGGTGATTCCTAAAGTCATAGAGCATTACCTTTTTGATCTACCCTTCCCTTCTTTTTTAATTTTATTTTGAGACCTAACCACTCTAGATTAGAAACCATCCATCCACCAACTCATCTAGATTTTACTTCCTTTTAGAGACCACCCCTCTATCCATAATCCTTGTTAAAAACTTGCATGCCCTGCTTGTTATTCCATCACCTATTTGTTAAGACTGCATTCCTATAACTCATGTCTTGGAGTGGATTTTACCTCCATTAAGATTCTAAAATGTTAGAGGATACCTCATTACAAGACTGGTGTGGTTAAAAACCACATCAACATTTTATTTCTAGTACTAGAAGGAGGGACCCAACTTCTAAAAAAAGAGGTTAGTTTCTACATATAGTTGTATTATAGTCACCCAAGAGAGTGACCAGATATAGTTCTCAAGTTGGTCTTTTAGTCTCACCTTTATAAAAATATAGGAGACCTAGAATTGTACCAACTATCCCTAATAGACCCAGGACACCTTCCCTAGTAAGAAGCACTTCCCATGTTAATCATCTCATGGCTCAACCACCTTGGGTAGTTGGATCTACTATTAATATCCTAGGGGATGTGCATGACCTACCTAGGAATACTAAAAAGTATTTAATATCTTTCTCTCCTTTAAGAACAAGAAAAATAGATGAACACATGAAATTATTTAAATTTACTTTAAGATTAATGAATGTTATTAATGAGGATGTTATATGCATGCTTTTGCTTTTTACACTAATGGACACTGCTTATGATTGCTATCTCAATCTAATGGAAAATTCCATCACTTCTTGGATTGCATGTCAAGCAACTTTTATTACATAATTTGGATAGGTCACCATCCCCAATTTGATATATTATCAATTCACTAGCATGAAAAGGGAACCTAATTAACATATCTATTCTTTCAACGAAAGGTTTCAAAATATGTATACATGGTTAAGACCAAGGTATAAACTAGAAGAATCATTAGCATTAGAGATGTACAAGAGTTCTTAGGATCTAATTAAAACAATGTTTTTGAGAAGAGAAACTACTACCACCAAATTAGAGTTAGCATTCATAGAGGCCATCAATATTGATAGGTAGCTCAATCCCTTATTTCTTGGCACACCTAACACCAATAATTGCTTTGTAGCATTAAATCCAATGTCAAATGTAAAGTATAACATTCTTAGATTCAATCATAACTAGTTCTACATGCTTCCTTCTCTGACACAGATGACATAGTCAAATTATAGTTTCTTGAACAACCATACACAAGGAAATGGTTACCAAGATAATAAATAATTGGTTATATCTTTTATTATCATTATGTAGGGAACTAAATCTATAAAGGTAGAGATGGATACTATTAAAAATATGTTTCAAAAGCTAAGTAATAACTTCCTCAACATGAAAATAAAGATGGGCAATGCTAATAACCCAAGTGATAATTAGAATTTAGGATTTTAGAGGTACAATAAACCGTTTAATAAGCCTAAAAACAACATAGATTAGCCTAGAAAGCTTCCAAAGATTAATATGGTAGAGATAACTCTACCTAATTGGTATAGAATCCATAATACTTCTTAGTATGGTGAGTTAATTTTGTTGAATTTTGTGTAGCATTTGAAATCTTTCAAAGAGAAGTAGTAAGGTAGGACTAGATGCACAATCCATCAGAATCCCACCAGAATCCTAACTCTTCAAGAATTTTTATGTTCTTTGAGACTTAAAATTTTACCTTTCGAAGTGAAGATGATAATGTACCAAAGGACAACAATGATGAGATCCATACTTTCTAGCAATTCTATAAATATGGTTATAATCTGAGGAATAGGCAACCCTTCACAACTTCTATTCCTCCAAATAGTAAAACCATTCCACCCAATCTTAAGTTTAACAAAAATCCACCTCCCCCAAAAGGGAGTGATTAGTCTCAAAATAAGGAGGAACAAAACAAAGGAGGATACAACATCATAAAGACATGAATAAAATCAAAATAAATATTACTCTTCCTGAATTTGCTCAGATCACTGAATAGAAAGAGACACTATGGAAGTCTATCATAGGGAACACCCTTATAAAAAGGAAAAAAGAATCTAAAGATAAATCAAAAGCTACTGACACCAATGCCATTTATAAAATCAAGCTAAAATTTCCACCTTTTTTGCTAACTATTAGAAAATTTGGTAAGAATATCAATAATTATTTAGTTGATTCTAGAGCCTCAATAATTATTATGCCTACTTCTATATGTCAAAATCTTGGTATAATTACAATACCTTCAAAGAGAATAGTTTCATAATTAGATAAAATGGTGGTACTAGTAGTTGGAGAATTGATTAATATACATATTCAAGTAGTATCTAAACCATGAGTCTAGATGAATATTGATATCCTTGTAGTAGACATCCTAAAGGCTATAGACTATTATTGAGTAAGGACTAGTCAAAAATGCTCAATGGATATCTCTCTACAAACTTATCTCACATTTTGATACCATGGAGAGGCATTAAAAAAAAAATCTAGATCTATAAATATCAAAAAAAGAAATATCATATCATAGAGTATAATGTCAATAATGAAGACGTAAAGCATGATTCTCTTATCCTTAGAATTTATACTTTTACAACTCAAAATCAAATACAAGAGATAGAATCTATAAGTTCCAAATAGCTATAGACTCTACACTTTGATGGTGCCAGATCTAAACAAGGATTAGGCATAGGAATCAAACTAATTGATCCATAGGGTAATAATTTCTTGGAAACATATAGGTTATAGTTCTCTTAAACTAACAATAGGGTTGAATATGAAGCTTTAATTCTAGGATTGTAATTTTCACTCAAGAATAATGTCAATTAGTTGTTATTATTTGGTGACTCAAAGCTAGTAGTCAATCAGAGTAGAAACAAATACCAGTGTAAGATATCTTATCTAAAAAAATACAAACACGGAGAATGGGATCTAATTGAGATCTTTGAATCTTTCAACATAGTAGTAGTTCCTAGAGAGAGAAATCAAGCTATAGACTCACTAGCTATTGATTTTGCTAATTTGGAGCCCCTCCAATAATCTAAGGTAAAGAGATTATCTATTGAGATACTACCTTGTCCTTCTATTCTTAACAATGTATAAAATTTCTAAGTCTTTGATGATGATCAATAGATCATTTAGTTTCTAAACAATTTAGGGAAATCTGAGTCCCAAATCATAAATGATAAGGAAGTTAATCATCTCTATCAAGAGGATTCAGACAAGGAAGGTATTCTGTAGCTCAAAGATATTTGTCTTCCAATTGGGTTGGTTACATTAGAAAGACCATTTGACATAGATCCTCAAGTTTAGTAGCTAAGGCAACCCAAAGTCAATGAGTATAACTTCAAAAGGGAGAATTTAGGCAATGAACATAGCCTATGTTATGTTAACATTGGCATTAACTATACCAAAGAAGAAAGATAATGGGTGAAGGAATTGATTACTAGATGCACAGATGTGATTTCTTGGACATATGAAGACTTGAAGGTTTATGACCCTAAGGTCATCACTCATACAATTCCTCTAAAACCAGACTAGAATCCATTTAAAAAGAGATAGAAACTAGTGAATCTTATCTTAGAACCTCTCATTCAAAGAGAAGTGGAAAAGTTTCTAAGTGAAAGTATAGTCTTCCAATCAAACATTCTACTTGGGTGGCCAATCTGGTCCTAGTAAAAAGAAGAGTGGTGAGATCAGGTTATGTGTTAATTTTAGCAACTTGAACAAATTTTTTGAAAAAGATAATTATCCCCTACTTTCCTTAGATGAGGTGATACAAATAGTAAGTGGCTCTAAAATTATGTCCTTCTTGGATGCATTTTTAGGCTATAATCATCTACTAGTACAATTAGAGGATAAAGTGATGATTGCATTTAATATGAAGTGGGGTACTTATACATATAACAAGATTACTTTTGGCCTAATAAACTCAAGAGCCACCTTTCAATAAGTTATAGATCATGCATTTAAAGGATTAATGGGTAAGTGCATAATCATCTATATGGATGATATTATTATGTTTTCCAAGAATATGAGTGACCACATAGGCCATTTTCAATCAATCTTTGAAAGGTTCAGAAGGTTTGGCATCTCATCAAACCCAAAGAAGATCATATTTGGAGAAACTAAAGGCAATATATTAGGACACATCATACCAAATATGGGATCATCATTGATCTAGATAGAATTTAGGGGATTTTGAATATTAAACCACCAAACAAAAAGAAGGAGATCAAGTCATTATTTCGGAAGATAAATTTTTTAAGGAAGTTTATCTTAAGATTTGTGGAGATTGTTAGATCCCTAAATGCAATTCTCAAGTAGGATGCTAAAATAAAATGGATAACTAAGGCCTGTAAGTCTTTTCAAGACATTAAAAATGTAATATATTAGGCCCCAATATTGATTAGTATAGATTTTAAAAAGTATTTTTATTTTTACTCATTTGATTTAGAACATATAATTACTTCTATCATAAAACTAAAGAAAGCTGAGACTGAGCATCCAACTATGTTTATGAGCACAAATCTGAAAGATGCATAACTCAGGTATTCTATGATTGATAAACAAATATTTATTCTTGTCAAAGTAGTGAAGAACTATTGACACTACTATTGAGGAATAATATTATTGCCATTGTGCTTGATCCTACTATCTAGATCACCTTGGCACAAAATGAATTAGGATAATGTAGAGGTAAGTAGATGGCAAGGCTACAAGAACTCAACACAAAAATCAAGCCTGCTAAGATAATTTAGGGTTAAGGCATTTCTCAAATCATGAATAAACTAGATCCATGTATTATTATTAAATAGGTATGTGAAGCCCAGGTATCTAAAGGATAATGGTATATTGACATAATACAATATCTTTTGATAAGTACTTGTTCCCTAGATATCAACAAAGAATAAAAGAGGGATTTGAGGCTCAAAGATACTCATTATATGATCAAGAAAGGAGTTACTTATAGAAAAAACTATGAAATAATATATCTTAGGTGTGTGGCTACAACATAAGCTAAAGAGATTCTAGAAAACTTGCATCAAAAGATAGGTAGTGGTCATCCATTTGGAAATACCACAACCCACGAGATTTTAAGAATGGGCTATTACTAGCCAATAGTTTTCAAGGATTCTCATGATCATGTAAGAACATGCCTTGAATTCCAAACTTTAGTTTAGAAGGAATTACATGAATCAATTCCCTCATAACTCAAGTATTCTATGATTGATAAACAAATCTTTATTCTTGTCAAAGTAGTGAAGAACTATTGACACTACTATTGAGGAATAATATTATTGCCATTGTGCTTGATCCTACTATCTAGATCACCTTGGCACAAAATGAATTAGGATAATGTAGAGGTAAGTAGATGGCAAGGCTACAAGAATTCAACATAAAAATCAATCCTGCTAAGATAATTTAGGGTTAAGGCATTTCTCAAATCATGACTAAACTAGATCCATGTATTATTATTGAATAGGTATGTGAAGCCCAGGTATCTAAAGGATAATGTTATATTGACATAATACAATATCTTCTGATAATTACTTGTTCCCTAGAAATCAACAAAGAATAAAGGAGGGATTTGAGGCTCAAGATACTCATTATATGATCAAGAAAGGAGTTACTTATAGAAAAAACTATGCAAGAATATATCTTAGGTGTGTGTCTACAAAATAAGCTAAAGAGATTCTAGAAAACTTGCATCAAAAGATAGGTAGTGGTCATCCATTTGGAAATACCACAACCCACAAGATTTTAAGAATGGGCTATTACTAGCCAATAGTTTTCAAGGATTCTCATGATCATGTAAGAACATGCCTTGAATGCCAAACTTTAGTTAAGAAGGAATTACATGAATCAATTCCCTTACAACTTGTTAGTGAATGAGGGCCATTTTCCCAATGGGGTTTAGACTTCAATTGTGTCATTAACCCAAATTCCTTAATAGGCCATAATTTTGTACTCACTACAACAAAGTATTGCACTATATGGACTGAGGTTGTGGCTATAAATAATTACATAACAAAATATGTGATTAGCTTCTTGGAAGAACACATCACAACTAGATTTGGAACCCCCATTTCTCTAGTTTGTGATAATGGGTCAACATTCATATCAGTTGAATTCACTAAATGGGCTCATGATAACCATATCACTATCATATCATCTTCTAACCATTACCCCTAGGTAAATGGACTAGCAAAATAAATAAATAATAATATGATAGATGCAAATAAGAAATTAGCTGGAGATAATCCTAGGAACTAGCATAATCTAATGAAGTATGCTCTTTGGGCATACTAAATAAGATACAAGTAGACACTTTAAAATTCACCCTATCTATTGGTGTATGGATGTAGTCTAGTATTCCCAATCATGCTGAAATTACCAACTTATAAATTCATGTAAGAATACATGGAACCAAATGACAAAGTGAAATATAGACTACTGGACATAATAGAAATGGAAAATTTAAGGACTGAGGCCCTATAACCCTGCAACAAACACCAAGACATAGTCAAGATATGGTTTGATAAAATATCAAAGGTCAGAGCATTTAGGATCTTAGATCTAGTGCTTCTTTGGGATAAATCCCATGAAAAGAAAGGATAGCATGACAAAAAATTTCCACTATGGATTGGACCATAATAGATTCTAGAGATCCTAGGAAATAATGCATTCCATCTAAATGACTTGAAGGGTAATGAATTCACATATAATGTCATTAAATAATTTTGAAATTAGTACTTCATGGTTTTACCATCTTAAGGTACCCCCAATTGATAAATGAACATGGTAGAGGTAGGATTAGCTTAGTTTCTTTCTTTCTTAGATTAGTTTATTTCTTTCCTAGTATAGTTTCTTTCTCTCTTAGTATAGTTTAAATGCTTTCTATATTAGTTATTTTTTTGTTTCCTATGACAATCTGAATTATTTTATTTATACGTAACCAAAGTTAAAATATAACCAATTAAGCCCCTTATCTTATACTTAAAAAGACTTATAACATAAATGGGAAATTTTAAAAAGATTCACAACTTGGGACCTATTAACAAATTGGGTATATTTTTGTGTTTAGAGTCTTCAATATGTAAGTATGTAATCATAAACCATTCTAGATTGTGTCATAATTGAATATTCCTACCAAGTATGTGAAAGTTGCTTTCAAGTACTTCATATGAATTTAGAAAATTTTCTTATTTCGTTGGATCAAGCTCACTTATTACATTAATACTTATTGGAGATGATAAATTATGAGTGCAATTGTAGTCTAGTAGGGATGTTCTAGTAGATATTTTGTTTTATAACTATACTAGTTCAGAGGGGTTCTAGCTCTCCTCTTTCCATTCAAATAAAAGAGAAAGAAAATAAGAAAAAGAACCAATGAGTTTAAGAGATAAATCAATAAATGCAAGAGAACATCTAAATAAAATCAAAAGGATCACATGATAAAATAAGGTCAATGTATAATGCATCATGATTAAGAAAATAAGGGAAGAGGGAAGAAGGAACCCAGGTTATCTTTGTCGAGGCTATGGATGTCTGGATGGTAGTAGAGTAATGCCTGAGATTTTTTTGATTTAATAATCTTTAAGAGATATAAGAACAAAACCTACAGCTTCATCAAGCCTTTGAAAATATCATCAAAAGGGTTATATAAACTTCATGAATAACACATAGAGGTCCATGGATAAGAAGGCAAGTATGTTGTGTGAATCTACTTAGGAATCTCTTTCATATTTCTGATTCTATTATTTTTTGTTGAATAGTTCATGTTTCATTTGAGATTACTAACCAAATATTTGGGTTCTCAAATACTCAGAAGTATACCCCCTGTAAGTCACCATTTGTTTTACCCAACATCCCCCTTTTCTTCTTGAATAAATGAGTACCCACTTTTTTAGGTTTTGGCCTTATTTGTTGAGTTTTTCTACTACATGTTTATGCAAGTTCTAAATGGATTTATCCTTAATATTTACACTTAGAAGAATCAATTATGGTATTATACATTTTCTATTTACTAACGTTATTAATACCTTTTAGAGATATTTTTGAGCTTTACAGGTTTTCCAAGACCTAGTTTATTTGGAGAAAATTATTTAGGTCTTATTCATTAGGCATTTTGTTTGATAATTTTGTATCAGACATTTTTTCTAATGGATTTTTGGTAATTAGGTTTTTATCTTCAAAATTTATGTGTGAAAGATTTATTTTACATTTTATCATCAAGTTTTTACAGGACTTGATTTTATTTGAAGGCATTATATTCAAGATTTGGTTTTTAGACATTTTCCTCAGGTCTTCTTCTTAGGACTTTTGGGTCTTTAGAACTTTTATTCCAAACAAGTTTTAGTCTTTATATTTTTTGTAGAGGATATTTTATCTAAAATAATTATTTCAAATGACTTATCTTTTATCAAGAATTTGGTCTTTGGACTTTTTTTTTTTGAAATTTTATTCTGAATAGATTTGGTCTTTAGCATTTTTATATTGGGAAAATTGTCTGAAATAGTCACCATCAACTTTTATGAATCATAGATTTTGTTCTTTGGCCTTTTTGCCTTGGGAATTTTGTTTATAAATTTTATCTGATAGAGTTTAGTCTTCAACATTTTTTTAGGCTCTGTGTTTCAAATATTTGTTTAGATATTTCGTATGCTCAGTCCCAACACAATTTGACTCCCAATTCCCAACTACTGAAAGATTGCTATACTTAGTATATAAAGAAAAATAATTATTAATATTTACTAATGCTACCCACCAACTAAACTAATGAGAGATTTGAACTATACAAAACAGGTGAATGTTGGGCATTTATAACATATGAACTAGAATTCAATGCAAAATCTATATACATGATGTAAAACCATTAAGGTGTTCATTACTTTCAAACTAACTTGAATTTGACTACTATCTTTCACAAAAATCCCTAGCTACCTATGAGATTACTACAAGTAAACTAGTGACTAGTAGAAAGGAGAATTATTTAAGAGAATGTAAGAAAACTACAAACACTATATGTAATTATAATGGCATCTTCATCTAAGGCATTTATGGGAGTATTTCCACCATCACCATTTTATATCAAGGACTTAAAAAAATTCATGAACACAGTCTATGATGCCATAATTTTTGATAATAGGTATGGGAACTATTCTAAATTATGGGATGTTATTGACTCTATCAACATATTTTCACTAGATGGGAATCTCTCTCCCATGGAGTGACTATGCATTATAGACTTTCTCTAACTTAAGAGATAGGGGCTATATTCAATTGTGGCCAAGCCTAAGGTGATGACCTGTATCAACCTCATATGAGACTTATTATTCACCAAGAAGGTTTTGTAGGATGATTTTCTACACCATATGGGCAACCAAACTATAATGAAATGCATCTCTAGAGTAAATTTTCAAAGGTATTTATCACTACCATTACCAACTATGTATTTTGACAAACATAGGCTAATTTCCTAGAAACATGATAATTTAATGGAAAAAGTGCTTAATTCATGGATTATCCCTAGGGAAACCATGACATATAAAGGTAATAAACCCACCCCTATCAATAAATTCAAGATGCGAGTGCAAATTGGCATGACACTACTTAACAGGCTCTATGGCATGCCCAACATTCATTTCCTCAATTTGGATTGGGTACCATTGTTACATATGATGGTGACCAATGATGTATCATTTGATTTGGGTGAAATTAGAAGCTACCAATATATAAAATAGTTCATACATAAAAACAAGTGGCCCACTCTAGTAGGCCACTTCTATATGATGTCATATCTTTTGGATGCTATAATCCACATAGTGTATAAAGTCCTTAGCAAGCTTTGGAGACCAACCACTGACTATGTTAATAATCACATATGTAATTACTTCTAATTTTGAAAATTTATGATTATACCAATAACATGGCTAGGATTTCTAAGGATGTTTATCCTCAAGTATGGCAAACAATCCATGGGACTCCAATACTCAGAGTCAAAGTGAGTACAGTGAAAATACTATCTAGAAGAGGTGATTATTTTATGTATCCTAATTACATGGTGATCATGATCAATAAACACAAGGTTCATACCCTAAGCCTCTAAAAGTATGTACCTAATAAATTGGTAGAGAAATAAATTTCTTACTAGCTCTGGTGGATCATTGAGGACTTGACTAAAAACAAGAACACATTTTATGGGCACCATATGGTCATTAAATGGATGTGATACATATAAATAAATAAATTTGGAGATGTGGATAGTAAAATGAATAATTATTACTTGCCCACAGTACTACCCATGGATTAGGATCCTCATGACCACATCCAAAGACACATTCAAGGCCTAGGTATCCCATACCAACATGTCTATTATAATTATGAATTTTTATTCATTATGCATAGAATGATGATTTATTATAAAGGGAAAGAGTTTTTGTATTAAAGGAGGATAAAATAGGGGTGATTCAATAGGAAACTTCAATAATATTAAATAAATTGCATACTATATTACTACTCTTTACAATATGGACACCCATAGATTTTTGGAAAAGCCAACCTCAATAGTAAATTAAAGAACAAGGACATCCTTCACAATAACTTATTTTTAAGTTAAGATATATCAAGAAGTAACTAATGGTAAGTAAAGCTAATCCTAGGAGATCTCTATGAGATCCCATTAATCTAGATTCTTTTGATGAGGAAGAATAAGGACAAGAGCACCTAGCTAAAAGATCACTACAAATGCCTAAAGCTACCCACCAAATTAAAGAATCTACATCATTAGGGGTAGTCATGGATGAATATTCTACCCCAACATAACAAGGATCCTCCTTTTATCCTAAGACCACTATTTACTATAAGAGGAATCTAAGGACTCCCCCCATAGGCAGTCTAATAATTGAGCAATCTCAGACCCTACCTACAATGCCTCAATAATTAGAAGTAGAGGAGGAATAAGAAGATCTTGATGAAGAAAAAGAATTAGAGAGATTTAAGGATCTAAACCTCATAGATGATAAAGGGAAAACACTAATCATGGAGGATACCACATGTAAAAATTATATATCTTTAGAGATCACTTCCCTAATCTCTTCTTTTATTCCTATTTTTGGTTATGTACCAATTTCATGTATGTTGAAGTATTCAAAAGTTGAGAAGGACTCTTCCACCCCTGATGATCAATTAACCTCCTTATCTCTATTATATATCCCTCTACTCAGACCAAAATTTGAGGACTCCACCACCTTTGATCAATATTCCACCCCCATGTTATCCACTTTCATCATGACCACTACAATCTTATTTCTAGTACTACCATAGTCAGATAGTTAGAAAGGAAAATGGAATTTGGGAAGATTAAAACATCCATGGTCACTCCCCAACTCCTTGTCTCATTCAACTAAATAAATATACCCATACCACCCACCACTTCATCCTAGGAAACTATTGTCACTATCTTAGGCAAGGGGAAGAAGGCAAAGTAGGTTATCACACTCCATCCATTCCCCTAGTATAGAGGTTTAGATCAGTCCAAGATCATTTGGCCTTGTTTACCTAATATAATAAAAAAGTAGAAACCAACTAAGAATTTTGAGGAAGAAGTTATGGTTAAAACCACAAAGGAGATAGATCCTAACTAGTTTATAATTTCTCCATGGGCCATTGATTTAAAATCTTAAACTGATCAAATGCCCAACTTCATAATAAAGCTACCATCCATTACAACTTTGTTTAACAAGCCATGTGTGAGTATCCAAAGGGTAAGAAAGAGGAATTTGGAGGATGATAATAATAGAGAAATAATTTTATAAGAGAGGCAACAAGTCTTTTCCTTATCCAAGAGATAAAATAGAGAGGTAGACCAATCCCCCTACAAAAAAGACTTCAGGTCTCTAACCGAGGTACATAAGGATGCCATCATGAAAATTTATGAAGTCACAGAGATAACAAGACAAGAAATAGAGGTGGAATTAGAGAAAATAAAATAACAAAAGATAGTGTGTTGGGATATTGGTGTTAGTGTTGTGTTTTCATTGATGTCAAGTGGCATTGGTGATGACAAAGTGGTATGAGAGTGCTCTTGGTCTAATATGCATGATCCTAATTCTTGGCTGCTAGTGAGATCTTATGGGAGTAGTTGATTATATGGATGCATGATTGGATATCATGGAGCTTATATGGAGAGCATTTGATATGTTATTATTATGATCCTATTAGGAGAAGTCTTATCATATGTTCTTTAGGTTGAGTGTAAGTTAACATATGCCTTGCATGCTTGATCATGTATGGTTGCATATGGAGGTAAGTATTGTATGACTTTTATGTTCTTAGTTGGTGATTTTAGTATTTTTATTAAGTGAATTGAATATATATAAAGTGATATGAGCTTAATGGATATGTTTTTAATTACCTTCAAGAGGTATGTTGGCTTGGTGATTCTAGGCCTAATAGGCAAGGTGGACTAATGAGGTCCTTATGAATAGTCTTGAAAAATATCCAGGTTGGCAGTGCTTAGTAAGCTTGGAATATGCATTTTGGACATATATAAGATGCTAAGATGTTAGGTTTATGGTTTGAAAAAAGTGGCTAGTGGTCTGTAAGATAGTTTGGACATTGTCCTAGTTGGCTTAAGTGTGCTTATGAGGCCTTATGAAGGTTCAAAGGGTGTTGTAGGTTGGTGAAGGTTTTTTATAAATTAGATATGGTTAGGTAAGTTTTTTAAAGAATTTTTATTAGGTCTGAGGTTAGAAATTGAGCTACAAAGTTAGAAAGATGGTTTAAAAGCTTTAAAAGAGGTTTGAATGGTGCATTTTGAGCTTGAGAGGAAAGTTTTAACATTCACTAGTTCATGTAGACTTTTCATGGGTACCTAAGACTTTTGGGAGAGGTGTCACATAGACCTAAGAATCCTTTCCAAGTATTTTTTATTTGATTGAGGGATAGAGTTTTATGAACATTTGTTAAGAATGTAAACTAGTCAAAAACCCTTTATAAACCCCCATAATGGAGAGATTGGAGAGATATTGCTAGAAAGGTCCCATAATGGATTGGTTGACCAATTTTGACTATTAAAAGGTATAAAATACTCCTATATGAATCTCTATATGGAATTGATGTGTTAGAGCAGTGAGTAAAAGGTACAAAAATATGCTTATTT
Source organism: Torreya grandis (assembly GCA_037957365.1). Classification (NCBI taxonomy): domain Eukaryota; kingdom Viridiplantae; phylum Streptophyta; class Pinopsida; order Cupressales; family Taxaceae; genus Torreya; species Torreya grandis. The sequence goes on along the minus strand of JARHVA010005641.1, from coordinate 882,755 downwards.
CTAAATATTTTAGTGCTACAAGCAAGGTTGACTGAGTTAATACATACAATTTGTTGGATCTTGAAGGCCAAGAATTATTATTTAAGTCCATATATATGTTTTGGAAATAAATAGTCACTATGTTAATTATCTGAGTCAATTAAGTTGACTAGTTGCTAGAGTGGAAATAGAGCAAATAGTGAACAAAAGCTAGTCAGAGTGAGAACCTATTTATGGATTTATTTTAGGTGTTTAGGGATGTAAAAAATGGTTTTGGGTATTATTTTAATACATACCCCTCCTATTAAACTTATGTTTAAGTGTTTATGGTGCTTATAAAATAGCTAGGAGGAGTTCACAAAATGACTAGTCTATATAAGACAAGATATTAGAACCCATGATAGTGAGAATGGTTTGTAGAAGCAAAGTGGCCATTGAAGCATATGAATTTTGTGATTGGAAATTTTCTAAGGTTTTTGTATCATCACATGCATGCATTTTAAGATCAAAAAAGTGTCTACACAAGTTTTATATTTCATGTTCATCATGATTGGTTTTTGGAGCTTGTAGGTAGTCTGGAATGGCCTGTTTAGAGAGGCTAGTTTGAGCTACTCTAAGAAGATTTTGTGGTAAGTGAGAGATTGGTGGTAATATATGAGTTTTAGAGATTAATAAATGTATTTTTTCTTCATATTTTTTCTCTATTTTTTTTTAAGTAGTCAAATTTCTTTGACTAAGTTTTTGGGGTGCTTGACCAGTTTGAGTAAATAGTTTGTGTGAGTTGGTTTAGACCTATACGAGATATGTGAAGGTGAAAAATGGATTAAAAATATGTTTTTAAAGTCATAAATTAACTATATATGGATTTTGAGTTGTTATTTAAGTCATATATTAACTATACATGTAATGCTTTAGGTGTTTGTTTGAGAAAATCAATAATATGCCTCAGTTCTTCTTGGCAATATTTTTTGGGTATTTGTAGGTCTTGGAGCGAGAGAGAGAATGGCTTGGATGGTGTATTGGTTTGGAGTTACAATTATATTTGTCACTTTGGGAAGTGATAAATGATCTATTAGAAGTATGTTTGATTTGCTTCACCTACTGGTGAAGGTTAAAGATGGTTCAAGAAGTTCAAGGTGTAACAAGTACTAATGAAGGGCTAATATAGTAGGCCTAATTGAGACCTAAAGGAGGATTAATCTTGATTTAGGTTATAGAAAACCTATTTAGATATTTTCACATTCATATAACATGTATGAGGATATTTTTCAATGGTAAGAAAAGTGTGGAAAATATCTTAGCTGACCAATATGGGTTAGATGAGAGAGTAGTTTATATACTAGGTTTATTTGGCCTATTTGATGAGAGGGAGTGTGGACAAAATCGAAGGCAAGAGATCATTTAAGGAGAAAAGGTAGGTAATTAAGGATAATAATAGGGTGAAGAGGATCATTTGTGTTTGACTGATTAGGTTTATGAACTAAAAAGTCATTAGACCTAACAATCTAAAAGGTGACTTGGTTGAGTGAATGAGTTAGGTGTGCCTGCCTTGAGAAGAAAAGTAGTTTTTCAAGTGTTAGAGAAAGAAAATGTAATCATAAAGTGTAGAACACATCAGATTAGTAGTGTAAATTAGATCAGAGGTGGTTGAGTGGTTGATTAATCACCTAGGGGGTTGTAGCCTCCTTGCTAGTTAGATCTGGACTAAATTGAGGGGTGAATGTTCCTTGATCAGTTGGTGCTGGTCTAAAGTCTCTTATTTGCTTCATCTTTATCAGACAATAGTTCTTTTTTTATGTAGGCTTGAGAATGGGTTTTATCCCCCTAGAGGGTTTCCCACATAAATGGTGTTTTCACATGTTTTATGCTCTTGTTCATGCTTTGAATGTTTAAGTTTTCATGTTCATGTCGCTAGATCAGATTAATGAATGATGAATGGGTTTTGGAATTGAAACTATATTGTTGTCTAATAATTAACCCCCGTATTAGTATCTAATATCAATAATTGGTATTGGATCAGGTACTTCTTGAGGCTTAATTATCTTGGAAGGTGATCTTGTGAGTAACTTGGTTGTTGTGTTTTCCTAGTTAGCTCATTGGCAAAGTTATTAAAACTGGCGATGCTCAGTATGGTAGCCTGTTTCTTCATGTTTTCTAAATTATGAATTCAAGGGTTGATGATATTTTATAGTTGCTTTGATAAGAGTATGTATTTCAAGATTTATCTTATTATTCACTCAAGCCAAGGTGAGTTGTTTGTTGTTACTGGTGGTTCATCAAGATTGAAGGTTTGTCAAAGAAGGCATATGGAAATGAATAAGGATTATACTGAAGCCAAATCCAAGATCAAACCTGATTTGAGTGTTAGAGGTTATTGAAGGTGTTAGAAGAAAGATATGCAAATTCATCTTGGTGAAGCAAATAGTCAGAGGTCTGCAAATGAAGGATGAGTTGATCATCAATCTAAAGAAACCTGAGCATGTTGATGAGACTTATTTGAGGTATGCTTAAAACTTCATAAGTTATAAAGTTTTGAATGTACATTCTTATCCATTTGGTGATTAAACATATAATCTTTGATTTTATTAAATAAGATATATAGGTTTACAAGAGTGCTTGAAAATCATGTGTGATGCCTCAAGAGGTTCAAAGAAGCCTATATCATAATAGGGTCATAGAAGTTCTAAAGATATTTCTTGTTTCTATAGCTTCAAAAAATTGCTTTTGATTATTGAAAGTGATCTTGAAGGTTTGATGGTGAATGTACTATTTAATTATTTTCAAGAGTTATATAAGGATGTTCTTCAAGGATAAGCAGTGCTATTATGAAGAGAAATGTTGAAGTCGTTCATCAAGCAAGACAAGCTATGCATTGTGTAGAAGATCATTGGGTTCTAAGTATGCTTACTATAGAGGTTGAAGATTGTTGTTTTAAGAGTTGACTTTGGGTCTATGCCTTGAAGATGAGATGTTTAAAAAAGGGAGAGTTATCTAAGATATTTGAAAGCTTTTAATTATTATTTTTTTCTATTGCATATTTGAATATGCCATAAGTTCTGAGTTTTCAGATTAGGGTCTTAATTATGAGGATAAGGTTGATTCTTTAAGTCAATTTTAAGGGATTTCATGAAGATATCATTAGAATAAGAGTTTGGTTATGACCTTAAGGTCATGTATCATGAGTTTGATTATTATGGTATCCTATGTTAAGTGTTTTGAAGGAAATATTTCATATTAGATGACTGACATATAGTAGATGTATACACAAAAATACATGACTGTGTGTTTCATGAAGTGATTTGAAGATTTCTTAGCCAAAATGGATTGTGGTGCATAAAGGATATATGGTTTATAAATCAAGGTTCATATGGGATATATTCCTAATTGTCTTAGATGTTCAAGTTAACCCAAGAAGACAATTGGAAGCAAGATTTGTTCAAAAAGGTATGTTTAGGTCTTTTAGTTTAGGTATGTTCAGGTGCTCTTATGATGATTTATGATGGACAGCGATTGAAAATAGATTATTAAAGTTTATTTTTACATGTAAAAGTAGAATATAAGTCTTGGATATGTTTTTTAGGTGCTTAGGTATGTGTTTGACCATTTAATCAAGGTGACTACTGTAGGTTGTGGCTTGTATCCACATATTTCTTGACTACAAGGGTCACTTGAAGATTGGAAATGTGTCATGAAGTAATTGATGCTAAATAAGGTTTGAAAATGTGTAATTTATGCTCAATAAGGTTTTAAAATGTGTTTTAAACATGATATAAATGGTTTCATAAGTTTTTAAATCCATTTGTGTCAGGTGGAGTGTTCTAAGTGGTTCCAAGCTCTTTTTCCTAAGAGAAAGTGTTTGGTGGCTTGAAGGAAGTCATGGTTCCCCATGGAATGGGAGCTTGATTTTTGTTCCATAAGTGTGGATAGGTGAACTATAGGTGTTTAATTAGTTTCAATTTATGGAATTGATCATAGGTTGAATTTTGACTACTTGTTGCTTTGAAGGCCTAGTGATTTGGGCATGTTTATAAAAGTGATCTATTTTTGGAGTTGGAGGCTAGAAGATTAAAATAAGTTTAATGGGCCAAATGGGTAGCTGAAAAAAGTTTTATAATGGTGTTAAGGTAATAATATTTAAATTTATTCATGTTTTGGTCTTCTAGGAGACCTAATTGGCTAAAGGGCTAAAGAAAAAAGTATGCTAAGGAGGATGAGTTTAAGGCTAATTATTGGCATGGATGAATGGGAATATTATAATGATCTAGATATTAAATTTAATGATATTAAAGTCCAAACATAGATATTTATGAGGTCTATAGTAGCCAAACAGGGCTACAAGAGGTCTAAGTAGACCTAGTGGAGAAATTGAACAATTTTGTGATATCTGTCCAAAGAAGGATGGCATGTTTAACTCTAGTTGAGTCTATTGGTCTATTATAAGTATGTTTTAGGTTTGGTGGTGTGATTTAAGTGCCCTTGGTGATCTACATATTGCCTTGAGTGCAAAGGTATGAGAGCTTGCATAGTGCTATGGTGCTCAAATTATTATTTGAGTTGTTAATAGCTATTTTTGGAGGTCCTATAGGTATGCATGGGTTCTATAGACTAAGTGGGAGCCATATAATTAGATCAAGGTCCTAGAGATATCTATGTTACTAAGTAATTGGTGATAGGTTCAAGCATATAGGTAGCTTGGGAGAAGGATTGAGTTATGTGGGTGTAAATTTTTGAGTGTGCTCAAGTCATCTTCTTGAATATGAGTATAGTGTTCTTCTTTGGTTGCTTAGTGTGGCTCTTAAATATGGGTGAAAATTTAATTTGTTTATAATTACATAATGATTCTTTGCCTTGCCTTAGAGCTATTTATTTTTTCTTAAAAAGATTCAGTTGTCTAATCAGATCTTTTAAAGGAAGGGAGTGTACTACAATGTTGTCTAGGCCTCTTGGAGAATTAGAGGTTTGAGTTCAGTGTTTAGCACAGTGGAGCTAATTTTTTTGGTAGTGGTCTAAGGGGGAGCTGGTGTGATTTCTAAGGTAGTCAAGTCCAAGGATCTTGAAGGCATATTAGATGAGTGACTTAAAGTCATTTGATAAAGGAGCTTGATCTGAGGGGGAGTCTTGTGTTGTTCCAAGGCTTGATATTGATCTCTTTATAAGGTTTGATCAGAGTATTAAAGAATGAGAAATAAAGGTATGTGATTTTGTTTTATTTTTTGAATATTTCTTGATTAAAGAGGAGAAGAACTTATTGTTTATAGATGAGTCCAGTTTATCATTTTGGCAAAGAGGAGAGAGAAAAAGAGGTGTTTCCATAAATGACAAAGGGGGATATTTTTGGGATATTTATGGTAGTGTTTTGTTTTCATTGATGTCAAGTGGAATTGTTGATGATAAAGTGGTATGAGAGTGCTCTTGGTCTAATATGCATGATCCTAGTACTTAGCTACTAGTGAGAGCTTATGAGAGCAGTTGGTTCTATGGAACATGAGTGGATAGCATGGATCTTAGAGAGAGATAATTTGATATGTTCTTGGTATGATCCTATTAGGATAAGTCTTCTCATATGGTCTTCAAGTGAAGTGCAAGTCATCCTATGCCTTATTGACTTGATCATGTATGGTTGCATATGGAGGTAAGTGTTGTATGAAATATATGTTCTCAGTAGGTGGTTCTAGTGCTTGTGTTAAGTGAATTTAAGATATCTAAGGTTTTATGATCTCAATGGATAAGTTTCCAAGTACCTTTAATAGGTAAGTTGGCATAGCGATTCTAGGCCTAATAGGATGGTGGACTAATGAGGTCATTGTGAATAGTCTTGAAGAAGATCCAATTTGGAAATTCTTAGTAAGCTTGGAATATGCATTTTAGACATATATAAGATGTTAATAGGTCATTTTTATGGTTTACAAGAAGTGGATAGTGGTCTAGAAGATAGTTTGGCAATTGGCTTAGTTGGCCTAAGTGGGCTTGTGAGGCCTTATGAAGGGTAAAAGGGTGTCTATAGGTTAGTGAAGCTTATTTCTACATGATATATGGTCAAGTAAGTTTTTTAAATCATGTGGATCAGGTTTGAGGTCAGATATTGAGCTAAAAAGTTAGAAAGATGGTTTAAAAGATTCAAAGGAGGTTTGAATGGTGCATTTTGAGCTTGAGAGGAAAGTCTTAATGTTCACTAGTTCATGTAGACTTTGAATGGGGAATTGAGCCTTTTCTGAGAGGTGTCACATGCACCTAAGAATACTTTCCAAGTATTTTACAGTAGATTGAGGGAAAAAGCTTTATGAACATTCATTAAGAATGTAAACTAGTCATAAACCCTTTATAAACCCTCGTAATGGAGATATTGGAGATATATTGATAGAAAGGACCTAGAATGGATTGGTTTACAAATATTTACTATTGGAAAGTATAAATTACTCCTATATGAATCTCTAGGTGGTAGTGGTGTGTCAAGGTAGTGAGCAGAAGGTACAAAAATATGTTTGTTTCTAAAGATTTTAGTGCTACAAGTAGGGTTCACTGAGTCAACATTTAATATTTGTTAAAGATTGAAGTATATGAATTTTTATTTAAGTAAATATATCTTTTTTGGAAATAAATTGTCATTGTGTCAATTATCTATGTCAATGAAGTTGACTAGTCATTAGAGTCGAAATGGAGCAAATAATGAACAAAAGCAAGTTAGAGTGAGAACCTATTTAAGGATTAATTTTAGGTGTTTAGGGATGGAAAAAATGGTTTGGGTTATTATATAAAGACATATACCTTCTATTTAACTTATTTTTAAGTGTTGATGGTGATTATAAAATAGCTAGAAGGAGCTCACAAAATGACTAGTCTGTGTAAGACAGGATATTGGAAACCATGATAGTGAGAATAGTTTTCAGTAGCAAAGTGGACATTTAATAATATGAATTTTGTGATTGTAAATGTTCTAAGGTTTTTGGAGTATCACATGAATTCATTTTAAGATCAATAAAGTGTCTACAACTGTGTTAGATGTCATGTTCATCATGACTGGTTTTTGGAGCTTATAGGCAGTCTGGAGTGGCCTATTTAGAGAGGCTAGTTTGAGATACTCTAAGAAGAGTTTGGGGTAAGTGAGAGATTTGTGGTAATATATGATTATATTATATTTATTAAATTGATTTTTTCTTTATATTTTATTTTTATTTTGGCTAAAGTAGTCAAAGTTCTTTGATTGAGTTTCTAGGGTGTTTGACCAATTTGACTAAATAGTTTATGTGATTTGGTTTGGACCTATGTGAGCTATGTGAAGGTTATAAATGGATTTTTAGGTGTTTTATAAGTCATTTATGACATTTAAATTTAATATTTTTATGTGTTTTTGAATAAAATCAATAGTATGCCTTAGTTTATCTTGGTAGTATTTTTTGGGTATTTGCAAGTCTTGGAGCGAGAGAGAGAATGGCTTGGATGGAGTAGTGGTTTGGTGTTCCAAGTGGATTGGTCACTTGTATAAGTGATAAATGATATATTTGAAGTATTTTTTTATGTTTTTAACATATTTTTTAAGGCTAAATATTGCTCAATAAGTTCAAGTTGTAATGAGTACTAATGAAGGGCTAATGCATTAGGCCTAATTGAGATCTAAAGGAGGATTAAGCTTACTTTGGGTTAGATGGGTTAGATGAAAGAGTAATATATATAATATGTCTATTTGGCCTATTTGATGAGAGGGAGTGTGGACAAAAGCAAAGGAAAGAACTCATTTAAGGAGTAGAGGTAGGTAATTTATGACCATAATAGGGTGAATAGGATCATTAATGTTTGATTTATTAGGTTAATTATCTAAAAATTCATTAGACCTAATAGTCTAAAGGGTGACTTGGTTGAGTGAATGAGTTAGGTGTGCTTGCCTTGAGAAAAAAAGTAGTTTTTCAAGTGTTAGAGAAAGACAAGGTCATCATCAAGTGTAGAAGACATCATAGAATTGGTGGAAATTATATTATATGTGTTTTAGTTGGTTCTTAATCACCTAGGATGTTTAACCTACTTTTTAGTTGGAGCTAGCTAAAGGTCTAATTGGAACCGGACTAAATTGAGTGGTGGATGATCCTTGATTAGTTGGTGCTAGTCTAAAGTCTCTTGTTTGGTTCATCCTTATATGATAGTATTCCATTTTTTTTATAGGATTGATAGTGGTTTTTCTCCCCCTAGAGAGTTTCCCACATAAATTGTGTGTTCACATATTGTATTCTCTTGTTCATACTTTGAATGTTTAAGCTTTCATGTTCATGTTGGTAGATCAGATTAATGAATGATGAATGGGTTTTGGAATTCAATGTATATTGTTGTTTACTAATTCACCCCCTCTCAATATTTACTCTCAACATAGTGCATATTCCAACTGACATTAAAGCTAAGGTCTAAGAGGCATCTTCAAAGTGATATAATGCTTAAGATTCATTAGAGTTTATGTGGGCTGAAGTAGCCCCCTTATTACCAATACTCACCAATTATTTAATTCTTTAAATTCAGACAAGAATAAGATAAAATTGTTAATTATTTACACAACTAATAAGGTGTATATCTATTTGGATCTAATGACACCATTAAATGCATCCAATGCCCTCAATATGGTGGCCATCAGAATAAAGAAGGCCATGAAATGGTTAATAGTTGTTAGGGTTTTGCTCGCTAGATACTAGTATCACAAGGCCCTCATCCATAAAATTTTGAATGACTTGAAATTATCAAAAGTTAAGGATGCTAAATGAAATTTGATTAATAATATGAACTTTGATTAACTTATTCAAGAGGCCTTAGATAATTTCAGGAAAATTGTACAAGGGTTGTTATTTCTCTAAATTTTTCTACAATTGCATTCAGAAGAAGGAAGAAACTAAGGTTAAATATTAGGGGTTTGACATTACCCAGATTAAGTGTGCACCATATCCAAGCATTGTGGGAGCTCCTCTTTGGCTGTGGAGGAAACACCTGCAATAATAATAGGACTTGAACAAAGAAGATGTTAGAAAAGGATATGGTGGACTGCCAAGCTATGCACTTGGTCCCAGAAGCGTAAAGCTCCATAAGGGATGATAGTCCACTATTTAACAAAAAGAGTGTTGTATAAAAAGAAATGATGAAATACTAAGAAAGAGAAAAATAGATAACTCATACCTGTTCTCTATAGTCAGTCTATCACAGTCGTTGGCATCTGTATTCCTATCGAGGTCGGCTGGGTCAATGATACCAATGTCGGTAGGGGCATTGGGCCTTGGATGGGTCTCAAGGTATTTTTGTGGTTGACAGAGGAGTCTAGAAGTTTAAAGGTTTGTGTAGGATTGTGGGAAGGTGAATAAGGTCTGAGGAAGGGCAAAGGTAGAGGATAAGTGTGAAAAGAGGGTAAGAATAAGAGGAAGGCTTCTCAGCCTCTCCACAGAAGAAGTCAAGTTTCTCTCAACAATTCTTAGAAATATCAAATGGAAACTAATTACCAATGTATTCTAAAATAATGAAATGAGATAGAATACTTAGCTCTATTAGATGAAAAACTAGAGGTGTCAGAATGCATATTCCTATTGTGGTTGATGCTGAGGTCCTCTTAAAGTGTTTCAATCCAATGTCTGGAGTGACTTATGTAAAGCTTTGATAGCCAAGAGAGTGATAGTTGAATTCTGATGATTGGTCTCAGAGTGTGCACGTCAATCAGCAAGAAAGTGGGTGGCAGCTCAATGTTAGAGCTTAGGTTATGTAACTGATGTCGGTGATCTTGCCGGTGTTGGCTGACCTTTGACTGATGTCGATGGAGAAAGAATGGGTAAAAGGGATATTTTTAGCTCTTTGCCTATTTCTCCACCCACCAAGTTCTTTTTCCATTGGAGAACAATCAAAACATGGGTTTATGAGGCACGAGAGTTGGTTAGGGAGTCAATAGGGAGTGAGAATAGTCATGGGTAGTTAGGATTTGGAGGACCTAGTCTCAGGATGACTCATAGGTTAAGAAATGGTCTTAGGGTGAGGTGTCTAGGTGAGGTGTCTACATGAGGTGTCCAAGGTGAGGTCATTAATTTAAAATAACTAGTTTATTTTAAATTAATAAGGTGTGTAAGTGTGGGTTAGGAGTGTTGACATTTAAAAGGGGACCAAGTGGGGTTGACATGATATTGGTGTCTACATTTTTCCCCTTTTTGTCTTGTGGTTTGTTCTGATGAACTGCAAGACAAAAATACATGTAGGTTGCCCCAGGTATGGGATGAGGTATTCCCCCTCAAAGTGGGAATCAAGAGAAGGTAATCTGAGATTGAGTGCTGATTTGATAGGTAGTGGATGTGTAGGATGAGGTTGGAGTGTGAACACTACAATAGTTGAGATTGTGCATATACCACTTCACTTGATAGGCAAGTCAAATTGTCATAGGCAAGGTCAAGGAGTACTAAAATCAAAGTAACTAGTCCCCACATTATTAGTGGTAGCTGATTGGGTTAAACAATCAAAGCAATAGCTCCAATGGTTGAGGAGCACTAAAATCGAAGTAACCGGTCCCCAGCTTATTAGTGGTAGCTGATTGGATTAGATCAATCAAAGCTATAGCTCCAATGGTCATCATGTTCCAAGTATCCCAGGCTAGGAAGTGCTCTTAGAAAACATGAAAATGTCATAAATATTGGAGATCAACTTGGTCGCGATCTGACAATATGTGTGAGGGGCGCGTATAATTTGTTAACTATTTGTGAGGTAGCATATGCAATCAAAACAACTAAGGCAAAGTTGTCTCAAAAGTGGTCATGGTCTGAGGAGATAGTCATGATCTCCAAGTTCATTGGTCAAGTCAGGATGAGATATAAGTGATCTCAAGTGTTTTTTGTTGTGGTTAGGGAGATATATGTAATCTCCAATGTGCCCCATGAGAAGTCCAAGGTGACTTCCATTGTGTCAGCACTGGTTGTTTGGTCATGATTTTGGGTTGGTTTAGATAGTGGTCCATTAGGTAGATGAACGAATGAATGGCTGAGCTAACCTCAGAAGACCCCATGTCAACTGAGTGCTGCCTACATAGCCCATATTTTAAGGGCCTCAGGCCAATGTAGTTATCCCTAAAAGGGAAGAAGAGTCAAAGAGGTTGATAGTTGGTTTGGTCATGTTAGTGTTTTTAGCATTTCCCATATGTTTAATGGTACATGCTTGAAATGATGATTTTATGATGATGTTATAGCCTTTTCCATATTATGTGATGGTGTATGATGTAACATAGGTTATGTGGTTTTTCATCCTTAGCAATTTTCCATATTGGTGATGGATGTATGCTAAAAATGAAATGATTTTATTTATGCTTCAATAGGTTTCCATATTGGTGATGGTATATGCTTGACATAAATTGTGTTTGGTTGATAGTTTCCATGTGTATTATTTTCCATAGAAACTAATGTGAATGGGCTATGATAATTTATTTAACACAAATTGGTATTTGCATTAAAATAAATCATGATGTTATGTTAATGGTTAGAAAATGTTTTGGTTGTCATGTTATTGGCATGTGAAGAAGGTGTGTAAGAAGTGAAAGGTCATTGCTCTTTCATTGACAAGGATCATAATGATAGCATAGATAGGGTTTTCAGAAACAAAAGCTCCATTCATGCATTACGTCGTTGACCATTGGTTTCTGTTAGAGAAGTATGTTAATCACTGACATTAAGTGAGCTCAAAATCCCTTGGGTATGTTGGGGTAATAGGTTTGATTATGTGATATGTGAGGATAACATAACCCTTTTTTAGCAGGGATAACTTTACCCCTTTTATAGGTGACCCTGAGAATGACTATAGGCAAGTCCATGACTTAATAGTTTATCAGTCTCTTTTTTTTGGTAGACGGATCAATGTGGGAAGTTTACTTGGGGATGTTGTTTTGTTTTGTGGTCATGTGAAGCTGATAAATGTGGGAAGCTTCTGAGAGAGTTCTATTTATGTAGCAAAATTTGGGCATAGCCATCCTTCGAGGGAGTGGTCTATATTATACTTTGTATGTTTTAATGTCTTTGAATAGCTATACTTCAAGGGAGTAGTCTACTAATTACAACAATAATGTAGCTATCCTTCAAGGGAGCAATTTACATTTATAGTTCATGACCTTTAAATATTTTTTTAGGCATCCCAGTTTTGTGTTTATTTTTTTTTGTTGACTAAAGTTTTAGTCATGGACTAGACTATAGAGGTTTAGGGGTTTCCCTTTTTATTAGGACAAATCATAAATGTTTAAAAAAGGGTTAACTAATGTTTGTAGGGAAAAAGGGTTGAAAGGAATAGGAATGAGGATGACAGGGGTTGCTCAAGGGATGAGCTCAAGTTAAACATCAAGTGAATGATTACTCGGCTAATAGTAGAATGGTCACAGATGCAAGGCATTAAGGGGCTCAGGTTCTAGCTGGCCTTTGAGAGAAGATAGTTGATAAGTCCCTGATCCATACTTGTGCGTTATTATATAAGGTCTGAGCGAATTAGGTGAAAACTTGCCTCGTTTGCTTCTTTCCATATTGGTCATTTGTTGGTTTTCTTTAAGGATGAGATCTTCAATTTTGAAATCTCGCTCTTTCAGATTTTTGTTGTAGGCATGCTTGATGTGATCTTGGTAGATATGAAGATGATTAAGAGTGGCAAGATGACATTCGTCAAGTAACTCGAGTTGTGCTAATTGATCTTGATGAAAGTCATCATTAGAGAGTATATCGTGTAAGGAGATGTGAAGAGATGGTATTTGTACTTCAAGAGGCAAGATGGCCTCAGTTCCATACACTAAGGAGAAAGGTGTAGCACCCGTAGGGGTTCAGATGCTAGTATGGTAAGCCCACAAAGTGAAGGGAATGTGAGTGTGCCAATCCCTTCTAGTGTTATTGACCACCTTCATTAGGATTTTGGTTAAGATTTTGTTAAAAGCTTCTGCCTGTCCATTTACTTGTGGATAGTAAGGTGAGGAGAAGCTGAGTTTGATGCCAAAAGTGTTGCAAAGCTTTTGGACCATTTTATTTTTGAAAGATTTGCTGTTATCAGTGATTATTTTGTGAGGTACACCAAAACGACATATGATGTGGTGGTTAATGAAGTCAACAATTTTTTTGGCTTTAGTGGAGATGAGGGGAACTACTTCCACCCATTTAGTGAAATATTCAGCTTGTATGATAATAGACTAATGTCAAAGAGATGAATGAGGGTTAATCTCACCGATTAGATCTAAGCCCCATTGTGAAAAGGGCCAAAAATCTTTAGCAACTTGTAAAGCATGGCTAGGGACGTGAAGTAGGTTAGCATGTTGTTGACATTTGATACAACACTAAACATAATCACTGTAGTCTTGGTGAAGAGTGGGCCAATAATAACCCAAGCAGAGGATGTGCTTTGCAACCGCGTTACCAATGAAATGTCCTCAACAAATCCCATCATGAACTTGTTTGATGGCATGAGATGTCTCAGTGGAGGTTAGGCAGTGGAGAAGGAGGCCATCAAAACATCATTTGTAGAGAAGACCCCCTATCATGGTGTATCTAGTAATACTCTTGATAAAATCCCACTCTCCATTGCTAGAGAGATTAGGAGGAATAATGGAATAAGTCAAGTATTCAACAAGTTGTTTGTACCAAACATCATGTGGACTAGAGTTGATATTGCCAACAAAGTTGATGTTAGTTGAGATATATGAGGGCAATACCAAATGGTGTATTATGACATAGATTCTTGAGGAAGCAGATGAAGATGGGATGTGTGAGGTGAGAGAGGCCATAGTTTCGGCAAACTTATTCATAGAGCAAGGAATAGTTTGCAAGAGATAATGATCAAAAGACCCTAGCAATGTGTCAACATAGTGTTTATATCATTGCAAAACTTCATTTTTACAAAGGTATGAACCATTAATCTAATTAACAACTAGTTACAAGTCACCAAAGATATTGATTATCTTATTTCCCAAGAAAAGGGTAGTTTGAAGCCCCAAAATTAAGGCTTCATACTCAGCCATGTTATTGGTGCATTTGAAGTCAAGTTTGAAGGATAGAGGCATGGGCTCGACCTTGTGAGGGATGAGAATAACCCCCACACCCCCACCAAGTTGACATTTAGATCCATCAAAGAACATTGTCATTTGATAGGGGATGTCATTGGTGGATAGCATGGTGATAGACTCATCAAGATATTCATAGTTAGAGGGTTGGTTATCAGGTAAAGGGGCATCGACTAGTTGGTCAGTGATCATTTGCCCCTTTATAGACTTTTGCTGAATGAATTCCAAATTGAACTCAGTGAGAAGCATGAGTCAACGAGCCATACGTTGGTTTTGGTATGGCTTGGAATGCATGTATTTGAGAGGGTCGGTGTGGGTGATGATGTAAGTCTTGTGGTTGAGGAGATAGTGGCAGAGTTTGGGAAAGACTAATGCCAAGAAAAGTTTTTTGGTATGATTATACCGAGTTTCATAGTCAATGAGCATTTGGATTATATAATAAACTACCTATTCACGATGTTGTTCATCTTGATGTGCAATCATGGCACCTAAGGAATGATCTATTGCCAAAATGTAAAGATAGAAGGGTTGGTCATCTTTAGGTGGAATAAGGACTGGTGGAGAGACAAGATAGTGTATAAGAGCCTCAAAAGCCTCTTGGCAATCCTTATTCCAATTAAAGGAGACGTCCTTCTTGAGGAGGTGACAGAAAGGTTGGCATCAGTTAGATAGCTATGAGATGAAGCAATGAATAGATTGAAGCCTCCCTTATAGGCTATGAAGTTGTTTTAGGTTAGTTGGTGGGGGTATCTTGAGTATGGCTCAAATTTTAGCTGGATCTATCGCAATGCCATGGAGAGAAATGATGAAACCCAAAAGCTTCCCTGATTAAAACAAAAAGATGCATTTCTTGGGATTGAGTCAAATGTTATATTGTATTAGGTGAGTGAATATTATTTTGAGAATGGTTAGGTGGTCACGGTGAAGTTTGGATTTCTCCAATAGGTCATCCATATAGTCTTCCATGATTTTGTGGAGGAGATCATGAAAGATATAAGTCATGGCACGTTGGTATGTAGCACCTAAATTTTTTTGGCCAAAAGGCATGAACCTATAGCAGAATGTCCCCCATGGGGTGATGAAGGTGGTTTTATGTTGATCTTCTGGTGTAATCAATATTTGGTTATATCCTAAAAACCCATCCATGAGTGATAACATCTCATGACCAGTCATAAGATCAACAAGTTGGTCAATGTTTGGCAAAGGAAAGTCATCCTTTGGGCAAGCTAAGTTGAGGTCGCAATAGTCAGTACAAATTCAAATTCCCCCTATTACTTTATTGACAGGGACAATGTTTGACACCCATTGCAGATAATCAATGGGTTGGATAAATGAGACAGAGAGAAGACGTTGAAGCTCCTCGTTGACAATGAGTGCGACATGAGGATGCATTTTGTGAAGCTTTTGCCTGACAGGTTTAGTTTCACAATTCATGACAATGTTTTGGATGATAATGTCAGGGTCAATACTAGGCATATCGATATAAGACCAAGCAAAGGCCTTGTTATGATCTATAAGGAATGTGGTATAGTCAATTTGTTCCTGGGCATCTAAAGATTGACCAATCTTTAAAATGTGAGGAACATCAGAAGATGGGAGATTAATGTCAACAGTTGATTCATTTAACATAACTTATGTTTCTGAAGGAAGTGATCATTGTATGAAGGAGTTGTCTGCACCCATGTAGGTGAGTATGGCATCATTGTCCAGGCATTGGATAGTGTTGATGCTAGAAGATTCACCATCTATCATGTCTGGATAAATGAGAGGAAGAGACCTTGATGCCCCACCTAGTTGGTAGGTCAGGGGTTCTAAGTAAATGGCATTTATGAAAAAAAATAGGAGGGATGGAGACCACTGACTCTGTAGGTGAGGGTGGGGGACTAGGTGAGGTTGGAGGAGAATGATTTATGATAGTTTCATGGTGAGTGATCTTAGATGGTTATGTAGGTTCTTCAAAACCCATGCCATGTCATCTCTTGGCATTTTTAATTGCCTCATCATTGGGAGGCTCAATGGGCTTGTGGGGACCTTGTTCATAATGCCCAAAGCCAAAACCCTTCCATGCACACCTATGAAGATAGGTGTGAGCAAAGCTAGGTTTGTTGAGGAAGGAGAAATTGGAAGTGAATAGTTAGGGTGATGAGAGAGGATTCCCAACAGTAGGAGCCTGATTTAGTCCTCCATATGTGAGATTAGTTTGGAGATTGGGAGGACCATATAAGATGACCATTCTGATGTGATGGTCATAGTTAGGGTGGTGATGAAGTTGTACATATTCCTATAGAGTTTGGAACATGTCAAGGGTAAGCAAACAATACTCCCCAAGTGAAAGGCACTAGAAAGTATCTTCCATAGGATCTTGTGTGGTCACTTGAGGAGTAGGCATAGGTGTGACTAGTGTCTGTGAGCTTGTTGAGGCTTTTGCAGGTAAAAGTGATGTTTGGGTAGATGTTTTCAAAGGGATGAGAACATTTTTAGGTTTTTAGGTCATGTTTCATGTTTTAAAGGGGGAAGGGTCAGCAGGAATAACATGAACTTGCCCCTCATGCTCAAACATGACACAATGATGCAATGTGGAATGGACACAGGTCATGGCACGTATCCAAGGTCGTCCCAACAACATGTTATATTAGAAATCCCCCTTAATGATATAGAAGAGTTCTAAAATTGTACGTGGGCTAACACAAACATGCAGGACCACAGTGCCAATGGTAGTGGTGGTGGCATCGTTGATAGAATGAAGAATTACGTCAATTTTTGACATGCAGTTCTTTAAAAGGGCTAGTTGATCATATGCATGGGTAGAAATGATGTTGATGCTAGGACCTCCATCAATCATAACTCACTTAATGTGAGTTTGATCAATGTAAGCTGTATTAAAGAGGGTGGCATCTTGATCTTCCAGGTTAGAGGTAGGAATCTTAGAATCACTGAAGGTGATGGAGGCAATGGTTGGCAATGATTTACCTAAAGTAGCTAGCGGTTGGGGGTCTTCAGGTTGGACCTCTACTACCTATAAAGCTTTTATTAAGGCTTGGAAATGTTTTGGAGAGCTTTGAATTAGGTCATACAAAGACATCTTCACAGGGGTTTGGTGAAGTTGTTTCACCATGGAGTCACGAATTACCTCTAAAGATGTTGGTTGAGATGTGCCTAAGATAGAAATCTTGGGTTTTGGTGGTTGAGAAGGCTTGGCGAATGGATATGTCCAAGGGATAGAAACTTGCTCTTTTCCTTTATCCTTCAGGGTTTGTGACCTGGTGGCCACATGAAGAGTGTTGATTTTGAATAAAGGGAGAGAAGGTGGTAGAGGGACCATAGTCTTGCATTGGGATCCTAATTTAAGTGAGGAGGTCTGGGAGGCATGGGATGGTGTCGTTGGTTTGTCAAAAGGGTGGTCAAGAGGATCCTTAATGAGAAGGGTATCTTTTTCTAGGTGTTGACAAATGACAACATTAAGAGCACAACAATTCTCAGTATCATGCCCAGATGTGCGATGATATGCACATATTTTAGTGTTGTTGAACCCAAATGGTTTTGGTTCGAGAGGTTGGTATGGCTTAATTGGTGGGAAAATGATGCTAGAAGACTGTAACAATCAACGTAATAGCAAAGCATAGGAACCCACTAATGGGTCTGCACTCTTTGTTATAGTAAGGGTTGACAACTTCTATTTAGGAGTTGTAGGGGGAAGTTTTTTGCACCACTTTTTTAGTTGGTGGTGTGGCCACACGCGTAGATGGCACTTTCTTGGTGAGAGGTGTCAAATTTTTTGGAGGAAGTATGTTTTTGATAGGTAGAGAGAGTAGTGGAGGTAGTTTGTTTTTGTGAGGTGTTGGAATAGGGAGCATTCCTATTAAAGTGGAATGATGTGGACCCAAGATAGAGGGCAATGGTGAAGGTGGGGGAGTTTTTCATACCACCTTTTTGGTTGGGGGAGGAGTAAACTGACATGGTTTAGCATCCTTATTTAGTTTGGTGCAAAGACCACTATTATGTAGGGTAAGGTTCAAATCTACCTTCACTTGTGGGTGAGTGAGGTTTGATACAGGGCAAACACTGAGAGATTTAATCTGTTTCAACATGGTGGACACCTGTGAGGGTTTGGGTTCAGATGTGGAAGGTTGTGCTTTTGATGATTTAGAAGTAGAAGCCTGATCCTTGTTAGAGACTATGGGGTGAATCATCAGGGAAGGGTTAGTAGTATAAGTTGAAGTGGGATATGTAGGATAAGGAGCCTTAAGTTGTTCCCATAGCACCTCATGTTTTAGGTTCCTATAATGGAGAAATCCTAAGTTTTTTGCCAATCAAGAGAAGGGTTTAGATGATGTTTCATGAGGATTTACAATTGGTCCTTTAGAGGATTTGGGTGATTGTGAGAGCGGATACGTGTTGGATGTAGTGATCATGGGCCAAAGGTGAGAGAACCATCACCAGATCTTCCTCGATCAAAGTGGGTGAGGTGGCGAGTTCCTCTCTTGGTGGAGAAGGGATTGGAGAGTTTATCTCTTTAAGAGGATAGAGCATAGGTATGATAATGCCTTCCACATGTGGTCTAGGAGTGTGGAAAGTATGATCCTCCATTGGTAATAAGAAGGATAAGGGTGGGGCCAGTGGTGTTGGTATCGTCAAAGCATCCTCCAATATGGGAGAGGTCAAAGTAGACTCTCATACATGTGAAAGGGGGTGGATGGAGAACTATCCTCCATTGGTGGAGGAAAAATAGGAGAGGAAGGCTCCTCTAAAGGGTGAAGTAGAGGGATTATGTCTCCTTCTACATGAGGGTGTGGGGTATAAATGGTAACTTCTTCCAATGGTAGAAGAAGAGGGAAGGTGGGGGCAAGAGGAATAGGTAATACAGGTTCCTCACGAGGTAATACAGATTCCTCACGAGGTAGAAGAATGGGTAGAGGAGGTGCTTGATGTCGTGGGGGTGATATAGGTGAAATGGGTTCATCCACATGAGGAAGAGGGCTAGGCAAAGGGAGATCTTCATTGCATGGGATTGGTGTGGGTAAAATAGGTCCTACTTGTGGTGGAGAAATGGGTTGATCAACCTCTTCAGATTGTGGGAGAGGTTAATTAGGAATGATAGGAAAGACCATGCTGACAGTGCATATATTGCATTCTTGAGGGTCATCAACTATGGTCTAAACATTGTTTTGACTTGAGGGATGGTTAGGAAATGGTTGCCTAAAGACATCCATGTTTTGGTTGGGCGGTGCATTAGGGTTATCCAAAACAAGGTCCCCTTTGTCTAACATGTCTTGAATAATGTTTTTGAGGGTTTTGCAATTGTCTATGTCATGACCCTTGACACAATGATAGTTACAAAAGTCATTTTCCCTATACCATGCAGGGATGGCTCATGAGGGGTCAAATTGGACTAGTCAGATTTGAGGGAGGTTGAGAACTCCCTGCTACACTAGTTTATCCAATACGAAAGCATATGATTCTCCTATTGGAGTGTATCATCATTGTTCACCAACTAATGATGCTTTGTAAAGTGGAGGACTCAAATTGGTTGGTTGTGGTAGAAGATGATGACCTAAGGACCATAGCATTTGCTGATCCCTTAGACTTGGAGTGGGAAGAAGAAGGTTTGGAAGAAGAAGGGTCATTGGATTTTGAGTTGGTATTTTTGTTACACAATTTGACCCTATCTTCTTCAATTGCATGGAGTTTAAGCTTTCGGTCCATAGTGAAAGATTCATTGAATGTGCAGAAAGTTTGAACCCACAAAGTGGACGAGATGTGCTTGGCACATGCTCTTGAAAAGAGCTCAATGAGCTCAGTTTGAGGTAGTGAGAAGGAGAGTTGGTTGATCAAACCTCTCTAATGGGCGATGATGTTAGCTATTGACTCATCCTCAAATTGTCTAATGGAATAAAGGTTTGTGATGGAGAACTTCTTAGTGATGTTGATTGAGAAATGATTGAAGAATAGCTGAGCGAGTTGAGTGAAGGTGAAGAGAGAATGACTGGTAATGCGTTATGAGGTAGCAAGCGTGTTTAAACACACGTAAATGTTGTTGTGGGTCCTCTTTACTCTAAAAGTGAGTAAATTTTGGGAGTTTCCACTAGCTAGGGTATGGTCGAATAGGAACTAAAGGGTGGATAGGTTTGTTGTAGATTTGTTCGTATGAAAGAACATTCTTCAAACCTAAAATAGATGTTTCGAGGTTGGACATCTTATCCATCAGCATCTTAATTAGATCGGCAGATGGATTGGCATGAGGGGTACCCCCTAAGTTATAGGGTACTTAGAAGGCATTGGGAGGGGTGTATGACATACTTGGTTACATTTGTGTAGGTGCAACATATTGATAGTTCGTCATAGGGGCCAATGTCGAGGCTAAGGGGGCTTGTGCCGTGAAGTTGGAGGGCACAACTTGACTAGATGCCACCAAGGGTGGTTGTATGGTGGTGACACTAGTTAAAGGAAAAGTGGTTACTCTCATGTTTATGGGTACAAGAGTGGGTGGGATAGAGACAATCAAGTTCTGGAAAGGTGTCAAAATTGTTTGAATTATTTATGGTTGAGGGGGTACAGAAACCCCGATGGAGGTAGGGCTAGAAAGAATACAAGGGGATGCTAAATCTTGAACATTGGCCATGGTTGGGTTATTGGTTGAGGTAATAGCCTGAGTGACCATAGGTTGGGTAGTGGATGTTTTTGATATCATTACCGCTTCAGTCAAAGAAGTTGGCATCCCATAAATAGGGTTACCCGAAGGATCTCGCTTTTGGCTTCTAGTGAGATAATGTTGGAGAGCCTTGACGTTGTGGTCAAGGAATCTATCAAATTATTGATCCCCTTCAAGAACAATAAGAGGCTGATCAGGGGTAGGTTGGATAGGAGTATGCTTAGTATCTAAAGTATACTCCATTAGGTGACTTGGTATGAAGGAAAAAGGTGGGAGTGGTTGTTGACTTGCATGGTCAATAAGGGATTTGACTTGACTGTGTGTCAGAACCATGTAAGGTGAAAGGGGTTCAAGTTCCACAAACTATGTATTTTAGTTTTAAAAAACTAGAATTTGTGTTGAACAACAAGAAATTTGGGTTTTAAGCTTGCTATTTTGGAAAGAAATTTTTTTGACAATGACTGTTGTCTGTTGTTTTAACCGATATTGGTTATAAAATGTTTTCAATGATGGTTAGTTAATTGATGTCGGTGAATGGTTTCTACCAATGTCAGTGGAGAAACTGATGTCAATTTTTTTGTAATTCTAGAAACACAAAAAACTGATAATTTTTGGAGGAAAAAGATATTCTAAGTTGTTTTAGACTTCAGAATGATGCGACCTTACTAGCTCAAACAATCAGATAAAAATAGTAGAATAGATGATTAGGCAAGCAACCTCTAAAACATTAGATTCCTAGGAATAAATTTTAGAGTCGTGGTGGCTTATGCCTTAAGAGAATGTGTTGGGAATTGGGATTGTACAACAGGGCCTAGAGAGGAAGTATATGGCTAGTTTTAGGTTGTGTTTTGGTGCTCAAAAATATCTATGTTAGGTTCAGTACGTGGCCTGGTGCTGGGGCTTGCTCCCTTCACTTCACGAACCTAGATCCAAGCTGGAGAAGAGATAAAGAGTATGAATTTTTCACTACTCTATGATGCAGGTAAGAAGTGACAGGAAGAGAAAGAGATGTTCTTTTTAAATCCTACTAATAATTTCCTTTTGAAACATAAAGAAAGTAGGAGAAGCAAAGAGAAGCTATGTTTTTTATTTCTTAAGAAATAAAAGTAAAGAAGAGGGGATGAAAGAAGATAATATTTTCCTAATGCATCTATATGTAAAATTTACCTTTTTTAAAAGAAGAAGAATGAACCCAAGGAAAATTCTAAGGGTCCCACCGGGCATGCCAAAATGCTTCTCTAAGTTTTTCTACAATTACATTCAAAAGAAGGAAGAAACTAAGGTTAAAGGTTAGGGGTTTGACATTACTCAGATTAAGTGCACATTTTATTCAAGCATTGTAGGAGCTCCTCTTTGGCTGTGGAGGAAACACCTGCAATAAGAATAAGAGTTAAACAAAGAAGATGTTAGAAAATGATATGGTGGACTACCAAGCTACGTGCTCGGTCCCAGAAGAGTGAAGCTTCGTAAGGGATGACAGTCCACTATTTAACGAAAAGAGTGTTGTATAAAAAGAAATGATGAAAGACTAAGAAAGAGAAAAATAGATAACTCATACCTGTTCTCTATAGTTAGTTTGTCACAGTCACCAATGTCGGTATTCCTACTGAGGTCAGTTGGGTCAATGATGCCGATGTCAATTTTGTTGCCGATGTTGGTAGGGGCAGTGGGCCTTGGATGGGTCTTAAGGTATTTCTATGGTTGACAGAGGAGTCTGGAGGTTTAAAGGTTTGTGCAGGATTGTGGGAAGGTGAATAAGGTCTGAGGAAGGGCAAAGGTAGAGGATAAGTGTGAAAAGAGGGTAAGAATAAGAGGAAGGCTTTTCAACCTCTCCACAAAAGAAGTCAAGTTTCTCTTAATAGTTCTTAGAAATATCAAATGGAAACTAATTACCAATGTATTCTAAAATAATGAAATGAGACAAAATACTTAGCTCTATTAGATGAAGAACCAGAGGTGTCAGAATGCTTATTCATGTTGTGGCTGATGTTGAGGTCCTCATATAGTGTTTCAATCCAATGTCTAGAGTGACTTGTGCAGAGCTTCGATAGCTAGGAGAGTGATAGTAAAATTTTGATGATTGGTCTCAGATTGTGTGCATCAATCAACAAGAAGTTGGGGGGCATCTCAATGCTAGATCTCAGGTTATGTAACTGATGTCAGTGATCCCACTAGTGTTAGTTGACCTTTGATCGACGTCGGTGGAGAAAGAATGGGTAAAAGGGATATTTTTAGCTCTTTGCCCATTTTTCCACCCACCAAGTGCTTTTTCCATTGGAGAACAGTGAAAACATGGGTTTATGAGGCATGAGAGTTGGTTTAGATGCTAATAGGGAGTAAGAATAGGTCATGGGTAGTTAGGATTTGGAGGACTTAGTCTCAAGATGACTCATAGGTTAAGAAATGGTCTTAGGGTGAGGTGTCTACATGAGGTGTCCAAGGTGAGGTCATTAATTTAAAATAAGTAGTTTATTTTAAATTAATAAGGTGTGTAAGTGTGGGTTAGGAGTGTTGACGTTTAGAAGGGGACTAAGGGGGGTTGACATGATATTGGTGTCTATAGTTGTCATTAGAAGAAATTGAAGTGGAGTTGAGCTCTGCTAGGAAAAAGGTGATTAAAGTTGATATCTTTAAAATCAAATTCTAAATAATGAAATAAGAGCATGTAAAGATTTTAGGATAGGTAATTAGGGTGCATAGACCCCTTCTTTTGAATTTGTACATAATTAGAAAGCAACATGATGTATCACATAAGTGTTGGCTTGAGATAGAGGCTAAGAAGAAGCAGACTCAAGTTGCCACTTCTAGTTCTATGTTCATAACTATAGCTACAACTCTAACTAAAGTCCATGCATCCATACAAATGTCAACATAACCATAATTGGCTATGTTGTTTTTCATGTACATTTTATAGCAATGTATATTTGATATTTATATTTTTCTTATGGTTCAAACATATTTTAAAATTTTCCTATTCATTTTTTAAACATGCACATGTTGTATGGTTTTGTAAAGGTTAACTTGAACTATCAATAATTGTCAGATAAATTATACTATTTTGAGACCACAATTAGAACTAGATTTATAACTATTCCATCTAATGTATTTTACATGTAATTAGAGGATGAGGAGACCCCTTCCCCAAGTCTATTTAAACACATGTAACCCATAGTTTTGAAGGGTCAAAATATTTTGAATATAAAGGACCAGAAGAAATTTTAGTTGTCAACTCATGTGTTTATGTATTTTCTTTCCAATGTTTGTGTAATTAGGCTTATTTATATTGGTTGTATGATTCAATAAGTCTTGGCGTGCAAAATTTATGAAGGAGTTATTTCTTGTATTGATTGATAAGCTAATATTAAATATGCAACAACTATTTAAGGATTAGTAAATTACATTGATTATTGGAAATTAAGTTGATTAATTCATATTCTTAAGTGTGTATAGGTTTTTTCATTTATATGTATGTGTAATATCTATCTTTGATACCTTACTAATCCTGATCCATAATCTCTTGATTAATAGTTTGAAATAGGTGCTCTAAAAGGAACAACCTTTGATTGAGACTTGTGAATTTCCTCTCTCAAGAATATCTTAGACTTCTTGACCATGTCTGACTATGTGTGTGTACTATCTATTAGAAACATGCATAGGTTTTGAAAGCACTTATCCACTTAGAAACTAATCAGAGAGGTGATTCTTGAAGTCATAAAACCTTTCTTTTATAATATACCCTTCCTTCCTTTTTTGAGTTTATTTTGATACTTTCCTAATATATATTAGAAAACATCTAGCCACCAATTCATCTAGATTTTACTTCCTTTTAGAGACCATCCCTCTATCCATAATCCTTACTAACAACCTGTATGCCTTAGCTACTATTCCATCACTTGGTTGTTAAGACTACATACATACAACTCATGCCCTAGAGTGGAGTTTAACTCTATTAAGATCATAAAATTATAGAGGCCACCTCATTATGACACTGGTGTGGTTTAAACCCACATCAACATCCTTAACCATAGTATCATCTATCTTTACTAATAGACATGTGAGGACTTTATGTTACACTATCTCAATGGAGAATGTAAGTATGCTAGAATAATAAGGAGGATGAGTATGTGTCATATCTTGTAAAGGGTAATCAATTTGAGGAAATGGTAATAGAATGTGACTAAAATTATATGATCTCTAGGATGATGAAGGGGGTGGGGAAGGCTTAACCTTTTCACATGAATGACCCTATGTATGTTGCTGAGAAGGTGATGGTGTAGGCTATGGAAAGTCATGTAATTATTGATATTAGAATTTAAAAATATCTATATGATGTGTAACACATTAATTACAAAGGAAATAAAATTCCCCATTTTTGGGAATATACTCTAAAATAATCTTAGGAGGAGGTATAGTCTTATTAATAGACTATGCCTTTTATGGACAAAGTTTATCAATGTTCTGATGAAGCTATTGGTAGTGTGTAGGGGTATTCATGGTTGTGACATGAAAGTAACAAGTGCATATAAGAGTATATTATTATGGAGGAATACTATCCATAGTATAATTAAACCCTAAATCTTGTTGTTGTGCTAGGAATCTTTGATGTGATCAAAATCCTTGGCCTAGTGATCAACAATCTTATGGAAATCATAATAGGGATCATCTACCCATCATGTAGGTTAGAGGATTGATCTTAGGAAAAGGTAATATGCCATCACCATCTATAGGAGTAATAAAAATAGGAATAGGATTAGGTTCAAGAGCTATGATAGATGATATCAATATTATTCGATATAGTGTGGCTAACATCTTAGGAGGGAGCCAACTTAAAGGATTAGAAAACTTGGTGAATTGATATGGTCCTATCATGGCATTTTCAAGAAGCATACTCTAGAAGGTACCAATAGTGAATAGATGAGAGGTAGTGCCTATGTGATCCATCTCAAAATTGTGGATATCAATTCAATAAGTGATAATGTTAGGTATAGTAGAAGGATAAAATACATTAATAGAGCTAGTACTATGAAAAGAGTGTTATAATGAATAATGATATATAAGTATTTATGAATTTTTATCTTGAGAAAATACAACTAAAAAGGTTTCATCTAATGAATATCCATCATCATAATTAGGAGTATGAAGATACATAATATAAGCATATATGATTTTATTGGTTGAAGAAGCATTATGAATGGATTTTTAGTCATTGTTAGAGTAAGGGAATATCATCAATTGGCTTTTTATGAGACCTAGGTCATAAAGAAGTTTGTAATTGAGTAATTATGTGTGAAGGGAGATCCAAAGTTTTTATTTTTATATTAATTTCATCTAGTTCATCATCATCAAAATTCCATAGGTTAGGTGATATGTTACCCACAAGTTTGAGGTGGCCATTATAACCTCTAGTAGAGTTGAAGTATAATTAAATCATTAGGATTACCAAAATGGGATACTAGGTAAAGGTTCAAGGGTGGGTATTTTGAAGAAACCACATTCTTTAAATTATTCAAAATTTCAAGAGATTTTGTCTCCTTAAATCTTATAAATAGCCCCACTATCAATAAATTTTACACACTGGTATACCAATAAGGCTAAAATTTTCAAGTAGTGTGTCCAAGGTTGACCTAGTTATATGTTATATGATAATGGAAAATTAAATATTATGAAATTAATATGAACAATGATAAGAGGAACTATAAAAGGAATCCAAACACACCCTAGAGGAGGCATTTATCTTTGGTCATATCCTTGATATGTACTTTGGGTAGATTTATTATTAGATTTAGAGTACCCAAGTATTTTAATAAAGTCAAGGGAGGAAATATAAGCTCCCAAACCTTTATTAATCAAAGCACACATGAATTGGATATCACCAATTTAGACATTGATAAATAATTAAGGATCATCCACATGGAGCAATATTTTATCAGGAATCATTGAAGTGATAGGAAATTTGGGTGAGAGAGAAGTGTCTATAGTTTCATCAATGTGTATAGACATTTATTTTCACTATTTAATAATGTTATCTTCATATCAAGACAAAGTGGCTTCTTGTCCCATAAGTTGAGGTCAAGTGATTTTAATTTCAAATAAAATTTGCATGAGACAATTATGATGATGAAGATAAGTTTGCATGAGTTATAAAAAATGAATTTGATATGGGAGATAAGAAATTTATGTTATAAGATCCCATTAATCATATTTGATTATAACTATACTAGATAGAGGTACATAATGCTGAAGTAAATCCATTGAAGAGGGGTATAAGTGTAGTTAAATTGATGCTGATAATGGGTAGTTGAATGGGATGTGGCCAAGATGGTTTGGCCAAGTGTATCCAATTTTTCTTAAGTGAGTAATGTATCTAGTGTAGTGGTTAGATTGATGTTTTTTTTTAGGATTATGTTGGTGGTGAAGAATCCAAGAAACAGGTTGATTTAGAGTGTTAGCTACTTTGGATTGAGGAGAAGTTGATGATAAATGAAGACTATAAGTTACATTAATGGAAAGTGTCATTTGATTAGAAACATTGGTGCTAGTGGATGAATGAGTAAGTTTTGTTACTAGATTTGTTATAATTATTTCCATATGCCCAAGTTATATAAAAAGATATGGGTAAGAATCTTGAATAATATGAAAAGTTGGGAAATTAGTATAGTTAAAATTTGGACATGGATTGATATAAGAAAATACTCTACTTATATTATTCATGTTGATAACATTCTCATCATTAGTAAGATAATGAGGATCAAAATAAGTTTTTATAGTGTTGGTAGTATAAGGTTGAGTACTAGTTTTTTGATGATTGGGAAGAGGATCCTTGTAAATAACAAGATGAACATTAGCTTGATTAAGGGAATCATGTTTAGTTTTGGTTTCATGAACCTTAGATGCTACTTCATAATCTTGTTGATGCTCATGATTGAGGGTTTTATGATTAAAATTAGGGCCAAGAAGATATTCAAGAGAAAAGTTTCTTAATTAGTGATAAGTCTCATGAGAATGACCCCAACTTACATAACACCAAAAAAAATTCTATGGATCATACCAAAGTTTGGTAAGGTGAGTAGGGTCAATATCTCATAGTGAAGTCCTAAGAATATGATTCTGAATTTTTGCTATGGAAAGAAGTTTGTGAGAATATACATTATTGACTTGGTAAAATGTAGAATTAGGTTAAAGTGTCATTTGAAATTGGTTGTGAAAGAGTAACATCGTTGTAGCAATATCAAATAATAGAATGAATAGTATGTATGGAATCATAGGTATCTATAACACCACCATTGGTAGTATGTTAGTTTTTAGATTTCATAAGCATTCAAGTTCCAACAAGAGTATGTGAAGTTTTAAATTTTCTTATGAGTAAATATTAACATTTGTTTTAGTTAAGAGATTTTTCCAAATATTTTGGAGAAAGTATCCTAACATTATATTATAATTTAGGATGGATAGCATTAGTGAGTAAGTGGAAGAGATTATCTTCTAATATGTTATGTTTAGCTTTATTGGACAAGGCTTTCCATCATTTAATGAACACTTGGGTAATTTTAGATTATAATTTCTTAAATTTGATAAAGTGAGCTAAGCTATTTTCAAGAAGATCATTATTTTGAAATTACTCTACCAATGAATTAATTAACTCTTATAAAATAGATATAGTATGATATTTTAGTTGATTATACCGATCAAAAGCATTAACTGCAAAGGTTTTAACTAAGATCTTGGTGGTGGAAAATGTATTGAACTTAATCCAATATTTATAAATATTTTTGAAATATTTCAAATGTAAATAAAGATCAATAGATCCTTTATAAGTGATAGTAGGAATAATACCACCTATGTCACTGTTTGTAATTTAAGGGACTAGGGGCTCATTCTGTAAGTGTTTGATACCCTTATTAAGAAGTGGGGGTTTAGGTAAAAGGTTACCTTGTGAATATCTAAGGTGGAGGTTGGAGGGGAATTATATTTTTTATTTCCCCATTAAGTGGGATGAGGATGATTTTATAATTAAAAATTTTGGTTTTTTTTTGTATCATTTCATTTATATTATTAATTTGAAAATTACCCATTTTATTCATGGCTTGTAATAGGATTTTATTATTATTAATAATGGATTTACTAGTATAAGTGGCTTGAGATGCACTAGAGGTAGCATTGAATTTAGTATGAACATGGACACTTTAGGTAGGCCTACTAGAGGAAAGACTAACCATAGTATTTACAAAACTAGGGAAGGTAAAGTAAGTAGTAGTAGAGAACTTTGAAGGCATGGAAGAAGAACATATCATGGAATAAGTCATAGGGTGATTTAGACAAGGATTTGTAGACACATTATGTGTAGGTTAAGGTGTAGAAATAAGGTGAGGTCATATCATGAGATTATAAATGATTGTGGGATCTTTGACTTGGCATTAAGGGTTTTTATTAATGAGAAGTATCATTTTGGTAAGATATTATAGATCACTCTTATCCTTGATAATAGGAATTTTTGGAGGATAGTTAAGTGGATCTAAGGTTTTAGAAGGAGGTGACCAATATTTTTTGGTTCTAGTGGCTACATAAACATTGCTTACATTTGGATTTTATATATAGGTATAAGGAAAATGAGAATGATGAAATTTAGGAGGGTTAGTTAGAGTCATAATATCATTTTGATTTTAAATTTTAGTTTCATAAAAAATGTACTACACGGTGAAAGATAAAGATAAAAGTAACAAGTTGGAAACCTATAGGGTCAAATTAGATGACCTAGTTATGTGTACATGAGAAAGTAATAGTGTGGAAACCTACTAGGTCAAGTTGGTTGACCTAGTTAGTTAGAGAGGAAAAATTAATAGTATATAAATGTATAAGATCAAACTAGTTGACCTAGTTATATAGAGAAGAAAATGATCAATCTAAAAATCTACAAGGTCACATTAGTTGACCTAGTTGGGTAGATAGGGAAAAGTATTAGTATGAAAACTTAATGGTTTTAGTTGGTTGACCTAGTTGGGTAGATAGGAAAAATATCAATTTATAAACTTAATTGGTCAAGATGGTCAACCTAGTTGGTGTGAACAAAGAATACATAAAGGGGAGATTAGTATAGTTTTATTCAATAAAATAAAATCAAAACTAACACACCAAACACTAGTGACTCCATCCTAGACATTAAGGGGAGCACATGTAACAAGCATAAAATGAAAACACAACTAGAAAATAAAACAAATCATATTTTTACCTTCCTTATAGCTACAAAATGGCTTGTTGAATTGGCTTTCTCAATTATGTGCTAAAGAAATCTTTATCAATGAAGCTCCATTGATCCACCTATCCTTGACACCTTATTAATGTTGGTTGGCTTAGTTTAGATTATGAAATTGGAATGATAACACTACTATAAAATATTCTTACATTTATTTGAGTATAATAACTTTACACTAAAAAATATTAGAGATAAATAGGTAAGGCCTTGTATTTATAGCCTCCAATGTTAACTCTTACCCAAGTTGAGTTAGGTTAGGATTTAAGCATGGAATGAGTTCAAAATAACCCTGGGTGAGTTAAAGTTAACTCTAGGTAAGTTAAGGAGGGTACATGTAACTATTATTTTCAATTAACATGAATGGCTCACAAATTATATATTTGTTAGATATTTTGTGAGATCTTGACAACTCATAAAGGTAATGATGAAGAAGCTTAATATTTTGAATTTCTAAATTTCCATTTTTAGATACTCATTAATTAATAATGGATAATTTAGATAAGCATTTAATCTAGTTTAATTAGTTGATTCATTTTGATTAGCATTTTAGCTCTTTTAAGAATTGTTTAAGTGCCCTACTTAATAGGTCCATAGGCCAAACTACTAGTTGTTAGGTCACAAGGTTAATGAGGATGAATATGTGAGAGATTATTGTTGTGTATGGGCTAGTACCCTAAATAAGGATGCCTCAACAAAATTTTGAGCACTAATGAATTATGTGTATATGAAATTGGGATATTTAGTGATTATTTGGTTTAATTTGCACTATTTGGTTGAAATTAGTGTGAAGTTTGGTCGGAAGCTAGTTGTGACTAAATGGGGTGTCTATAACTTACCCTTATTTGGGAAGGAATTACAAAATAGAGGCATATTAATGTATTATCAAAGAATGAAAATGTATTTAATGCCTAAATACCCCAAAAAGATATGGATGAGCCTTGGATGTCCCCTTGAAGGAGTGGTCAATAAAGAAAGTTGGTGATCAGTCCTTCAAAAGAAGGAAAACAAGGTGACTTAAAGGTAGAGTGGGTGGAAAAAAATTGATTTTCCCAAAGGTGGTTATAATTAGTGGCATAGTGAGATGCCCTAGTTGGGCAAATAAAAAGGATGATTTACCCAAAGGTGATTATAGTCATCAGCATAATGAGTTAAAAAGATAATGATTTGCCCAAAGGTGGTTATAATCATTAACAAAATGAAAATATGGCCTAGTTGACTAGATAAAGATAATGATTTTACCAAAGGTAGTTATAATCATTAACACAATCAAAACATGCCCCTACAGGGCAAGATAATGAGAATGATTTTCCTAAAGGTGATTATCATCATTAGCATCTAGATAAGTTGAAACATAATGATTTGTCTAAAATAAATTATAATCATTAACATCTAGATAGGTCAAAACACAATGAAAATTCCAAAGGTGGTTATAATCATTAACATCCAGATAGGTCAAAACATAATGATTTTCCCAAATGTGGTTATAATCATTAGTATTGTATTTAGACCAATATGGAAAATTAGAAAAGGGGGATTATAGACTAAATCCATAATTAGAGTAAGAGTAGGCAAATATAAAGGATAAAGATGAATTTGGGCCACCTACTAGTATAGAGATGTACATCGTAACTAGTAAGGAGTAAAATTTATTCATGATTTAATTAATCTATATTTGAGAAATGTGAAGGTAGATTAGGATTTTTGTAGGTAACCAAGGAGAAGTACCATGTCATCATTACTTGTAAGATTTTTTGAGCTGATTTTTGTTGTATCACATGTTGATATACACCATGATGTAGAATGCCATGATAACATGGCTAAAATATGTATAAAGACTGACACTTGATCTAATAAACAATAAAAAATAATGCACTAATGATAAAAACCATGATGGCAATGTTCATGTAT
The DNA here is from genome assembly GCA_037957365.1 of Torreya grandis. Taxonomy (NCBI): domain Eukaryota; kingdom Viridiplantae; phylum Streptophyta; class Pinopsida; order Cupressales; family Taxaceae; genus Torreya; species Torreya grandis. The sequence continues at coordinate 850,955 of JARHVA010005641.1, read as the reverse complement.
TAATACGGATGGACTTAATTATAATGCACAAAGAATCACCCAAGGAATGCATGTAGACTAAGTCAAGGTAAAATAATGAAATCAAATAAATAGGCAACAAAGAAACAAACACTAATAAACAAAAACATCAATAACCATAAAAGTGAACAAAATAATCAACAAAAATTCAAACAATGGTTAATTACAATGTTAGTGAAAATATAAAACAAATTGTTCATGAATGTGTAATAGAGGTGTTTCTCTTGGTGATAAGGTGACCCCTAAGCTAGACAGTAATGATAAAGGTATAACAACACAAGGAAAATTAGAACAAGGTTGCCCACAGGCTATAGGAAAATAATGACACACAAGATGATGAAATTTTTTTCCTTTTGTATATATGAGACAATGAAAAAAACCAAAAAAATGGGGGAATAGAAGAAAATAAAGGGGTAGCCAAGTTGACTCTAGATGCACTAGTCAACTGGATGTTCCCTACATAATTCCATGGACACACAATCAAACATGAACTTTAGGCCAAATGTATTTCTCCCAAGATATGGGATAGAAGAAGATGAATGATAAGAAAATGTGATTGATGTGTAGAGTAAAATGGGAATGGTCTCATAAAATTACTATAGCATAAGAAATGGTTGCTCATAAAATAGTGAGAGTGTAAGGTAAATGACAATAAGGATGAAGAAACTAAAATATAAGCAGATTATTTTAAAATAATGAGGAGTCCCAAAATACTTAAGATAAAGAAGTGGTTAGAAAAGTAAGGAAGGTATGACATAGCTAACCAGAGATACCCCACATATCCAAGTGCTTCTTACGTAGTCCACATGAAACTTAGGATGATGTAGTTCTCCCAAAAATGGAAGGAAAAATACCAAGGTGGTCTAAAAATAAATTGAACAAAGAAGATGGCCCATACTGAAAATTTTTATAGATTTATATCTCACATGGAGATATAAAGCCAATTTTCATGATTTTATGATTTTTATGATTTTGAAATTTTGAAATTTTTTTTGGAATTTTCTAAGTGTCTCAACTCAATATAAAATGATGAGATACTAAATAGGCCAACACTCAAAATGGTGAGAGCATGGAAAAAGGGTGGCTAAGATAACCTCAATGTGAATCATGTGCTACTTACATAGTCCCATTAGGACCTCAAGTAACTATAGTTCCAACTTTACAATGGAATAATCCAACTAGGTAGCAATAATTTCATGAATGAGTAAAATGGCACATCATAGTAATATGTATGGCAAGGTAATATGGAAAGGCATGATAAAGGTGTGGTTCCTAATTTTCCCATAGGTAGTTTTAACTAGGAAATCATGGCATAGGTTAATGATACTAATTTTCCCAAAGGAGGTTATATTAGTAGCATGGAGTGGGACATAGATTTTCCCAAAGGTAGTTATAATCAGTAGAACTCATAATGAAATGGAATAATAAATGAAGGATGCGATGGACAAACCACTATCATACTGGTCTAATATATTGGCTCTATCTAGAATACTAAATGTACTATTAAAACTTGATGTGAATCCCCTCATTGAAGGTTTTTAAAGAACCAATGGAAAAAAACCAAGCTCAAAAGGGGTAGGTAGGGAGGTAAAAATAAACTTTGGTCAATAGGGAAGGTATGGTAGAATGATATATGGTATGGTATAAGGAAGGTGATGATATGGTAAAATATAAATAAGCCTCATAGAAAATACTTCAAGTCCCTAAAGCAAAATAATGATTGAGGTATATGATGTTCATTGGTTCATCAAGTTCATCTCCATCTAGTCTAGTCATCTTGTATGCTCTAAATACATAATTTATAATAATGCCATATGGTCCTATCTATTTGGGTTTGAATTTTCCTTTCTTCTTCTTCTTATTCTTGATCATGTTGTTCTTTTAGTTTTATTTGAGTAAAAGATCACCAAGATCAAACTCCCTGTGTTTGACCCATCATTTATATTGTCCATAGATTCAATTTTGGTATTATTGAAGGCTGTTGATAATGTCCATGCATTTTTCATCAAGTATCTCTAGCTATTACAATCAAGCTACTTTGTAATCTTAATCATCTAGGATGTGTTTCATTAAGATAAGTAGATAAGGTAACTCAAACTCAATTGGAATAATGGACTTAGTGTCATAGACTAGGGAATATGGAGTGGATCTGATTGGAGTATAGTACTTAGTGTGATATACCCAAAGGGAATAAAAAATTTGGAGGTGCCAGTCACAGCCAACATCATTGATAATATTTTTTAAGAATGTTGACAATGGTTTTATTAGATGCCTCTACTTAACCATTACCTTTTGGGTAATATGAGGTAGAAAAATGTTGGGTGATATTGTACTCAGCATAAAGAGTTTTGAAATACTTATTCTTAAACAATCTATAATTATCAGATATAATGTCAGATGGGATACCATAACGGTAGATGAGATTGTTAAAAATGAATTTGGAAATATATTTTCCAATCATGTGAGGGGTATAGCTTCAACCCACTTAGTGAAATATTAATTAGTGGTAAGGTTGTGTTTATGGCCATAAAATGAGGTAGGGTTAATCTTCCTAGTGAGATTGATTCCCCATGTTAAAAAATGACCATGGTGTAAGTATGGGTTTTAATGTTTTGGCCAGAGAATGAATCAAATTGGTATGCCTTTGACATTTATCACACCTTTTAATATAATTAGTTACATTTGCATCTATAGTTAGCTAATATTAATTGGTATGTAGGATATTTTTAGCTAGGATATCCTTGATGGTGTGGGTTTCACATACTCCTTCATGAACTTCCCATATCACTAACTGCCAATTTTTAAAAATGAAATAGAGTTCCATCAAATTTGTGGTAGTAAAGGGTTAGGCCAAGTAAGGTTAATGAAGAGGCTTGATGTGTAAGGGAATTTTTTTATTTATGTGATAGGTTTGGTGGTATGATATGGTCATGAAGGCATTTAAAGAGGGTTGAGTACCAAATAGAGTTGGGACCAACAATATCACAGATCATTATGACAATTGAAGGTTCATGAATAGGAACTAGAAGATTTTCAATGAGGAATTAATATTATTTTTAATTATCATTTTGGTAAATCAAATAACCAATGATGGATATAACATTCACTATATTATTATTGGCCCTAGGTATGTGTTCAAACTATATGTTGGCAATTTGCTATTTGAGAACATCAACTATGGCTTTATATGGTACTAAATTGTCATCTTTGGTCTAAAATTGGTATGTAACCTGATTGATGATTAACTAAGAATCACCATAAACCATGAGATGTTGAATATTCCATTATATTACCTAACAAATCCTTTCAACAAGTGATTCATATTCAACCATGTTATTAGTAAAAGGAAATCTAATACAAAATGATTTAAAGATAAAATCCCCTCATGGTGTAATAAATAATAGGGCTACCCCTAATCCATGTGATGTGAATGATCCATCAAAATATAACTTCTAGTGTTGCTCCTCATGGGGTGTTTCAACGATGGTCATGATGGACTCATTTACGGTTTGAAAGGTGAGGTGTTTGGTATTGGAAATTGGAGCTTCAACAGGCTAATCTGTGAGTACATGTCCTTTTATGGCCTTTTGATTGACATAATCAATCTTGAACTCACTAAAAATCATGATCCATTTATCTATGTGGCCTTGTAAAGATACCTTGGATAGTAGATATTTGAGTGGATATACTTTAGAAATAACTATGGTATTATTGTTAAAGATGTAATACCATAGTTTTTGAGCTAAAAATACCATAGCTAAATAAGATTTTTTGATTAGCATATAGTTGTGTTCATACATGATCAGTGTATGACTTAGATAGTACATGACATATTTTCCATTATCATCATGATGAGCTATAAGTACCCCTATGGTTTTTTCTATAGAAGATAGGTATAGTAGAAATGGATTTCCTAGCATTGGTGGTAACAAAACTAGTGAATTGGTAAGATATTCCTTCAAATTTTGAAAGGCTTGATAACAATATTCATCCCAAATAAATGTGACACCCTTCTTTAGTAAATGTGTAAATGGATGGCATTTGTTAGCTAACTATGAAATGAAACATCTGATAGACTAGATTTTACCCTGTAAACTATGGAGCTACTTCAAATGTGTAGGGTTAACTTCATTACTTCGGTGAGAGATGATGAAGCCTAATAATTTACCTAAAGTGACACCAAATTTTCACTTATTAGGATTGAGTCTAACTTTTTATTTATGTAGCCTCTCAAATATTCTTCATAGTGTAACTAGATGATTGACATGAGTTTTTGATTTACCCAACATGCCATCGGCATAGTCCTTAATAATGTCATGGATCATATCATGAAATATGATGGTCATGGATCTTTGGTATGTGGACCCAACATTCTTGAGGCTGAATGACATAACTTGATAACAAAACATTCCCCAAGGAGTGCTGAAAATTGTCTTGTGTTAGTATTTTTTTGAAATCTTAATATAATTATACCCTGAAAATCCATCCATAAGTGAAAGCATTTCATACCCTATTATAGAGTCAAAAATCATGTCAATATTTGACAAAAAAATTCATCCTTAGGGTAGGCCTTATTTATATATATAAAATTTGTGTAGATTTTGATTCCTTAAGGCTTCTTACTAATAATTACAACATTTGATATCTACTCTAAATATTTGATTGGTCAAATGTGTCTTGCTTCTAAGAGTTTTTACAACTCTTTATTTACTAGTAAAACAATGCAAGGATGCATCTTGAATTGTTTTTGATTCATAGGTTTTGTATTAGAATGTACAATAATATGGTGTATAACCAAATAAGGGTCCAAATGAAGATGTCAACAAATTCCCTTAGAAGGGATGCAAAAAACTTATGTTCTTCCTTAGTGAGGGATAGGCCTCATTTGATCTATTTTGGGTCATCTGGAGTCTCGATGTTAACTTCCTTAGTATCTTCTAGAAGTAGAGTCAAGCCATCTTCCATAATGGTTGTAAATGATGTGAATTGGCCTACAACTACAAATTCTTCTAGTTGGACTAGTTCTTTAATCTCTCCTAAATAATATGAATCTAAATCTCACAATGGTAAGGATGGCCATGTCAAAACTACTGTAATAAATTCTTGCATATTTAAATTAAAGGAATTTTGTTTTACTAAACTAAAATTGGACCTAAAATTAAATTCATCATTGGTGGTCTCTTGAGATTCATTTGAGGAAAGGTGAACACCCCTATCTAATGGTGCCTAAAATAAGTTTTCACCAAAAGAATAGCCTTTCTCTTTACTTATACCTAGGTCTAAAATCACCATAAAGAGGTTTTCACTTTGGGATGTCAATGTTTTTTTTTTGGCTAAGGGTGTTCACCCATTTTCCAAAATACTAGTTTGATATAGAATTCTTATTTGTGGTCTACCAATAGAACATTGTCTCTTAGGCCTATAAAATAGTAAAACGTCTCATCATTCTCAAAATTTTCTAAATAAATTATGGATTCTTATTATCCCCAAGCTATAGGTTTAGGGTGATAAAGAGTAAGTGTGTTATGTTAGATAACTGGGGTAATGGTACAAATGGTATGGGTTTTAAACATGTTGGTAATAGAAAGATATTCATAAATGCTATGATTGGACTCTACTTTGCTATCATCATCACTAGACATTAACATTGGAACAAAAATAAGATATGTGGGGTCACCCCCAAAAGGTTTATATTTGAGACCATAAGTTCCTTTGTATTGAGTTATAGAAATTGGTTATAGAGTTCCCTACTAATTTGGTTCGAGGCTTCTAACTTCATAAGCTTGGTTCTCCATGATTATGTTAGGGATGGGATGTTTGGATTTTTTTTAGAAATTGACTAATTTGTCATTTCACAACAAAATCAATCATTAGTAAGTGGGTCTTCTTATTTCCTAATAAACAATGTGAAAATGATAGGAGCTGGACTATGAATTTTACATTTTCCTTTTCGTTGCCATTCCATACAAAGTGGCCTAGTTTTAGGTCCTCAATAGGACTTGAGGTTCTATGGAAGATTAGAAATGTGAAATGTGTCATGGGTTAATTACTCTCCTAGGCCATTGTCTGAGATGGTAAAATGATTAGACATTTCAAAAGGAGGAATATATGAATATGAGTCAAGACTATTTAGGTCTATATAATTGGTTTTTAGTAATTCAAAAAGTATTTCTTTATTTTTGTCCTTTTTGGGAATCAAATATAGGCTAAAGTGGTAGTTTTAACTTTCATACTCAGTCTCCAAATTTTTGTAATGATTATAGGGATATAAATCTCCATTGATAGTTACCTCTATACCTGAGTGTGAGAACTTGAGACACTGGTGCAATGCCAAAAGGATTGCATGAATTTCATGTATCCAAGGTCTACTCCAAATCAAGTTGTAATATAGATTTAGGTCTAGCACATGGTAAAGTATATCATACATCAATGGTCTAATAATAATTGACAAGGTTATGGTGCCTTGTGATTCTTATTCTTCATTATCGTAGGCTTTGATAGTACTTATTTTTAGCTATAGATCAATTATTATATACCTGAGATAATTGATTAGATTTAAAGACACAATATTCAAGCCTGATCTATTATCTATGAGGACATCTTTGAATTTATGTCATATTATGATAACTTCAATGTATAGGGGATTATTATGGAGAGGGTTGAGAGACAACATATCACTTTGGTCAAAGGTTAACTATCGGCCTAGGGCTAGATTTCCAACCAAAGCTTGGAATTTGTCATGGATTATATCTTTTGGAACTTGTGATTAGCCTAGGATCTCTATTAAGATGTTTTTGTGAATAGTATATGTATGCAACAAATCCAAAATGGAGATTTTTGCATGTGTATTTTGAAGTTTTTATACAATGTCATATGAATTTTCATTAATATTGGTATATGGCTTGTTCTTAGCCAACATAATGGATTAGATTGGTTTATTGGAAGGAGATTATGGGCCTTGAATGGTAATCTTAGACCACCAAGTTTTGATTACACAATCAAGATTGGATACAGGACCATTATAACTTGATGATCATAGAGATAGGCCAGATATGATAAGTCTTGATTATCAATGCACTTGGTTTTTGGTCATGAGACAATGAAAATTTATTGGTATAAGGTCTTTAAATAATAATTCTTGATTACTATTGCAGTTGGTTGTAGTCACAGGTCAAATAAGTATTATTGGCATAGGTGGGTTGATTGGAATTATTTGGCAATGGTCTTGGTCTATTAGCACTTTGTCTAGGGTTAATGGTGATGGTTGAAAACTGACCACCTGTAATGTGACCTATAAATTTATTATAGTCATGTTTAACTATGTGGTATGTTTGTTGGTTGTTAGACTCATTTTGGCCTTAGTTCTTCCCGTTTAGTTAAAATTATTTTTACTATTGATATTTCTATTACTGTTGCAGTTTTTTTATACAATTATTGTTGTTTTTATAGCCTTTATTGTTGTTGTTGATTATTATTATTGTTATGCTATAGAAATGGTTCTTGGTAGATACCTAAGTTATGATTAGATGTAGATGATCTATTATCTAATGTAATATCCAAATTTTCCAACATATTTTTGATGAGGTATTTTATTTTCACATTATGGAAAATATTATTTCCATAAACATGATGGTATTCACAAAAATCATGCTCTCGATACCAATTTGGATACAGAATATCCTCAATATAGTGCTTTGGAATTGGCCAATTAATCATATTATAGACATATAGCTTATGAAACACTAATTTGATAGGTTTAGCAAGGTCATTGAAGACTTTAGGAGTGGGTATTATTCTTAGAGGAGGGGTTTACAAAGGTGGTGGTTGTTGCATTTATAGAGCTGGTTTAGGTTGCTACATAGGCTACATTTTTTGAATAGGTTTTTGATGAGGATTAAGATGCATTTATGATGTTAGTTGAGTAGATAATGTTTGAACCATTTGGACATGATGTGAATTAGTTACTCCATTACTAAAAAAAATCTTATTATAATTGTATTTCTTGGATTTATCATAGTTATTGGCTTGAGTGGTTGTAGATGCTTGTGCTTGGACTTGGTGAGGGTTATAACTTGGGACTGTTCCTTGGTTTTGGTTCTACTTTTGATTCAATGAGGTTAAATTTATCATCCCTTTGTTAATAAGGGAATTTTAAAAGTTTAAACCTTTATTGGTGATATATTTGAAGGTATGCATACATTGAAGCTCCAAATGATAGGATATCTCACTATGCAAATCTTAAGTAAACACAATGGCCAATTATCTGTCTGGTAAGCTATGGGTGAAGAAACTAACAAGTTCTCTCCATCTCTATACATAATTTGAAAAAATCTCACTAGATTTTTTCTTGGCCTGAGTCAAATCAACCAATAAAATCTCATGTTTGAGATTATAAGAGAAATGCTGCACAAATTTATCTAAGAGGTCATCAAAATTAGACATATAATTATTTGGCAATTTGAGAAACCACTCTAAAACCTATATAGATAGACTTTGAAGAAACAAGAGGAGTAGGTAAATGTCAATACAATCCACTAGTTGGTATGTGAAAAAAAAACTCTATCAAATAGGCCTTAGGGTCTCCTTTACCCTTGCATTTATAAAATTTTAGTGATTCATAACCTAGAGGACATTATATCTTAAGATACTCCATGTTGAATGGGTATGAACACACATCATCTAACTTGAATTTTTTGGTCTACTTCCTTGATTGAATGGTGATAATTACATCCTTCATTTATTGTAGTTCATGGGACAAGAAACTAGATGGTGTATTTGGCTAAGGTGGTGGTTGGGTGGTCAAAGGTGGGTTACCTTGACTAGGATATAATAAAGCTATGGTTTTTTTTTGGAATATTGTTTTTATTTGTAAACTAACTAGGAATATGCATATGAGGATTGGTATGATGTTATTGAAATTTTACACATTATAGTGTTATATTCTAGTTTAGATTGGGTTTATAACTTTGGTTTTGAGGGATTTATGTTTGGGATGGAAGGTTATGGCTTTGGGTAAAATACTATGCCTATTAAGGTTGAGTAGAGACTTATTACTGACTAGTCAAACCTAGATGAATAAGGGGAACTTATTATGGACCAAGGCCCTATATTTGGATTTGTGGCACATGTTGAGTAAAAGGTAATTGATACCTAATTGGTAATTATTAGATGATAGTACCTTTTGGTTTTAAAAACACTTATTGTGAACTAGATGCTTGTAAGGTGTTCAACATTGGTCTTTGACCAATAGACACATGTTGATTATACAATGTTTACTATTGTAAACATATATTGGTCTAAAACTATAGAGGTACATTTGTCACTATCTATCAAGGTAAAACATTTATTTACCTCATTAAGGTGACATAGTGTTCTACCTCTACTACAATGGTAGATTAGATTGGACCTATTATTGTGAAATGTTAAATTACCACTTATTGATGTGGGGTAGCATTCACTTATTGTTGAGGCAAAGCACTAGATATAACTTTATTACTTAATCCATTTGATTTCATGCTTAATAAAGTAACTAGTTGAGGATGAGAAGTAAATTATTATGGTTAGGACATAGGATTTCCTAACCTATGATGTTGTGAACCACTCTGGTTTTGGTTAAAGGCACTTGTTGTTGAAAACTATTTATTGGTGTAGTCAAACCACTTTGGCCTTGATTAGAATACACTTGTGTGTTATACACCATGTTTGGCACATTATTCTACATAGTAGGTTAGTCACATATTTAATAAATGAGACATTTTATGTCACTGATTGAAGTGATTTACACAAATGGGTCTATAACCCAAATTATCTTGACATATCAACTCAATTAGCACTCCTCTTGAAGGAGATAGCTCTATGAGTGGAGTGTTTGACATGGTCATGGTATTAAAATTATGTGATATAATTAAATAGGTTTGATATGTTTTTTACATTTATATAAAGTGTTCCTCCATGAGGCCATTTAATTTTATAATCATATTTGGGTCTTGATATGATATCGGCATGAGTGCTTAAGGATAACTAGTAGAGGCATGTTCACTAGTTTGGGTATATGGCATGCTGAGAGGCACTCTAACTAGACTAGGTAAATTTTCATGGGAGAAGTCTATTGAAAACCCTACCCCTGCCTTTGTGAATCTGACTAAAACCTCATCCTTATTTTCAAGCAAGTGATGATCAAACAAATGAAGATCATATTTTGATGGCATAATATAATATGGTTGTTATTGAGTTTGTTATATAACTAATGGTATGATAGAAAGATATTATGTGATTTACTCTTAGTCTTGATCTAAATATGGAGGTGTGTTAACCAAATAATGGGCTAGTGGATCTTTAATTTTTTCCCCAAATTGAGTAGTGTAAGGAGGATAGGGATCTATCTCACAAACTACATCATCATCATAGGGGTCTTAAATAAAGTTATCATTCATGACCATATTATCATAACCTAGATTGTACATGGATCCACTATGAGTGTAATGAGACATATCCAAATTGAGGACTAAAATTATAAAAAATAGGTTTGCATATCTCCAAACTATTAAAAACAAGGTCTAAAAGAAAAATGGTCCAGACATGGTAAAGTTTGGTCTAAGGATTTGGTCTAAGAATGGAGATACTTCTCTGAAAGGGTCAATAGTAAAATTGGTCTAAAAATGGTCTAACATCAAAAGTCTTACACAAATGATGAAGTGAATGGATAACTCCAAATCCCAAACTTGATAAAAAAGTGTTTCAAACAATTCTAATCTTGGTCTAAAGATGAAAAAGGTTACTAGGTCTTTGGGAAAAAGGAACAAAGCTAGGCTCAAAATAATTAGGTCTAAAATAGAAGGTAAAATGTTAGGTATTTTGGAAATGTGACACAAAATCTATAATTGGAATAAAAATAGGTCTAATACAAATGGGAATTGCTATGTCATTTGGAAACATGACACATAATATAGACTCATAATAAACTAGGTCTACATGGCAAGATAATTAATCTAACAAATTTGAAACACATGGACTCAAACTAGGCATTTGTATTCAAACATAAACTAGACCTTTGAAAAAATAAATTGGACTTTAGGCACATGGAAGATAGAACACTTCCCAAATCTAGGCACAAAAATAGTCTTTAAAGTGAGCAAGGAACTAGTCTAAGTTACACAATCCAAAAGTGAGATATAAATGTCTAAGCCAGAGTTTACGTGAGGCATAAGCATAAAACAATCAATGTTTAAATTTGAACTTATCAAGACCAATTTGGAGCGCGTTTTAGAAGGATTTTTTCCTCAAATAGACAATAAGCTAGACTAAAATGAATGAAATAATGATACAAGGCATAGACCAAAAAGGCACATGTGGTTTTGAAATTAAAATTGGATACAAATTAACAAGTCTTTTAAATAATAAAAGTAGTGTAATGACACTATATTTATCTAAAGGTATGAAAAATGGTTGTTTTCAAAACTTTAAGGCACAAGAATTTGAATGAAATGGGAAGTGTAACAACACCCTTTTCAAACAAGTGACACACACACACACACACACACACACACACACACACACACACACACACACACACACACACACACACACACACACACACACACACACACACACACACACACACACACACACACACACACACACACACACACACAAGTTTGATAAATGAGTAAGGCAAAATGTGGCATCAAATGGATGGTATAACACCTCTTCAAAAAAAGTACAATGTGTAAAAATGACTTGATTTTAATGTGGTATGACAAACAAATAGTTTTGACCCAAAATAATGCAAGTAAAAAGGTAAAATAACAAAAATACCTAAGTGCATCATCTTAATCCTAAAAACTAACGAGGTGGCTTCATACTTTCAAATTCCATATATAGACTATATCTTGAGAGGAAATAATGTTTTTAATACAAAAATTTAAATGCACATGAAAAGTAGGGTTTTTATGCTATCTTTTTCATAACCACTACATCCATCAATTATTCAGTGTAGTGTGATGTTTTAGTCAAACCTATGTCCTAGGTAAATCTCTTACTAACAAAACTTATTTAACCACTCAAAGAAGCATCCTAATAAGTTGACATTAATTCATATACCCATACCATGGAGTGGGGTTGAAGTGATGCCAAGATATGAATTTTTGGGTCAACACTTCCATAGAGAACTTGTGGGGAGGATATGAACTCCAACCCATAATCCAAAATGCATGAAATAAAAAAGATGTAGAAGGAATTTAGGGTCACTTTGGGATTATCCAATTCACTCAAATTTTGTGGAGTGCCTTAAAAACCTTCCTTCCATGATTTGGAAAAAGTGACAAAGGTAATAAGTGAAGCATTTTTTATCACCCAAATTCCCTAAAGGGGATAAGGGGAGAGCATACACACTATACTTAGATTGAAAAATAAACACTCAACAATCATAAAAATAAAAGATCTTATGAGCACTTAACGAGTGTGTGAGTTCATTTTTTTAGAACACCAAGTGAAATATGAAATGAAGTTTAGCCCCCTGGCATTGTTTCAGTTTGTGAACTTTAAAAAATGAAAATAAATCAAGTAAATGATATTTAAACACCAAATATAAATGTGAGTTTGAATCTTATAGTGTCAAAATTTTCTTTCCTTGGTATTTAGGTCCTACAAAAAGTGTTAGGGTGTTTTGTTCTTATAATCTACAAGCAAGTTAGCAAATTAAAATTAAAATTTAGCTCTTGGGTTTCTTATTTTTTTCACACAATGCAATACCACATATATTGAGAGAAAAATTGTAACTTTCCTACAAAACCATAACTGGTTAGTGCAAAATTACAACTACCTACAAAAAAAATGTTAGTGTAAAACCATAATTAAATAGTGTAATAATGCAACTATTAAGACAATAACAAAACTAGAAACACAAAAATGGGACTAGGACTTGCAAAAATGTAAATGATAATGCAAAATTATAACTACCAATGCAAAATCATAATTGATAATGCAAAACCATAATTGAGCAATGAAATTTTTTAATTGAACATTTAAAACCACAACTAAGAATGTGAAACCATAATTAAACATGATTTTAACAATTAGGCATGCAAAAATGTAATTCACTTGTAAAATGCACTTGGGCATACAAAATACACCTAGGCATGCAATAATGTAATTAAGCATGAAAAAATGTAACTAATATGAAAAAATCCAACTAGGGGTTATAATAATTCAACTAATCATGCAAAAATTTAATTAGGGGTTGTAATAATGTGATTAGGATTTGCAATAACATGATTACATAGATCAAAAATGCAATTTCCTATATAACATCTGTGAACTTCAATTTTTCACTTTTTGGTCAACAAGTTAGTATTTTGACATTAAAAATGTTAGAAAGAGGTCCTAAAATGACATGGGGAGAACTTTGTGGGGTGTGGGTCCCATTAGGCATTCCATCATGTGAACAAGGAATCCATAAAGGGGAGTTTAGTATAGTGTTATTCAAGAAAAATAAATCAAAAATAACACTCTAAACACTAATACCTCTAGCCTAAACACTAAGAAAAGCATAGATAATAAAAATATAATGAAAACACAATTATAAAAAAAAAGAAATTACACTTTTACCTTTATTTTAGCTCCAAAATGGCTTGTTGAATTGGCTTACTCGGCTATGTGCTTAATAAATCTTTATCAATGAAGATTCATTATTCCACCTCTCCTTGGCACCTTGGTAATGTTAGTTGGATTATCTTGGCTTATGAAATTGGCATGATAACACTAATATAAAGTCTTCTTGAATCTATTTGACCATAATAACTTTACACCAAAAGAGTTTAGATATAAATAGGTAAGGCCTTTTATTTATAACCTCTAATGTTAACTCTTACCCAAGTTGAGTTCAGTTAGGATTTAAGCATGGAGTTAAAGTTAACTATAGTTGAGTTAAGAAGGGTACATGTAATTATAATTTTCAATTAATAGGCATGACTCACAAATTAGATATTTTTTAGATATTTTATGAGAGCTTGACAATCATAAAGGCAATGATGAAGAAGCTTGATATTTAAATTTTTGAATTTCCATTTTTAGATAATCATTAGTTACAAATGGATAATTTAGATAAGCATTTAATATAGTTTAATTATTTGATTCATTTTGATTAGAATTTTAGTTCCTTTAAGAATTGTTTAAGTGCCTTATTTAATGGGTCCATAGGCCAAATTGCTAATTGTTAGGTCATAAGGTGATTAAGGATGAATCTATGAGAGGTTATTATTGTGTATGGGATATTACCCCAAATAAGGATTACTTAACACAATTCTGAGCACTAATGAATGATGTACATATGAAATGGGGTATTTAGTGATTTTTAGACTTAATTTCCACTATTTAGTAGAAATCAATGTGAAGTCTAGTTGAAAGCCAATTGTGGCTAGAATGGGGTGTCTATGTTTGGGTTGACATGGAAACACATTGAAAACCTACTAATTCCATCTAATTGATTTAGTTGGATATGTAGGAAAAGATGGAGTTATACTAGGTGGAGCTAGTCAACTTAGTTAAGTCTAGAAAATTTTTACAATAAATTGGAAAGAATACATGAGATTGAGTCAATCCTAGTTGACTTAGTCAGTTCAAACATAATAAAATAGGTCAACACTGATTAATCTAGCTGAAACACACAATACATAACTATATCAATGTTGATCAATATAGTTTGTAATATAATAGATTATAATAAACATCAAGTAAAATTTTAACTACTAATTCTAACTAGTTATATGAAAATAATATTCAAAATATATACTAATAGGTTTGATTGATTTGTATGCTCCCAAAGATACTTTCTTATCCATTGGATATTGATGGCCCAATTTTTCAAAACACTAACTATGGAATAAGTATTATGACCATAGCCTATTAAACCTAGTTTCAAGGGTAAGATGGAAGTAACTTCTTTATGATAACTGATAACCAACACACCATAAGATCAAATGAATGGATATATTCCTAAGGTTTAATACATATGAAAATATTAAGTTTTAATGAAATATCATGAGGTATGTAGAAATTAAAGACTATGTTTAGATTTTTACTATGACTATGAGTATTGGAGGAAGCCCATCATGCCATTATATATGTAAATGATAGACAAGAAATGTAAATAGAGTATCACATAACATTTCATAATAGTATCTGAGTATTTTTAAAACTACCAGTACACACTTCTAGCAAAATCAAGACAAAGTGAAAAAAAAAGGTGTAAATCAAGTGTCAACAACTAATTTGTAGTTATAGAAAGTAAATAAACAAGTAACCAATTGTTTTTAAAGTAATTTAAAATTAAAGGAAAGTGAATTACCTTGTTTATGCTAAAAGAATAACATACAAAATAAGTTAAACTAGACTAATCTAGTTGGAAAATAGAACATAACAAAATCAAATAGGCTAATCTAGTCTATTGTGAAGATAGGCCAAAAACCTACATAGTCATCCAAGTCAACTTAGTTTGTTTGTTAAGTTAGACAAAAATAGAACTAAGTCATTTAGGTTGACATATTTGACTATGTGATATAGTTTTACAAAACTAGTAAAATAATGTATAAATTTGAGATGCTGAATAATTTTGCCAAAAAATAGAAATGTTAAACTAAGATAATTGATGAAAAATTGAATTATAAAGCTAGTTAAAAAGAACCTAAGCAATATAAATAGGTCAACCAGGTCAAATTAGTTGGTTGATTAAGAATGATGAATATATGATTGATGAATATTTCTTCTAGGCCTAATTGAGTGTTATAGAAGTAAAAATATTTAAAAACATAGAAGTTAAAAAAATTTGACCAGGTTGAAATAGTATGTAGAAATATGAATGCTGGAAATAGTAATATAAAACTAGGTCAAATTATATGATCTATTTTTTGAAAAAAATAAAAAATAAAAACTATTTAAATGAATTAGGTCGACCAACCTGGCTTAGTTAACTATAAGTAAAAAAATTTAAAAACTAAAAAAATAACTAGATTGACTTGTGAAATATAGTTTATTGGAGATAAAACCTTGTAAGCAAAGTATAAAACTAGGTCGACCAACATGAACTAGTTGATTATATATCTTAAATATAAAAATAGATAAAATGTTTAGGTCAACCAATGTGACCTAGTTGACTATAGAAAGAAACCTATAAATAGAGGAAAAAATTGGGTTGACCAACATGACTAGTTGATTATGGGTGTTGAATATACAAACAAAGGTTAAAAATAGATTAACCAACATAATCTAGTTGATTGTAAATGAAAAAATATATATGCAAGGATTAGACTCACTTCAGTTTCACCATATGTATGCAATAAATTAAGATAGATCTATAAATTATCTTACTTGGGAAATCCAAGATTGAGTAAAGTAATCAACTAACATCTATTAAAATGCTATTTATATTGGGGGCAAGACCAAATTGGATCCACTAAACCTAACTAAGGAAGAACTTATCACATAAAACTAAAGGAGATGTTTCCAAATCCTCTAGGTAAATAACCCTATGAAATAACCCTATCTAAGTCTAAATACATGAAATAAAAACTTAGTGTCCACCAAAGCTTGAGGCACAAATGGGGATGGTTAAATAAATTTAAAAAAATCAAGGGATCATGTTAGGAAAAAGGGGGCATAGATCACCTAAGGTAGAATATTATAAGAAAATAATACCCTATAACTATACTATGTTTAAGTATAGGGGTAATCTAAGAAAGTATTTTTACATTTAAAACATATTAATTCATATAATATCTATCAAATAAAATGGCAAAAGTTAGAGAGACTTGCTTTTAGGTGAACTTATTGAGTCTCAATCTCTCCCTTGGACAATGGTGGTTTTCAAGAGGTTATTGTAGCTTTTTAATTATTACAATATAAATAAACTCTAGGATAAAATACTACTACTTTTCATCCAAGACTTCTCACAAGATAATTTATCTTCCCTCTAAGGCAAACTTTAAGTATTGGCTCCTTCAATTGTAGATGTATTAGAATTATGAGTTGTAATAATGTGAAAATGAATGCTATTATCTATTGGATTGAAATGAGACTCATATTTATAGTAATGTATAATTCATAACCCTTCCATAAATTTCACTAATAAGATCAGCTATCATAACCCAATTTTAAATAAAAATTTATTGTTAGGCCTCAAACTAGGTAGGCCTACTTGACTTAGTTTCATAATGTGAATTTTAACTTTTATAACAGGGTCATGTTTAGTAGGAAAATAGTGTTTTTGATTAATTAGGGGATATTTTAAAGGATATTTCTTAGGGAAATGGATAATCAAGGTTTTTTTTATTGGGCTGCTGAATAAGCGGGATTTGTAATGGGTTTAGGTAATGATAGAGTTGACCAATAATATTGTGAAGCACCAATGATTTGCCCATCCATTTACCTATGCACCATTTAAGGTGTGAAATTAGAGATATCTAAGTTGATAGTTTCTTTCAAGAGATAAAGTGTCAATAAATGACAAATTTAAAAAATATTGTGTATACACCTTCTTCCTTTGATTTGATTGCATTCCATCTATTTCATCTAGAATTAACACTTTGGCACTTGCCTTATATTTTTTCTCCATATTATTATATCCATTTGGTATTAATTACTTTTTATAAGTAATTATTCCTTGATCCTTTTATATTTTATCCCATTCTAAACACTTATTAGATTTCCCAATGATGACACCACATATATTGAGACTTTCTATCTTAGCATATAATGAGTTATGAAGGAAGTTTTAGGTTGTTTATAATATTACTCTTATTATTATTATTTTATTATGCCCCATGGGTTGCATATTTAAGTTTTAATTTTGATCTTACCCCTTGGATTCTATTTTTTATCTATTTTAACTTCATTTTATTATCTTGTTGTGTCCATTTTCCTTGCCTATTTACAATATTTCTTTTTTGTGCTCTTTATATTTTATTAAATTTTATTAAGATTTAATTTTTATCTTGTGTATGTCCATTTTATTTGTTATTATGTAATATAATTATTCTAAAATATTACCACATGAAAAAAAATTAATAAATACAAAAAGAAAATTTATTTTCTTCTCTCTTTTTTGATGCACACATATTACACTTATATGCATATGTTATAATTTTTGTGTTCATGCTTTACACATGTGATTATCATGGTATTATTTGAGTGGTATATATGAAAGTGTAGACAATAAAATATAGTATTATAAATTTGAAAATGTTAGTCTTGACATATCATTACTATACATGACTTGTGCATACATTTATGACCCTTACACACCCTTCTCTCCTATCCCATTTCATTATGTGGGCCTGACCTTATTGATTTGATATTAGTAACCAAAAATAATTATATACTGTATTCCTAATCTATATACTATCATACTCAAATTATATCCTGATCATTACATATTTTTTCTTCTTTTTCATACACCTTTAACCATACATAGAGGCCTTTATAATTTCATAGTTTTCCACCTCTACTGGGATTGTTTGCATGAAAATAAAAAATAATTTTATAAATTCAAACCATATTTATGGCTCAACCCATACATTTCACATGTTAGTGGAGTGATAAGTTAACCAAAGAGTCATTTATTTATAAACAATAGGTCTAAGCTTATTCCATATCTAGAAATCATCAAATAAGTACTAAGATATCTTATTCTATCATTTTAACATTGAGAAGGAATGCCATAAAATTTCAAAATCATAAAAAAATCATAAGGAGTAGGCACTATAAAGTATTAGTCACTTTACCTAAGTCAATTTTTCCATTTTCAGATGTCAAAATCTAGATCACATTTTGCATTCATAAGAGGAGCACCATTTCACACACACACACACACACACACACACACACACACACACACACACACACACACACACACACACACACACACACACACACACACACACACACACACACACACACACACACACACACACACACACACACACACCTAACTAGGAGAAGTAAATTTTATTTAAGCCTTGATCAAAGTATTGGAAATGTAGGTATCATTTATCTCCTCAATATGGGTGGTTAGGTTTATATAAACCCATATTTATTTCCCATTTTATGCCAAAATATAGTGTCAAAAGTAGAGTTAGGATTTGTTGGGCCCTTTTTTGGTGATACCTAGTGGATCATGCCAACTTAGCATATCTAAACACATGGTAGTCATTAAAAATTATTTCTATTTTGAAACTATTAGTACCATTTGGAATAATATTTGATGATATTTCACTAGTTGGTAGGTATTTACTTAGTACCCAGGTTTTTAGGGACATCCCTTTGAGTGCTTGCACATGACAGTTGGAGAGTGTGAGTGTCAGAGTAGTGGAGCTAGTGGCATAAGACCCCTAACAAAAACTCATCACTCAGTGTATGCCCATAAAAATTGGTAATAATATGACCATCTACCTATAAAAATGAGCTTAAACTTGAAGAATAAGGAGGTGATTAATGGTATCAAAGCTCTGCTAAAATTGATAGATGCCATTATTATATTATAATCTACATAAACTAGGTTAAGTATTATGAATGTATAGCCAAAGATCATCTATGAACCAATAGTAATGAGTAGTTTCAAACATGAACACATGATATATTTTCATGTTATGAACTTTATATACTAAAATTTTCAATGAACGAAGAATGTTATTGAGAACAATTGAAGTGTTGATCTTATTTATATGGTTACAACATTATTTTATGTTTTTATATTTAATCTAATAATTATGATAGTCCATATTTTATAGATGAAATTTTTTCTTTTTGAAGGTTTAACCCTAGGATCAATGACATCTCTATTTAAAGTAGAAAACCCCCAATAGGTAGGAAATTATCCTAAGTGTTGAGATAGGCATGCATCTAAACCTTGAGCCCTATACCTAGAGCGTTAGTTGGATGAATGATCCCCTAAGTATGAACTATCCCCATATTTAATTAATTTCATGAATGGAACTTTACTCACCATCTAAAATACTTGTACCCTTATAAAACTAGAAGTAGTCTAATACTAGTTATGTTACCATGGTTAAAAGTAGTCCCCTTGAATAGGCTCGCACCTATTGATCTTACCTAGAATAACCTTACACTAATGAACTTGTCTAATCTCATACCAAATATTAATAAGTCCCATTGAGTCTAAAGTTGTGCCATGTTTCAACTATCCTAACATGGACCTTGGTCCCTTCACTGATGTGCTTCAAGTGAGTACACAAGGCTTGTACCTTATATGAAATTGATGCCAACGCAATAGTGTATTTAAATGTTATGCATAATAGACTTTACTATGATCTCACCTAGTTGTATCAAGTACAAAATTGACTTGGATTGACTACTAAGCACATGATTAGGCACAAAAGCTAAATAGGAGATGTTTTTACAACATTTTGGTTTTGTTTCTAGGACCCATGTTAAATTTTGTTACTGTAATGGTATAATATGATTATTATCTAAATATATAAATCAAGAGCACTAGCTAGATCAAGTGGAAGATAGTTTTTGTAGAAGCATCTGACATGTTAAGGATATAATCCAAGAGAATGGGTACAAGCCAACCTAGATAATGCTCTATATGAGGTATTTTTTTGCCAACCACCTGAGCATGTGTACTAAGGTTTGGTTACCTATATAACCTATAAAATATGAACCTATGAATATCACCTCAAGTGGAGAAGGGAGTGCATAGAGAGGCTTGAGAGCCTAGATGATGTTTAGACTTGTGCTATAGACAAGTGGTAGAGTAGCATGTTGAATAACCATGTGCTGGAATTTATAGTGTCAACCTTCTCTTGCCTTGAATAATAAGAGTATGAGTTCTTTCACAAACCAAAGGTCATGTTCATAAGAGGGCTTGGCACCAAATTAAAGAAATTACCAGTTGATTATGGTATTGAAACCATAAGAATGGAAGGCTAAAATCTTTGCACATATGAGTAAGCACATAAGGTGAGAAGGGGAAGTATAAGTGAGGCATGATGGAAAGGGATGAGAAACCTAACACTTGAGAACCCTAAAGGAAAATCTATAACAATAAAAGGCATATGATGATAGAGGATCTAGAACCTAGAATTTTTGAGAGGACCCATAGAGAACAGGAAGGGCATAGTGAAGGATCCCTTAAATTGTAGTAGTGTGAGGAAACAGATGAGGAAGTAAGAGATCAAAATTAGTAGTTGGGTGTAAAATTCCTTGGGTTCCTATAAGACATGGAAAATGAGGATGTGTTGGAAGCACCTACCCCCTTTAAACTTGAAGCACAATTTCATGCATTGGATTCTCCCCTAGAAGATAGAAGAATGATAATTGACCCTATTATCGATATTGACTTTGATAGATTTTAAAATTTGAACCAAGAATTTATAATCAAAAAAGTGATACCTTATAAGGAATTGAACCAAAATACCACAACCCATTGAGCACCAACCTAAGAATCTAGAATAAAAGTGCAAACATTCCCATCTAGATGATGTCAGCTATGTCGACTAGGCAATAACCCATCAGAATTTGCCTAGTGCCACAAGTGAGTAGTAGCACCATATAATTGAGATTGACATCACAACTTATACCAATAGGGTCAATTATAAACCTTAAAATTGAAGTAATTATAGGACTACCTCCAACATAGACACGTAGGGGTAAATGCCTTAGACTCTAACACCACCCCATTAGTAGATTTATTATGAAATGATGATGCACTTTACCAAGTATCATGACATAGAGAATGTTGTAGATCATGTGCTCAAGTGTGAACTTCAATGACATGCTTAGAGTATTACCTAATCAGAGTTTAATATGACTCAATTCATGACCACCTTATTAGATCACACCCATACTTCATAACAAAAGATTGATCCAAACTATGCCATGGTTGATTATAATATATTTAGAAGAAGGCTTTCTTGAAAGAATTTGATATTATTGAGTTTGAGTAATAGAGAATTGTGACACTTATGGAAATAATCCAAGGGATATTCAAGAGTGTGCACCTATATGACACATGGTTTAAGACCCTCCTTTCTAATATTTCATATGATATCCACCCCTCCCAACATGTGTATGGTTTATTGGGGGAACACTAGTACATTTCAAGAGAGACCTATCCATGAAGACCTTCATGGGCCCCTATGAAGCACTTAAAGTTGAGCTTTGGGATGAGGTAGTAGGTTATATTGACACTAGGATCAACCCATTTATGGAGGCATAGATCATGTTAATGGCCTCCCAACTATAGAAGTTGACTATTGGTTTGGCACATGATGCTCGTAGTGAATTATGGTGTAATGATTATGAGTTGGAGAGGCATAAAAATAATAATTACCCATAAATAAATGTTCATACCTTGATTCTTAGTTGTGAAGTTTGTCATGCGCTACATGACTCTCAAAACTATACCCTATTGTAGTGTACTAGTCAAGTGAACACTACTATCTATTTTAAGATGTGTGACACTTATACTCACTCAATAGTAGATTGTTGAGTAATTAATTAGATGCATTAAAATATGGAAAGAGGTTAATGATAGGTGATGACCACTACCACAAGGTAGGTAAGGTAATGAAACAAAGGCTATGGCCAACAAAATACTAGCTATGGGAATCAATGAGGTGGAGGACATGGTAGAGTAAGATTCCAACTAAAATGATGTTATAAGTGTGGGTTTACTGAGCATTACCAATGTGAATTCCCCACACACCCAACATGTGGGTATTGTTAAGGACCACATGTAGTTAAGGATTTCCTAGACTTGTACCAAAAGATAACTCAATGTCTTTTTGACATAGATAAAGGTGTCTCCATGGTAAGGTACAAGCAAAAGGAATATAAGTGGAATCCTAAGCCATAATATAATCACAAGGAATCACCTAAGGTACAAACCACAACTCAAAGTGGATTTACCACATAGTTGCCTACTACCCCAATAAAGGATTAATACTTGGATTATGGTGATTCAAGCCACACAAAGTGCATAACATGACCTAATCCAAACATTGTGCCATACCTTGATATAATGTGATAAAAGGATGTCCTAAAATAGGCCATGAGTGTAATAAAAAATTTACAAGGAGAGATCCAATTAGGTAGATATTTAGAGGCATAAGCAAGCACCACACACAAGAAGAAAAATAGCTAGGAGGCTAAAGTATAGTAGTTGACTGAGATCTTGAACCTCTTACAATATGAAGGGATGTTACCCATGCTAAAAAATTTAATTTTAGATCATGTAAGGAAGAGAATAGAGGAAGAAGTTATGCCTCAGATGATTGAAATTATTGTACTACATATGGAGTGGGCACATAAAGTAAGGCATACTCAGAATGTAAAGTATGAAAAAAAACTACTAATAAATGCCACCATTGATGGATGGTATATTTTTGAGGTCCTTGTAGACGTGAGCACTGAGGTTATTATTCTACCCAAATTTTCTTGGGAGAAGATGGGATGGCTACACTTAAATCCCTACCCTCATATGTTATTTATGGCCAAAAAAACCCAAGTGTAACCTATTAGGATCCTAAAGGGCACTATTTTAGATATTATTGGTGATAAATTCCAAGTAAACTTTGAGGTGATTGAGTTGGAAGAGCATGATAACTATCTAGTGATCTTAGGGAGGCCATGGTTATACACCAATAATTTGAACATGCTCTTCAAAAAACACTACATGACTTTCAATAATGGTAGAGAGAGGGTGGTGGTCCCCCTAACAAGTGATCAAGGACCTCCCTATTTATAAAGTGTTAATCTCAAAGATGAGATCAACCAAATTTATAACATTATAGTGTGAGGTACTGAGAATCTTAACCCAAGTGACCAAGGAGTGCTTGAATGGGAAGATGGACATTCAACATTCAATATAATTGATGTATCCTATGATTGATGGGTTGAAGAAGCTTATGAAGTGAATGGATAAAGGTGCCACATAGTGTGGATAACTTAGCCAAGACAAATTAGAACAAGACTAATTAATATTGAGCACACTTAGAAAAAATGTTTTCCTCATGCTAACAAGGTAGGGAAAAGGGTGTTTTTGCTAAGTAAAAGGAATATTACAATGCTCCTAAAATAGGGAGGGAGCCATCTTGTAGAGAATTATTTCCATGGTATTGAAGTGTGCATTCCCAAGGAAATAGATAGAATGAGTGTACTATTTCATACCCTAAAGAGCATTACTACTCATTTGTGGGTAGTGCAAAATCCTAGCTTGCCAACATGGAAAGATGTGAAGGTAATAATATGCACTAGTTTTGGAAAGAGTAATGAGGATTTATACATACCTACTTACTTAGGTGATTCTAACCCAATCATTCATGTGCATTTATGTGAATAAACCTAGATTGTCTATGTCAATAACATGCCTAGAAGCTTATGGGTGCATGTCTTCTATAAGACTTTGAAAACATGGGCATGAGCATGGTATGTTTTAAATTAAATACAATGTAAGAAAAGAGACTAGGAGGTAATCAAGGAAATTTTCTTACATACCTTCTCCTTCTCTTCAAATAACTTAGAGCTATTGGAGCCATTACAAGTCATTCATAGGGTAGTGTTTGAGGACACTGCCATCCTAAAAGACTACCTTAGAGACATGTTCAAGGAAAAATGGATAACAATCCCAATATTATTTGAATAATAGGTGATCAATAGTGACTCTAGTAAGGAGGATGATGAGACCTAGAAGGAGCACAATTTGGAGGCTCTAATAAGAAGACAAAAACTTGTGCACCTTGTGGATGAAAGCACCCCAAATGATGAATATCCCACCAATATTTGAATTGAAACAATTGAGGAGAGAAATCAAGTTGAAGAATCTCATTAGGATAGGAATGAACCCTACTACATGTCACTCAAGACCACTAAAATATACATCAGTGTAGAAGGTGAGCCAAATATTGCCACTATAGGTGCTCACTAGTCTGAGGGAGAGATGGCATGAATCATAGACTTCTTGAAGGAGTTTTAGGACTTGTTCCCATGTATCTATAATAACATGAATGGAACCCACACTTCCCTTGGAAAAATTAGCATCAAACTAGTGGAGGGCACAAGGCTTATCAAAAAGTGCCCATATAGGATGAATCCCAATCTCTGTGCTAAGGTGAAAATAGAGATTGATAGAATTCTAGCCACAAGTGTAATCTACCCTTTATAAGAATATAAATATGTAATCCCAATGGTCATAAGAATCAATAAGGATGAGTGCATATATATCTACATTGACTATATAATTTTTAACTCCACCTGCATCACTGATCTATTCTCAACCCTGTTCATTGATGAGGTCCTACATGGCATCACAGGTTGTGAAATCTATACTTTCACTGATGGTTTATCAAGTTACCATTAGGTGTAGATTGAGGATGAGGATAAACCCAAGACAAACTTTGTAACTGAATGGGGTTATTTTTCCTATAATTTGATGCCTTTTGGACTCAAGAATGCACTGACCATATTTTCTAGAGTGGTAATCACTGCTTTCAAGGACTTCATCCATAGGTTCCTCCAAGTATATATTAATGACTAGACTATATATGGCCTTATCTAGGATCACTATGACAAATTGGGCCTCATGTTTGAGAGGTGAAATTAGATCTAGATATTTTTAACCCTAAATAAGTGTGTCTTCATAACCCGCTTTGGAAAATTGCTCAAGCACATCATCTGCAAGGATGGTTTAATTATGGACCCTATGAAGATAGCCATCATAATTCAACTCCAAACTCCTTTAATGTAGAAATATGTTCACACCTTTATAAGCCATTATGTCTACTATAAGAATTTTATATAGAACTATACAAAGATTGTCATGCCTCTAGAGAATCTATTGTACAAAGATGGCCCATTCTATTAGGGTGAGGTGCAAGAGGAGGCTTTTGAAACATTGAAGCTAAAATTGATTATCATGCCAATTATATAATTTTTAGACTGGAATACTCATTTCCACATCTATGTCGATGCTTGAGGATCTATAATTGGAACCATATTGGCACAACTAGGTGAGGGCAAAATGGACCACCCCATCTCCTTTGCAAGTAGGAAATTGGCATAAGTAAAACATAATTACACCACCACCGAGTGTGAGGTGCTAAAAATGGTCTATGCCTTACAAAAATTTAGGAAATATCTATTGGTGACCCCATTCATCTTTTTCATTGATCATGAAGCACTCAAGTACCTCATGAACAAGCCTATCTTATATGGGTGCATGTGTATATGGATATTTCTATTCCAAGGGTTTCAATTCTCCATTATTATTAAACTTGGGAAGTATAACTTAGGGCCAAACCATTTGTCCCACATAAATTTTAGCAATGTGATATCACTAATTTAGGATGACATGCTAGACATGCAACTATATAGAGTCCAGCATGTACCTAAAGACTTGGTAGAGATTTTCACTTTCCTAATGTCTGGGTTTGTACCCCAAACTATGTCAAAAAAGGAGAAGAAGCAAATAATGGTTTACACCACCCCCTTCTAGATCATTAAAGGGGAGCTATAAAAAATAAGTAGAGATGAATTTCTATACCAATGTGTTATAGAACATGAAAGGGACTCTATCTTACAAGAAGTGCATGAGGGAATTGTAGGCCATTATGCTAGAGATGTAATAGCATGCAAGATATTACAGTGAGGCTTATGGTGGCTAAGACTATTCCAAGATTCAAAGGAGTACACCAAGGCATATGACATATGTCAGTGTCCTTAGAAGCCCAACCATTGGGATGAGATGCCTAACACCTCCATTTTTTCCCAAGAACCATTCAAGAAGTGGGATATTTATTTTGTTGGACCAATAACTCCTACAACATGACACATATGTGAAAGGTATATCTTATTATCCATTGACTATTTCACTAAGTGAGTTGAGGCCATACTAACCAAATATTATACAACCATGATAGCTACATGGTTCATCTAAGAGAACATAATTAGTTGATATGGGAGCCCATTAAGTTTGACTAGTGACATGGGCACTTATTTATTCAATGAGATGGTGCACATCTTCTTGATTGAATATATGGTGGAACATTAGAAGACCACCCCATATCATCCATAATCAAACATCACAACTGAAGCCTTCAATAAAATCTTGGGAACATGCTTGACAAAGATATGCAACATTGGTTGAAAGGATTGGGATGATTGCATTCTAGTAGTACTATGGGTATACCACACAACATATAATCACCTAAACAAAACTACACCCTTTCAATTGGTGTTTATCAATAAAGTAGTTCTTCCCATAGAATTCATAGTGTCATCCTTACGCATTGTATGTATTGGTCACTTCAAATACTAAGAATATTTGAGCACAAGGTTGGAAGACTTACAATGCTTGGATGAACAATTCACCCAAACAAGATGGAGTTAACAAATTAATAAGGTGCACCAAAAACTCTAGTATGATAAGCATATCAAGTGTCAGGAGCTGGCTAAAGGAGCATTGGTGTTGTTATATGGCTCAAATTACCTTAAGCACCCAAAAAAATTATAAATAAGGTAGATTGGCCCCTACATCATCCACCACATATTGGATATAGGCACATGTAAGTTACACACATTGTTCAGTGAAATACTTCTAGGGAATTTTAATGGTAACTGATTGAAGTCATATAGGTAGTAGGATGGTGCTTGCATTATAAGAACACCAACTTCTTGGTCACTAGTTGATTTGAGTTGAGATAACTAAATTACAGTTTGGCATAAGCTAAACCATTCTTTTTATTTTGTTTTTGTTCTTCGTATAGTGTAAAGAGGCAATATGTAGTGTAAAATATATACAAGGACTTATCTAATGGCACTTTATGTATAATTCTATCTAGGTGAATCAAATAATTATTATTCCTAAGCACATGAGTCCATGACACATAAGTTATGGTTACATGAATATCAACTAGCTCTAATGAATTCATCTAGCCTCTCATGCATAATTATAACCAGGTGAGTCAAACACTTTTGCCATCGAAGTGCATGAGGCTAGACATCTAAGTCATGGGCATGTGAGACTCACCAGATGCAAGCAAAAGATGTATAATATCCATGTGCACAAAGTGAACATTATCAGGCTTGTAGAGGCCCAAGAATGAACTACTTTGGCACTTCCATGCATAATACCAGTTAGGTGAGTCGATCCCATTTTATTTTTAAGCACTTAAGGTTAGATGCCTAAGTTTTTGGGCATGAACAAGTTACTATAATTTAAATATTTAAGAACAAAAGGATAACATATATAAGTACACAGATAACCTTTTTGCCATCATTCAAAAGATGTGCATCGATTGATTATACACTAGAGACTAAATAATAAGGTGAAGATGCTCAACATGGTTGGGTGCAATAAAAATAGTGAAGATGCATAATCTAATTGTGCATAAAGGAAAAAAGGAAAGAAGACAAAGCATTGGAGGGCTAATGCAATGGATTTATATTGGGTAGGATATACCAAGGAAAGATGAAGTGCAATAAATTAACCACAATAGAGAAGCATGATTGAAATAGAATCAAAACTAGAGGATAAAGTGGAACCAAGGAGGCTAAATCACGTGCATGTGAGGTGTTGTGCCTAGGTTTCCACAAAAACGTTGAAGGTCACATCAGGTAAACAAGCACAAGAG
This sequence comes from Torreya grandis, assembly GCA_037957365.1. Lineage (NCBI taxonomy): Eukaryota > Viridiplantae > Streptophyta > Pinopsida > Cupressales > Taxaceae > Torreya > Torreya grandis. The sequence goes on along the minus strand of JARHVA010005641.1, from coordinate 822,294 downwards.
AAGAATCATCAAAAATAGTTGGCATTCACCCAAGTTTGAGTGGGAAGTGACCATTTAAACTAAACATAAATTCACCAAATTATAATTAGAGATAATTCAATGAAGTGGTGGTATAGGCACAAAGATATGCAATTAATGCATTGATGACAAAGGATTTTCATGAATTTTATAAAATTTTGAATTTTCCAAGAAATTTAGGCACTACCATGCCATAAAAGACCTACATTAGTATTGGTAGATAATAAAATTATATAAATTATCAAACAATATACTTTCTTAGGTTATAAAAATTAAACTAACTTGAGACTAAGAGTGAACCCAAGTAAAAACTAGAGAGCTGAGTTATACTAGTGAGAATTTGAGTACTTTCAAGAACTAGGATAGAATAATTGCATATTAGGGAAGATTTTGTTCATAGTAAGGTTGATTTAAGGGAGTGTGGAGAGAGGATCCTACATAAAATAGGTTGGTAACAAAGTTATTTGATGCCTAGACTACCACTAAAGTCTAGTGAAGCTCAAGATCTGAGAAAATAACCATAGATTTCATGACTATAGATGCACCATCACTATTTGGGGCTTCAATAAGTTATACCTACCATGTTTCAACACTATTAGGTTCAAAAATTTGAATAAATGGAAGGGTTTAAGATTTGAATTAAAAAAATAGGAACCAAAATGAGTGTGTATAACACTAGAAGCATCCCTAACAAAAATAGCAATGTTGCATGTGGAAGTAGTGAGTGTGGCAGAGGTAGAGATCAAAATACTCACCAAAATGTCTTATCAAGTGATGTAGTTTTATATTGATTTAATGATAGGGAAAAGTTGGAAATTTTTTTCACATGTCTTCTAGATAAAGTAATATAACCAACACACATCTATTCACCTAGAGGACCTTATGCAAGACTGGATGGTGGACACATGGTAAAATATGGTGCAAGGTGATGCCTTGTTTGATGTCTTGATATATGACAAACTTAATTCTTCTGGTATAACTCAAATTTATTATTTTCCATGATTCAAGAATCTATAAGATATTTTACAATTCCTACTCTCATGTGTCCATAAAGACCACATCTACTTCATAAGGAGGTGCATGAAGATTTCAACATAGTCGATAAAAAGAATAACTTGGATCTTAGATACTAGAAAGGACATTTATCAAATGATGGATTTTGATGAAGAGGTGAAGTGTATCATATCTCCTAAAATATTTCAAGGGGTATTTCACATTCCCCATCAAGGAGTGTAGGGACCCTAGCATGAGGGTGGCAACATGCATTATAAGCTTTAAGTTATGCCTAGGCAGTCAATAGATTGATGTGATGAAGGCATACCTTTAAATCACCTACCACATGGAATAAGGTGAGAAATTCAATATTTAAAAATTCATCACTTATGATTTTTTTATAAATTCATAAGAGTACCATAGGGTAAAGGGAATGTTCAGGTGGGCATCCATTCTCATCCTGATTATCATAGAAGATATTGGGATCCCAAAAGGGGATGAGGTCAACCTATGGGTCCATATAGAGCATAATGACTCCCCAACATATAAGTATAAATAATTCAAGATCTCCCTCTCTTTTAATGTCAAATATAAGACTCACATCATGAGGTGGCATGAAAAGGACATAGAGGCCTTCAAGATAGAACTGTGCATGCCCTAAGGGCTCCCTTAGAGTATGTTTAAAATGAAAACCTTTACCATGATGCAACAATATTATGTAGTGTACATATTTTTGGTTTATGAAAACATGTTAGGGTGGCTAAATATCCCTTATACCTTCTCATTGAGATACTTTAGGGATGTGATGTATTGAATCCATAATTCACAATAGATAGACATTTTAATAAAGGAACTAGATGTGAAGAGGCATAAGACGAGGCACCAGTTCACTCATATAGATGGGAGGCCATCAAGGATGAAGAGGATGAATCAGATCTCCTAGATATAAAACCCGTTTAGGAGGTAACCATACCTAGGCACATCTATAGACTATATTATGAGATAAATCCATGGAATAAGGGCTTTAGTGTTGATTATAATGAAGACCCCCTAATTTATATTAGTGATGAAGGAATATTGACACCAATAGAGAAGAATAAGTCTCCCAAGAAGAAGAGGGGGAGAATTTATAAGAGATAGAGGAGAGGTTAAGGCTCAAGATTGCCTTCAAATAAAAATACTCTCCTTTGATATTCATGAAGAAGTACATGTGATTCACACCAAAGGCTTCCCCTATCATAAAAAGAAGGGGAAGGTTCCTCATGTGGCACCTAGGATAATCTTATCCAACATAGAGGAGGAAGAGGAGTTGGAGGAAGAATTAATGGGGAGGGGAGTATAAATCATGCCCAAATAATATGACTCCTCATCAAGTGAATGGACCCCTTTTTCTTCCCCTCAGACTGAATTGGATAAAAAAATGCAAATATGGAATAAAATTGGCTTCAATGAAGCTAAGATGTAGAGGGTGTAAGAGTTGGAGGAATGAAGAGAATAAATGACAAAGGATGGGATTTCAAAATAATCCATTGAGATGGTCAAGGTTGAGTATTAGAGGAAAAAGTGGAGAAGCACAAGGTATGGGAGACAAAAGGAAGGAAGGAGAAATAGGTGAGAAGCCTAGTGGGGCTAAAACACATGGAGAAGAAACACCCTTAGGAACACTAATTAAAGAAGAGTTGAAACAAAAATGGGAGAAAATTAGACTAAACTAAGAGTACATCAATGTGGTGCTAAATTTTGACCACAAACAAGAGGCCATGAGGGCCAAGGTCATATCCCAAGATAAAATTGATCATATAGAGTTGAGGAAATAAAGGCAAAAAATTTGTAGAGCACAAGCCAAGAAAAGGAAAGTGTAGAAAAAAAGGATAAAGAAGAAAAGGCTAGGAATAAAAAAACAAAATAAGAGGTGGCCTAGGAAGAGAGAGAAAAAATAAAGGAGAGAGAGTAAAAAGTTACCACAAGAAAAGAACCTAGAAAGGAGAAAGGAACTGAAGAGGCACTGAGCACCCACTCCATCTTGGTAGAAGAAGCTACACAATAGGCATGCCTGAGTCCTAAAGGTGCACCTAAAGATAAATAAGGTGATTATGGTGCCTCAAAATAACAAACAAAGAAGGAACTAGAGACACCATTAGGGTAGGAGGGAATTAAGGATGGCAATGAGAAGGTTCATGCCAAAGAGACATAATAAGAAGAAGAAACAGACAAGGGGGAAAAGTATGAGGAAGAACCCCTCCAAGAAAGAGATGGAAAAACTAAAATTGAAGAGAGAGAAGAGTTGAAACAAGGGGATAAGTCCAATGAATAACCCCTAAGAGAATAATTAGAAGGTAATAGATAAATCCCTAGTGCCAGTAGAGGGGAGTAGGAACATACAGAGGAAACCATTGAGGATAAGTAGTATGAGATGAGCTATGGGAAGAAAAAATATAAAGGGTTCACCCAAGATGATGAATTCTATATGATATAGTATATTCCCCTTCAATTTACTACAAATTTGATGTACCATCAAGTCTCTTGGGATCTCAATTAATACATGGATGAGCCTTAATTTGAGGTACTTATGAAAGTTATTCAAAGTGCATAGAAACCAAAAGAGGGGCATGATTACCAAATCATGAATCCTAGGGATATGAAACTTATGAGGTTGGATAATTCCCTCCTTAAAATTGCATTTAAAGCGATGCTCAATAATAATGTCAATGATGTTTTTGCCACTAGGTGGAAAGACATTGTGCTCAAAGTAGAAGAAGACATAAAAGTGATGAAACTCAAACTCTAATAGCTGGTCAAGTGCATTGAAGAAGTGGAGCCATCTCTTTTGGATGGTGTTGATACTTTAGAATTGTAAGAGGTTGATCAGTTTTGTGCATTAGTAGAATAAATGCTCCCTGAATGAAGCCAATGCTAGAGGAATAAGAAGACCCCAGTGAAGTGATCAGAAGAGAGCTAAAAAAAATCTTGATATGATAAATGATCTCTTCATCAAGATTAAAGAGAGTGTAGAAGAAGTGGATGCCATTTTTTACAACTTCACCACTCAATCATCAATTATCGATGTGCACCTTCAAAAGGTGAAATAGGAGAAGGATGATTTTATGAATCATACATTTACTATGAGTAGGATTGAGTGCATCTAGGTTATGGCATAGGTCAATAGCTTAAGGGCCCAGCTAAAGACCCAAGATCAAGACCTAGGGGTACTCTTTCATGCCTTTTAGATAAAGGTAAGTGAACAAGGGGATATTTTAGATGTCAGGGTGAGAAGAGAGAAGGAAAGGATGGAAGCCTTTAGGAAAGAACTAGAGAACACAATTGTGCTCACACTTGAGGTTGCATCAATAAAAGTAGAAGGTGCCACTAAAAAGATAAATTTATCCATTTAGGGATGTGAAAAATTTAAGGTAGAACTATAGTAGAGCACACCTAAATTTTGTGTAACAAAGGCATTGAGAGACTAGTCTAAAGGTAGACTAGAAAGTTTATATGGGGTAATTTTGGTCCCCTATTTGGTGATACCTAGTAGACCATGCCAAATTATCACATCTCATCATTTGGTAATCATTGAAAATGATTATTCTTTTAAAACAATTATCACTAGATGGAAGAATCTTCAATGATCTTACACTAGTTGGTAGGTAGTTACTTAATTCCTAGGTTTGTAGGGACATCCCTTTGAGTTCTTGTCTATGGCATTTGGAGAGCATGAGTGTTAGAGTAGTGGAACTAGAGGTATAATGAACCCCAATGATATATCATCACCCAGTGTATGCCCATCCAACCTGGAAAGAATATGACCCTCTACATATAAAAATGAGCTTAAAATTGAAGAAGAGAGAGGCAATTAATGGTAGCAAAGCTCTACTAAAAACAATAAACACCGTTATTATATTATAATCTATATGAACTAGGTTAAGTATTATGAATGTATAGCCTAAGATCATCTATGAGCTACTGGTCATGAATAGTTTCAAATATGATCACATTCTCTATTTTCATGTTAAAAACTTTGTATAATGAAACTATGTTATTGAGAATAATTGAAGTGTTGATCTTATTTAGATGGTACAACATTATTTTGTGTTTGTGGCTTAAATCTAATAGCTATGATAGTATAAATTCTATAGATGAGCATGTTGCCTTCTAGAGGTTTAACCATGGTTTCAATGACATCTCTTTTTAAGGTAAAAAACCCCCAATAGGCAATAAATTATCCTAAGTGTTGAGATAGGCATGCGCTTAAGCCTTGACCTTCTGCTTAGAGCATTATCTAAATGAATGATCCCCTGAGTATGAGTTATTACACCATTTATTAAACACTTAAATGGAACTTTACTCACCATCTAAAAGACTTGTACCCCTAGAAAATTGAAACTAGTCTAATACTGATTATACCACCATGGCCAAAACTAATCCCCTTGAATATACTTATGCCTAATGATCTTACCCATAATAGCCTTGTACTAATGAACTTATCTTAGCTAGTCTCAAAAATGACTATGTCCCATTGAGACTAAGGTTGCACCATTTTTCAACTAGCCCAACATGGACCCTAATCCCTTCACTATTTCACCTTAGGTGAGAACACAAGGCTTGTACCTTGTGTGAATTTAATTCTAGTGTAGTAGTGTATTTTAATGTTGTCTGCCATAGACTTTACTATGTTTGTGCCTAGCTGTATCAAGTAAAAAATTAACTTGGCTTGACGGCTAAGCCCATGACTAGGCAGAAGAGATAAATATGAGACTTTTCTATAATAGGGTTTAGAAATAAAGGAGATAAGATTATATATTATACACATAAAATGAACACTTGATATTATACAAATAATGGTTTACAAGAAAACACAATGGCATATGATAAAATAGTGACTCACAATCTATAGGGATGGATCTGGTAGAAGGCAATTATCTACATTTGATGTAGACATCTAGATCCTAATGAAATCATGTAGGAAAAACCAAACATCTAATTTCATGATCTAAGTGTCTATTTGTACATTTATATCCCTTTATATCATCTTCCATAGTCTCCAACTTGAAAAAACCTATAAAAAACTAAGTACCCTAGTTTTCTTAGTACTTTGCACAAATATTAACTTTCAATAGTTGAAACACACTCTACTCTAGAATTAAAATTTATGTGTTATTTATAAATATCATACAATATTAATAATTTAAAATTTTATGCTTTTCTAGGTTCATTAGTCAAAAACAAGGTAAAACATAGTGGTGAACCCAATCCTTATATTAAGCATATTAAATCCCAGCTTTCCATTAGGGTTTCAACCTTATTTATCAAGGTTTTAGATTTATATATTTCAACCTTAATTTAGACCCAATTTATTTTTTCCCCTTTATACATGTTTATTTTCTCCCAAGGTTCCAATTATTAACACCATAATAGTCTGTACTAGCCCTCATATTAGGAGTAGGCTTGGTTCTTGTGTTTGTTTCCCTCTTATGATTCAATATAAGGAAAAATTGCAGATCAATTGGTATGGATATTGAATATAATTATATTTTTATAGATATCCATATAAAGTATTCTTATGTGGATGTTCCTCATGAACATGTTAGAATAAATAAGTTGGAATAGTTAATTTTTTAATTCATCTTAGTGGATTTATAATTGAGGTTATTTCTATTAATAACCCACATATAATAAAATGGAGTAATTTTGTGAGTTTATCATTGATTGAACAAATCATGTAAATCATACATTATAAGATATATTGACCTCATAAAAAATATGAGCCAATTTTAATAGATTTATATGTATAATTATTTATGTCCTATTATGAAAATATGGTTGAATTAAATATATTATCTATAGTCTATTTAGATTTTTTATCATAACAAGAGACTCTAAGAAGGAAAGAGAGATTGGGAGAGAGGAAGAATTGAGAGGATCCCTATACACTCTATTCATTTCCTTGTACAAGTTCCATAGCAACATGATTATCTATTTTTTTTATTAACTTGCTATGAATGAAAAGACATATGCAAAGATAAAAAGGTATCTAACTCTAGCAATATCAAAGAGATACCTTGCATTAAAAGAGGTGGAAAGTGTTTTAAAAGAGTGTGAAGTGCCTAGCCATATAGAGGCACCATCAAAGAAATCAAATCACCAATATATATGAAGATAAAGGAATTCTAAAGTTTTTTAGCCCAAGAAAAGGTGTGGAAAACAAATGAGTAATGAACAAAGGAGGAAGGTTATGTAAATTTAATGCACCACCCATTGAAAAAAAATATGATATAGATTAATTCTCAATCAAAAGACTATCCCAAACTACTGGAGAGATAAATACAAAGAAATAAATCATGGCATAGAGGAGAAGCATCCATGTCAACATTCCATATTGAAATCATTTTTAGAGATTCACTTCCCATACATAAAGGATAACAACTTGGAGATAACATCTAGGAGATAAACCAAGAAAAAATAAATAAAATAAATCTTGAAAGGAACACTATTGTTGCTAGAGTACTATAGGTAATTTACCAAGCTTGTTGCTTGCACAAGTGAAATATCATTAATTTAAAAATTATAAAAAAATTTACATAATTTTATTCAAAACATATAAAAATATAGGGCTGTCCTTTTTTAATTTTTAAAATACCATAGAAAGTTTTATTTTACATTTTTCACTTTAGGACTTTCAAAAAATTTACCTTAAAGCCTATTTGAAAAGCCAATTAATTTAATATTCAACAAATTGGGAAGACCCAAGAGCTCAAACTTAGTTACATTTTCTAGTTTTTTGTATTGAATTGCATGGAAAATATTTTTTTCTTGAAAACTTGTCAATCTTCACGTTTAATAATATTCTCATATTAGTGCCTAAAATAGTAATAATACAATATCTAGATCTCCAAGTAGAATATTTTGCCAAAATTTTGTGAAAATTTCAAAAAAATTAATCTTAAAAAAATGATTAAAGTAATTTGTACATATCTAATAGTGTCTCATTTTTTTTTATAAAACTAGGTTATTTAGGTTTATATAAATCCCTAAAAATTGAATTAATTGCATAAATAGGAAAACAAGAAGAGTTTCATCCTAATTTTTCCACATTTTGTGCAATTACATAACAAATAATCTCATCTTTTTTTTAATTCCAACCTTCATACATTTTAATAATTAATATTTTTATAGTTTTTAAAGGCATAAAATAAATATACAATAATAATTTAAAATATATAAAATTGTGCATCTTACACAATCATAATGTTCAGTATATGCAGTGTATATAATTCACATTTATGATTAAATTCATCTCATTGAAATAATATATCCAACTTATAACATATCTAAAATAATGACATTTATGGATTATACCCTCTAAATCATCATGAAAAAGTAAGGGTCATTATTTCATTTTTACCTTTCCTTCCATTTCCCATTCATCACTATCGTTTGATGTTAATTATAAAATATTAAAATTTTGAGTATATAGGGAAGTTTCACCCACACACAAGGATTTATATTGATGAAATGTTCATTAATAGGATGATTTATTTTCATGTACTATCTAAGTACCATGTATCACTCTACTCTCATGTGCTTTAACATCTCTTTGATGTATCATGGGGTATAAATAAAGGATAAGACACTTCCATGTACTACTAGTTATTTAATAAGGTCAAGCATATTGATAGGTTTAGTATAAAGGTATGATGGTATATTAAATAAATACATATTGGATAAATAAAAAAGCTATCAATCTCCCATGAATAGTTTTATAAATAGTTGTAAATGGCCTAATATTTGTTTGCCTAATACAAAAATACTTTCTGGTGATTACTACACTGCATAGAAAACCAAGATGAAGATTATCCTATAATTTTAAGTTCCATGGATGGTTGTTGATTACACATTCACTCAACATGCCTCTAACATTAACTAGTAATGAAATTTTGATAAATGAAACCAAAAGGAAAATTTTATCATTATGTTTAGTATATTAGATAAGGTCTAGTCTCATTTTCAAGATGCTAATAAAACTAAAAATTTATATTAAAAAATTAATACTATATACAAGGCTAAGAACTAAAATACCTTCATTTATAAAGCTATCTTCACTATCTTAAATTGAAGACATGTGAGAAATTTAAAGGATTTGTGCACCATGTTAAAACATTATGGGATTCACACTTAGCATTGGGTGAGAAATTATTATATGAATCTCTAGTGCCCATCATAATAATAGACTTTATATTAGCCTACACTATATTTGTGACATATATCAATATATCAAATCCCAAACCAACTTTCAAAAACTTTTTTAATACGATACAATATGAAGAATACATAAACACAATAGAATAAGATGAAGAAGAAAATGCATTAACATCATATTATAAGGGGAAGAGGCCCATGAATCCTTACAAATATTAAATTAATATGATCATTTAGTAAAATCAACATGGGAACAAACCTTGTTCTCAAAAGGTTTGTCAAATTTATGAAAAAATAGGCCAAAAAATGAATAATTACTAGCATAATGAATTTATTAAGTCTTCAATAAAAATATTACCCCTCATCAATATCCATAATAAAATAAGGATAAGAATCCATAGTTTAAACCTACTTATAAATAAACGTATTATTCACAACAACAAGATGGGAACATTTTTGAAAATAATAGTTCTTCAGATAAGGATTATGTCTATGTTATGGTATGTGGATTTGGTACCACAAGGCACATGTAAATACAAAAGGATTGGTTCACCATTTGAACTCTTCATCTAGTTGAGATAATTTATCTCTTAAAGATGATACATCATATAGTCTCCAAGTTATAATAAATTTTTATCACCTCTTGATCATCATGGATGTACAATCAATATAATCCTATGTATTTTAGGCCTCAAGAAGACTCTATTATCTATAAACCAATGACTTGATCACAACCTTATGGTTGATTTTGATTGGTAAAATGAAAAAAATATGTGTCTCATTTGAGATAAGTCTTGAAGATCAAATTTTTATACAAGAGATTTTAGTATTGAAAAAATGTTCAAGTTTGATGTTGTCCACAAAACCAATAAATATTTAGTTTAAAAATAGATTTAATCAGATAATCTATAGCATGAAAGGTATGGACACTTAATATTTGGGTACCTAACTACACTCAATAGACACATGTTGGGTATAATTTTAATAAATTATGTACTTCCTATACACACCCTATAAGATACCAACACTTATCCTTCTTGCACCAACATATCATGAAATATAACCTTGTGCACTCACCCAAAGTGTAGAGAGGGGAACCTGGGTAGGTCAAGGTTATTTACATGCATTGGTGGTGAGTGCATTATCCTTAAATGCTACTTGTGTGCACTAGTGCCTATAATGAACTTGGTGCTAATTCCTTAAATCATAGAAATAAAAATCATACTAATGAATTACACCATAAGAACTCCATTTAATAAATTAGAAAGACATAATTAAACATGATAATTAAAATTGTTAATTAGAACTTAATGCCATTGATTCATGGTCATAAATGAGTATAATAATATCATTGAAAAGTACCTATTTGTTACTTTAATACTCCATAACTATAACGTATTGTAAGGTTACAAAATTCTCTTAGGCACTTAACATTATAAAATTATCCTATTCTCTCTTAACAATTCTATAGCACTTCGTTCATTCAATCATGTCCCCTTTTAATCCTTCCAAGAATAGTCCTTTTACAGGTGTTCCGTAAACTTATATGTCACTTGGTACCTTAAATGACACCAATAATAAGTTAATATCTTTATCACCCACATATAATTTAATGTAATTCTCTACTCCAAGTCAAATACCTCACCATATTCTACTACATTCTAAATAAATGTAAGAATTAAGCTAAAAGTCATAACTTGATCATTTATCCTCTTTGATATCCATTAAAATTCTTAGATATGTTGAAGAGTTGTCAATGATGTCATGGAGGTATCCAGGTGAGTTAATGAAGTTCCTAGATATTCTAAGTGACAATGACAAAGTGTGCAATGTGCTTGTCCTAGTATTCTTGAAGGAGGCTTGGTTGATATTCAGTTTTATCATGGTTAGAGATGTTTAGGGATGAGTATGGTGATTTAAGGATGTGTAATGGGTCATATAAAATGTTAATAATAATTTGAGTGTTTATGTGCATGAGTGGATTTCATCTAGTTGATCATTGTTTTCATCTAGACATTTTGGGTATAGTGTCAGAAAATCTAAGTCAAGGGGAGTTGGTCATATGGTTGTGATCACATTTATTCCTAGTTTCTATACACTAAATTTTAGGTCATGCAATGAAGTACAACATAAGATATGAAAGTGGAAAGTTGGGCTCCTAAGAATTTTGATAGTGTTTTCTCATACTTAGCCAAATTTACAATGTGACATGAAAAGATGAGTAAGCATTCTAATTTAGTCATATTTCACACATGTGGTAGTTTCAAGAGTATTGGATCATATAATTTTGGTTAATTCTGTGCCTAGTTGATATGCACTAAATTTTAGGTTATACGATGAAGTGAGACAAAAGATATGCATGTTTAAAGTTGGCTTTCTAGGTAGTTCTTGACATAGTTAGCTATGTGGTAGAAAAAATTGAGTGAGTATATTAATCACATTATATCTCGCACGCACAAGGGTTCTAGGATTAGATTTATATATGGTTGGATTATCCTATATGAATAGATCATATAGTCCAATTTTAAAATCATGTGACTTAGTATAGTAAAAGTTATTAAGGTCCAAAATTGGCCTTCCAGGAAGATAGCAATGGTCCTCATACTTAGTCTATTGTGATCAATGTTAAAGATTAGGACCAGATGGAGATCTGACAGCTCATGGTAATTTATATAAATTAATATCTATGGTGTTTTTCAATTAAAATGATTCAAATTGTTTATTTTTTAATTAAGTTAAATATCAAGCTTCTTACAAAAATATCAATAGATCCTATTTGTTCCAATATGTTAGGAAGTAATGAGATGAGGACATGTGTTTATTGTTTAACATTGAGTAGAGATAAATATTGAGATTCTTCCAAGGATAAATATTGATTGGGTGTTCATACTAATCAATATAAATATTTTGTATTAAATTCAAGAGGTCAAAGTGATAGTTGTCTATCATTTTTTAAACAAAGACAATCTCGAAGAGATTGATGAAGCATGTGTGGTCAAGATTGTAAGATTGTATGAGATGAGGTCAATTGTTCAAAGTTTAATGTTTGAGAACTGGAACAATATGATTTAAAATTATAAGAATATATATGATGTGTGTTTAATCTAAGAAACAAGGACATGAGATGATAGCATGGTGACCAAATTTTAATTGTGACCATTTGAGTTCAAATATTTGAATTTAACAAAGGAAAAAACTAGTGATCTATATTTTATCCATAACTTTTGATCTAAAATGAATTTAAATGTGATGTAAAAAGAAAATTTGAAGAGGAATCCATGGCACATATAATGAACCTAGTTATATAGTTTGAATATACATACAATCAAATAAATTGATCTCTAAATTTGACTATGTGTTTGAATATGGATTTTAAGTGACCCCCAAAAGATAATTGAGCTTGTGTTGATGTTGTTTCGATGTTTTATTATGATTTAGATATTGGAGAGTATTGTATACTACATAAGGATCATTTGGATGGACTTTGGAATTGTGATCAATATATCTTGAGTATGAACAATTCTTAATAATTTGATTATGTGTTTGTTGATGGTGTCCTTATGAATATGGATATTGTTTGAGTTGATTGGGCTTGCATAAAATAGTGTAATGATGTTTTTAAGAATTTGAGAATGTCAAAGGGGTCATGTAGAGAGGACCTATGCATTTGTAATTTTTAATATGCTCTTATTTTTCTTGATGAAGTGATAAATAGGTGAATAGGTTTCAATGAGAACTATAAGAGCTACAAGGGTGTAATTAAAAGGCATAGCTACTTAAGGGTAACCCATAGTTGCTATGGCCAAACTTTGAAGATTTTTTTTGAGATATGTCTTGATGTGATATATACTTTAAGGGTTAAGTTATGCCTAATGGTTGACTAAGAAGTTATTTATCATGAAGACTCTATATATAGTAAAACCAAAGGAGATGGTTTTGAGACTTGTGCAAGGCTTGTTGGCATAGTGTGAACATTAAATAAAAGAAAAGAGGATAGGTAGTATGCTTGGTGGATGAGTTGATGATTAGAAATTTTTTTTTAACTATGTGTATGACCTATAAATCATAATTATAATGGAAATAGTTCTCTTATAGTTTGAGGATATACAAAAAGGTCTGAGTGTACATATGAGGATAGTTTAAGTGAAGAAGGAGAGAGATTGTGGCATGCCTATGTGAGAGACCTATATGAGATAGAAAGGGAGTTTGTATAGGGGTTATAAAATTAGAGTTACATCATTAGGTGTTGAAGACATTCATTCTAAGGTGGAGGTGTTTATTTTAAAAGAGGGTCTAAAGGACTTGATCTTCATTAGGGGTAGTTGCTCCTTGTGAAGTAGGTGTTTTAATAAAGGCATTTGGTCAAGTGGAATTGGTCAAGGTTTCTAGTCTAAAATAATTTACTAGTCTCTTATTTGTAATACCTTATAGGAAAATTATTCCAAGTGTTTATAGGCTTGAGTGTGGGTTTTATACCCCAAGAGGGTTTCCCACATATGTCATGTCTTATGTGTTTGAACTTGTATTGTCTTTCTTTTTCATTGCTATGAATGATGTGTATGCCTCATGAATGTATGTATTAAACGATTAAGAGTTTGAAGGAATTGGAATTTGAAATTAGATTATCTAAGCTCACTGATTCAACCCCCATCTTAGTGATTATACCTATAATAATTGGCATTAGAGTAGGTCCTTTGGTAAAGGCTTGACAGCATGAAGGTGGTCCAACGTATAATATAGGTAGTCATCAAGGAAGTTTCTCTACTAAGAAAACATCGATGTTAAATGGATCCAATTATACATTTTGGAGAGCTAGGATGAGGAAATACATTATGTCCCTAGGTTTGAAGTATGGTAATATATTATTGATGGTTATGTTACTCTTACTACTTCTCCATCTAATGTTATAGACAAGAAGCTATTTGAGAATAATTCTAAGGCAATGAATTCCATCACTTGTGGTCTTATAGAGACTGAGTTCACCAAGGTAATCCATTAAAAATATTCTAAAGATATATGGGACAAAATGCAAATAGTTTATGAAAGATATTCAAAGGTCAAGCATGTTAAGTTATAGACTTAAAGAAGGAAATTTGAAAGTCTCAAGATAAAGGAAGAAGATTCTATGGCATCCTTTCTATAGAGAGTTTATGAGATTGTGAACATCGTCAGAGGTCTTAAAGAAAACCTTGAAGAGCTGACTATGGTTCAAAAAGTATTAAGGTCTTTATCCCTCAAGTTTTATCTAAAAGTATCTACTATAGAAGAAAGTCATGATCTTACTTAGTTGAAGATGGATCAATTTCACAGCACCCTTACTACCTATGAGATGAGGAAGAATGATGATATACCACCAAAGAAGGGAGCAACTTTCAAGATAAAATGAAGCCAAAGAATAAGTATCAAGGTAAGAAACCCAAGGAGAACGACATTTCTAATATAGATAAAGATGAACTAATGTATTTGATTTTAAAGAAATTGAAAATAGGTTCAAGTAAGTATAAGGGTAAACTACCCCTCAAACGCTTCAATTATGGAGAGGTAGGACATTTTTCTAATAAGTTACCCCATAAGTATAAGAAAGATGATGATGATGAGCATGATCAAGGTCATGATGATGGCAAGAGATCATTTAGGTCTGATAAAAGCAAAAAGGGATTTAGAAGGTTTGACAATAAGTACTTTCAGGACAAGAAGAGTCTTTACACCAAATAAGATTGTAGCTCATCAGATGAAAGTGAAGTTAGTGACTCAGAGTATGATCATGAAGATGATGGTCCTATTAAAGATGAAGCCCTATTCATGGTTGAGGAAGGTATTTTATCACATCAAAAGGAGTCTATTTGGATTGATTCAGATGATGATAAATATGAGGTGGACTATGAGACTACATTAAGAAATGCTCTTGAAGAATTGAAGACTGAGAAGAAGATTAAGAATAAGATGAAGTCTTAACTCAAAGAATATGAGGAGTAATTCAATTTATATGAAGTAATAATGAATAAAAACACCAAGGAGTATGAAGATATAGTCAAACATCTTAGTTGTCAATTAGAAATTCTACTTACAAGCCTGAAAACTAAAGAAGATGAATGTTCAAGGTATGTAATTGAAAATGAGTCATTTAAATCTAAGGGAAAGAATACATCTCATAAGGTGAAGTCTTTTGTGATATTTCGAAAGAGCTCAAGTGATCTAGACAATATTATGAATGATCAAAAGCATGAAAGTGAAAGAACTAGTCTTGGATACAAAGAAAAACCAGTGAATGTAACTCAAGATAAGATGAATTATAATGTAAACATGGAAAATTATAGTTTAAAGACAAATCATCAAACAAGGAATGAAGGTGTTGGTAGAATGAAAATAAATCAGATCAAACAACCAAATGCCATGAGGTATGTGAATTTCAATGGTTACTTTTTATACTTGTAATCCATTTGGGCATAGATCTAGATAATGTAGAAGAAATTAGAAATGAGTTTGTTGAGAACTATGATGGGGGTAATTAGTCAAAAGGTGTGAACAAGGTTGAGTGTTTCAACTATCTTGATAAGGGACACTTTTTTAAGCATTATCTAAATAAGGTAAAGTAATTGTTGGAAATATTATCATTGATGGCAAAGGTCTAGTAGTATTAGTGATAAAGGCCTCATAGAATTTTATTTATAAAGGTGTTTTTAATGTTCATATCTTGACTAAAGTGTGCTAATATTATTAAAATATTAACAGATATATTCTTGGTTTCATAAATACAAAAGAGGGCCCATGAGGAATTAAAAGAGTCACCAGATAAAGACAAAAGAGAGAAAGGGTGATTTCCCCATGAAGGATCACCATGAGGAGTTCAAAGAGTCACTAGATAAAGACAAAAGAGATAAAGGGAACTTTTTCTTATGAAGGGTCCCCATGAGGAATTCAAAGATTTACCACTAAATACAAAAGAGAGAAAGGATGATTTTACCCATGAAGGCTCACTATGTAAATTTTTAAATGAAAGAATTCAAAGGGTCATGCAAGTTTGGCACCATTTTCCATGTGAATTGAAAGGTCTCAAAGGGTGAATTCCAAAGGTCATTTAGAACACTATAAAAGGAGGTTTGGGAAGCCATTTTTAATATGCAAGTTCATGGTTTGTTATTATTTTATATAGCTTAGAAGAGAAGTAGAGAGAAAATAAAGAGATATATTAGTATTATATCATTTGTTGAGAAAACAACATTGAGAGATAGTTGTGTTTTCTACACAAGAGGGGTTGGTGCTCCTATGGGTGGTTTCTCACAAATCATTGTTGTGTTGTTGCTCATCAAAGGGGTTAGGGCTCTTACAAGTTGGTGTTTGAAAAATTTGTAAACTTGAGTTGGTGTTCATTTACATACTTGAGATAGTTCTCCATAGTTTTTCCCACATTGGGTTCCCACATAAAAATATGGTTTCTCTCTCTCTCTCTCTCTCTCTCTCTCTCTCTCTCTCTCTCTCTCTCTCTCTCCTCTCTCTCTCTCTCTCTCTCTCTCTCTCTCTCTCCTCTCTCTCTCTCTCTCTCTCTCTCTCTCTCTCTCTCTCTCTCTCTCTCTCTGATTGCATATCTTAAATGTATGATTAAGTGGTTAAATAAAAGGAATTTTATTAATTAAAATATTTAAAAGATATATGATATATTGATTCACCCCCCTATCAGTATAATCCATGCTTGACAATTGGTATCATAGCAGGTTCATTCAAAAAGAGTTTAACAACTTGAAGGTAGATCAGGGAAAGCATGATGGTTAGAGAACATGAAGGCTTTTCTAAAAATAAGGCATTGTTGTTTAATGGAAAAAATTATGCCTTTTGGAGCATAAGGATGAGGACTTATTTGATGGCCCTCATATTCAAAATTTGGCAAGTAGTGATAAATGAATACGAAGAGCCATAGACACTTGTAAATACTCCCATAGATAAGAAGGCAAGTGAAAATAATGATAAATCCTTAAATGTTATTTTATGTAGTTAATGTGAATCAAAATTTTTTAAAGTTATGTAATGCAAATCTTCTCATGAGACTTGTAGAAAACTAAAGAATATTTACAAAGGTGATGGAAAAGTTTAGTGAGATAAGATCCAAATTTTTAGGAGATAGTTTGAGAGTCTGAAAATGGAAGAGGAATAAAATATAGCAAGTTATCTTTTTTGGGTTAATGAAATAGTAAATCAAATTCAAGGCCTTAGATAAAAATTAGAATATTTAATGATGGTACAAAAGGTTTTGAGATCTCTACCAATGAGATATGATGCAAAGGTATCTATAATTGAGGAAATGAAAGATATAACCAAGTTAAAGATGGATGAACTACATGGCATTCTTACATCATATGAGATGCAAACTAAAAAAGATAAACCATCACAGAGAGAAGCTACATCAAAACATGTAAGAAAGACAAGACTAAGATTCAATAATCAAGTGATAGCTCTAGTGATGAAGAAGATGATAATGAATCCCTATTCATATGTAAGCCTAAAAATGGCATAGGTGAATATAAAATAAAGTTTCCATTTAAATTTTTTAAATGTGGTAAGATTGGACATTATATAGCTAAGTGCCTAGATAAGAATAATGGTGACAATGAAGAAAAAAATACCACATATAAGAAAAACTTCAAAGGTTAATACAAGAAGAGATTTGAGAAGAAGAGTTTATATTCTAAATATCTTAGCTTAGTCAAAGATACTGGAGTTAGTGACTCAAATGAAGAAGAGATTCTATTCATGACCATATATGAAGATGCCTCCATAAGTAAAAGTATAGATGATCAAGAATAAGAACATGATGAAAGAAATAATGAAGCTGAGGTGAATCTAGAAGGAGAAATCATTTATGCCTTAGAATAATTAAAATATATTGAGAAGAAGAATAAAAAATTGAAGCTCCAGATCAAGAAAAATGAAAAGGACTCAAAGGAAATAATTGAATATCTACAAGAACACATTAAAGAAGTCAAAAAGATTGAAGAAGATCTAACAACAAAATTGCAAAAGATAATTAAACAATGTGGAAGGTAATTCATTGAACTTTCCTCTTTAAAATAAGATATAGAGAAAACAAATAAAATAACCAATGATTCAAAATTTGAGAATAACACTAATATGTTGAATAAAATATTAGAAAGTCAAAGATTAATGTTAGATAAGACAAGTATCAGATTTGAAAAAGAGAAAGGGGAGGTCAATACTTCCATATAACTTAAAGATAAGGTTAACACAGAAAAATAAAAGAGCTATATTGAATCCATTACAAAAGATAAAATGAAAAAGGAAGAAGTTAAAAATGCAGAGGCAAACTCAAACAAAGAAGGATGGAGAGAATAAAGCTACAAAAAACCACCAGTTCAAAGATACACAAACCAAAATAAATTTAATAATCATTATTTTCATGGTTATTGTTTTTATTGTAATGGTTATGGTCATAATAAAATATAATGTAGGAAAAGAGCTAACAATTTTAGAAATAAAAAGGGAATTCATGTAGAGTCAAGTAGAAGCCATAACTCTTTTGCTCCTCTATCAGGCTTTAATGAAGAAGCCATAGCATGTTGCAAGTATAATAATTCTAGACAAATATCCAAACATTGTAGAAGCATGTTTGAGTTAGTCAAGAAGAACCAAGGATTCAAGGCTCCATTCATCAAGAAGAGATTTCAAATAGGTTCATGGTAGAATAAACAACCTAAAGAGTCTATGTTAGTCTAGATAGATTTACATGCAAGAAATGAAGAACAACCATGGTTCATCGACAATAAATGTTCAAGGCACATGACAGGAGACAAGAAAAAGTTTATAAATCTAAATAATTTCAAGGGTGGCACAATGAAATTTAGAGATAATACCACTACTAGGATAGATGGAAAAGGTACATTAAATTTGGATAATGGTAGAACATAGACTGATAATGTATTATATGTAGAAGGTCTTAAGCATAATATATTGAGTGTAAGTCAAATGTGTGATAAGGGAAACACATTAAGGTTTTATGAAGAAGGTTATGAGATTAGAATAAATGATTCAAATGTGTTAATTATAGATGCTTATATGATAGGCAACAATTTATATATGTTATCAGATATCAAAGGTCAAAAATGTTTTTTGAGTCAAGTTGAGGAAGGTTGGCTATGGCATAAGAGAATGAGATAAATAAATTTTGATAATATTTTCAACATCAACAAGAAGTTATAGATCTTTCAAAGATTAAAAATCACCCTAAAACACTTTGTGAAGCATGTCAGCATGGGAAGTAGGCCAGGAGATGGTTCAAGATAAAGGAATACTCAACTACTCAGATGTTAGAGCTTGCTGACATTGATCTATGTGGACTTATCAGAAATCAAAGTAATCAAGGTGAGAAATACTTCATGTTGATTATTAATGATTTTACATGTATGATTTTAGTGATGTTTTTGAAAAAAAAATCAAAAGCTTTCAGCCACTTCAAAGCATTCAAGGATTTAGTTGAGAATGAAACTGGTTTGAATATTAAGTGCCTAAGATTAGATAGAGGAGGAGAATTCATGTCAGATAAGTTTATTGAGTATTTTCAATACCATGGGCTAAAGAAACATTATTTAGTAGCTAGAAATCCATAGTAAAATGGAGTAGTTGAGTGGCAAAATAGAATATTTCAAGAGATGGCAAGGATAATGCTAAATAAATCTAAGATACCAAACAAATATTGGAGAGAGGTAGTAGGAACGACAATGCATATCCAAAATAGATCATTGTTGAGATTCAATAGTGACAAGACTCCCTATGATTTATGGAAAGGTAGAATAGCTACTATTGACTATTTTAGAGTTTTTGGAAGCAGATGCTTCATAAAGAAAAATAATGAAAAATTGGGTATGTTTGAATCTAGAGCAAATGAAGGTATATTTTTTAGATACTCCAACAAAATTAAAGCTTACAAATGTTATAACAAAAAAACTAAGAAGATAGTTGAAATTACAATTGTTAAGATAGATGAATATGTACCATAAAGAGCTAGTGATCTAGTAGACATTCCTAAAATCATTGAAAAAGAATATTTTAAAAAATCAGATGAAGATGAGAAAGAGAAAAAGGACACCAAAACCCTATCCAAATATGTTCAAATAAATCATAATGAAAGTGACATCATCAAGAATATAAATGAAGGAGTTTGTATTATAAGAATGATGGTAAGTGAATCTAAGAAAATTAATTTTTCTTTGTTATCCAAAATTCAACCTAAAACTTTTTCAAAAGTTAGACATGATGAGCATTGGGTTACAAAAATGGATGAATAATTAAATCAAATAAAAAAGAATGATACTTTGGAATTAGTGCCTAGACCAAAAGATCAAAATGTGATGGAAAAAAATGGGTATATAAAAATTTAGTTAAATGAAGATGGTGAAGTTACCAAGAATAAATCAAGGTTTGTATGTAAAGGATATGATCAGATTGAGGGTATAGATTCTGAAAAAACTTTTGCACTAGTGTCAGGCTAGAAACTATCATGATGTTTCTTGCATATATAGTGTTTAAGAATTTTAAAGTGTTTTAGATGGATGTTAAGTCTGATTTCCTGAATGAGAAGCTAGAAGAGGTAGTCTACATTAAACAACCCGAGGGATTTCTTCTCTCAAATGATAGTAGATATGTGTGTAGATTGAAGAAAGCATTGTATGGATTGAAACAAGCTCTCAGAACTTGGTATGTGAGGCTTGATAGGTACCTATAGGATCAAGGCTTCAAAATAGGTTTTGTTGATAATAATCTCTACATCAAAATAGAAGTTTTGCATTGGTTGATTGTTGTGGTATATGTTGATGACATAATATTTGGAGGTAATAGTGAAAAGATGACAAAATAATTTTTTGATAATATGAAAAAAAATTGAGATGTTTAATCTTGGATAATTGTCATTTTTCTTAGGATTACAAATATCTCAGTCAGATAAAGGTATTTTCATATCTCAAAGTAAATATGCCGAGGAGATGTTGAATAAGTTTGGTTTTGAGGATTGTACACTAGTTGGCACACCAATGGGTATAGGAAATAAGGTGAGTAAGGTTGAAGATTCACCTGATGTAGATTAGTCCTTGTATGGATCAATGATTGGTAATATTTTATATCTAATAGCATCAAGGCTAGACATCATGCATGTAGTAGGCATGGTCACAAGATATCAAGAATCCCTGAAGGAGAGTCATGTCTAGTTGGTGAAGAGAATATTCAAATATGTCAAGGGGATATTAGACTATAGATTATGATATCCTACAAGTAGATATTTCACTTTGGTTGCTTATATAGAATTAGATTGGGTAGGTTTTTTAGATGATAGGAAGAGTAGAAGTAGATAAGATTTCTTCCTCAATGATAAATTAATATCTTGGCTAAGCAAGAAGTAGAACTTGGTATCACTTTCCACATTTGAAGTATAATACATTATTGTAGTGTTGTGTTATAATCAAGTGC
Organism: Torreya grandis; assembly: GCA_037957365.1. Lineage (NCBI taxonomy): Eukaryota > Viridiplantae > Streptophyta > Pinopsida > Cupressales > Taxaceae > Torreya > Torreya grandis. Next base: position 800,622 of record JARHVA010005641.1, on the reverse strand, counting down.
TTTGGATGAAGAAAAATTTAAAAGACATCAAGGTAAAATATGATGAACCTATCTATATTTACTACAACATAAGTGCTATAAATATTTATAAGAATTTAGTGATGCATTCACAAAACATATTCCTATCAGATATCACTTATTGATAGAGCAAGTTGTAGATCAATAGGTTAAGTTGGACTATATCAATACTATAGAATAGATTACAGATATCTTCACAAAGGCACTACTAAAGGACAGATTTTAGTATCTATGAGAGAATTTGGGAGTAATTTATTTTACTTCCTACCATTGAGGATCAACATTAGTTGAGGGGGAGCTAAGTGTTATCTCTAGGATAGACCCTTTTCCATTAATGTCAAAGGGAGAGAATTATAGGAATAGGTTTAAAAAATAAGATGCTACAGTAAGGGGGAGTTACTGTATGTTTTCAATTGGCAGTATGTGCAAGTCTTAATTTTAGGTTGGCATGTGTAGTGTAGGTTTTTGAATGTGGTAAATTCAATTTGAGGTTACCATCAATGAAAAAGGGGGAGAATGTTGGGAATATTGTCATTGATGTCAAATTTATAACAATATTGGTGAAAAAGGCCCTATAGTATTTTTATGTCTAAAGGTGTTTTTAATTATCATATCTTGACTAAAGTGTGTTAATATTATTTAAATATTAACATATATATTCTTGGTTACATAAAGACAAAAGAGATAAAGGGTGATTTTCCCCATGAAGAGTCACCATGAGGAGTTCAAATATTCACCATCACTAAAAACAAAAGAGGGAAAGGATGTTTTTCCCCATGAAGGGTCACCATGTGACTTTTCAAATGAAAGAATTCAAAGGGTCATGCAAGTTTGGCACCATTTTCCATGTGAATCAAAAGGTCTCAAAGGGTGAATTCCAAAGGTCATTTGGAAAGATATAAAAATATGTTTGAGAAGCCATTTGTAATATGTAAGTGCATGGTTTGTAATTATTTTATATAGCTTAGAAGAGAAGAGGAGATAAAAGAAAGAGATATAGTAATATTATGTCATTTGTTGAGAAAGCAACATTGAGAGATAGTTGTGTTTTCTACAAAAGAGGGGTTGGTGCTCCTGTGGGTGGGTGCTCACAAATCATTTTTGTGTTGGTGTTAAACAAAGGGGTTGGTGTTCCTGCAAGTTAGTGCTTTCAAACTTTGTAAAATTGAGTTTGTGCTCATTTACATACTTGAGATAGTTCTCCATGGTTTTTCCACATTGGGTTTCCACATAAAAATTTGCTCTCTCTCTCTCTCTCTCTCTCTCTCTCTCTCTCTCTCTCTCTCTCTCTCTTTTGTGTGGTGCATGTTATTTTTTTAGTTTTATTGCATATCTTGAATGTATGATTAAGTGGTTAAATAAAAGGAATTTAATTAAGTAAAAGATTTAAAATATATATGATATATTGATTCACCCATCTCTTAGTATATCTCATGCTTAATAACAATATGAGTCTTCTTCAAAAGGAGTAGTTTGTCTCAATTATTATGACTTAGGAAACTTTGAAATATTTTGTCCATATAAGGTATGGCAAGTTGAGTTCACCTAAAGAAGAATGATTTTCCACAACTATTAATAAAGAGGTCACACTGCTAGATTCTATAAGCAAAGGGATATAAATTAGAATAGGTTTAATAAAGCTCCTATAGTGCAAGGAAGAAGGTAAGTTAGCTCATGGAAACCAAAGGTGGTAAGTATGTATCATGATAAGACTATAGGATCAATTAATCTATTTGATATGAAGGAGAATTCTATAGAAGGTGAAGAGTGCCAAAAGATATCATTATTTACTCATGTTGTGAATGAAGAGACCAAGCTCAAGGAGAAGACCATGGTATTGGTTGAGGCTAGTTCTAAGGTAAGTATGGATTGAAGTGAACATCCTTCTATTTTTTAGCAATTATCATTCAAATAACATCAATTTTTAGTACTTAGTGATGAGGCTCTAAGTTGCAAGGAAGATTCTACAGATGAAAAGGTATGTCATGAATCTTTATTGTCTCCATGTATTCTTAATCCAATCATAGAAGAGAAGGAGAATGTTGTAGTGGATGATCATGATACTTCTCTTAATCCTAAGAAGAAGAATAATTATATGCATTAGATGACCAAAGAGGATAAGGAATATGAGGAGTTGTGGACAACTCCTAGTTTCACATTGTTCTAGGACATTGTGAATTAGGGTGTCTCTGCCTATGCTTCTTAAGAGACATATTTTTTGTGTTAAATAAAGTTTGTGTGCTCAAGATAATTATACCAATATGTATATAAACTTGTGTTGATCTTAGAAGGTCATTGTTAAGTGAGAGCAACAAGTTCGTGAGCTTACTTGGGAGATTTGTGAATGAGCTATAGTAAAGGGTAAGAATGGGTGTTTATAGTGGCCTAATGATATTGACACAATTTAAAGAATATTTTGATCCTCATAAAGGTCTATATACTTCTTTTTTATGTATTCTATGTGATTTCAAGCTTTAAAGATCCTTTGTGTGGAATTGGAGATTTTTTTTTGCTCTCGGGTTTCCCAGTTTGTGCTTAAGAGTATGCAAGTCCTAAAATGGGTTATAGGATATATAGGTTCCAAAAAATTTGTAAGATAAAATCTGGTTACAGAAGTGTGTAATAGTTATCTCTAGGTGTGCAAGAAGTTTTAGAGGTGGACGTTAACCAGAAAGAAGTTTTATTGACCATATTTGTTTTGAGATTCTAGGGTTTTGGGATCTACTAGAAAAGTGGTTTGCCTTGTGAATTAAGGTATAAGGATTCTTAATAGTTTTAATGGGACAAATGTATTGTAAAATTAAGATTCATATAGATCTGAATTTTTGTGGATTTCAAGTTATTTACATTTTTGTCAAAATGGAGGCCTATTAGATAGTAGTTTTGTGAAGGAAGTATGTTTCAAATAATGATCTAGGTGATGAAAATTAGTGTGTTTGAGAGTGAATATGAGAGTTATACATATATTAATTTTTATTTCTTAAATATCAATCTACTAAAAGTTGTGGTCTTTTTAAGTTCTAGGTAGGGTTATAAGGATTCTAGACATGCCTAGTATGAAGATTTGATGTTTTTGCTCAGTGTTTCCAAAAGAGAAATTAATTTGTATTTAAATTTGAGTTATTAGGTTGTTTTATTTAATATTTTTTTATTGGCATGAAAATATATTGGTTGTCCTTGAGGTGGTTTGAGAGAGAAGGTTAGTAATCCTACATGGTGGTTTTTCACGGTGTGTGGAGATATAAAGATGCTTAGGAGGTGAAATTGAATATAAATATAGGGGGGGGTCCCTCTAAAATGTTTCTTAGTGAGTTAAATTATATTTTTTTACTTTTTATGTTCTTTATTCATTATTTGTAGTTATTGGTGGAAGAGAGTGTTGGCATGAAGTAAGAGGAAGTTGACAAGGCAAAGAAAAGGTGGGATCAAGGTATGGGGGAGTTTGTATCATATTTATATGGTGGTCCTATCTTATTGTTAGTATTTTCAGGTCCTAAATATTATTTGGTTCCCACTTTTTCATTGTGTCAAAGGAGGGTAAATTTCCTATTTTAGAGTGTTTGAAGAGAGAAGGAAGGTGAGTTGTATATTGATATATGATGTGTGTTGACATCAATGACAAAAGAGGAGATTGTTGGAGAGTTTAAAATGGTGTCATGTTGATGTCATGAAATTTTATAGGTGAGTGAATAAATTTAATTTATAATCTAAGTGACAATAAAAAAATGAGTAGTGTGCTTATCCTAATATGCTTGAAGGAGGTTTGGTTGATCTTCAGTTTTGGCATTATTAGAGATGTTAAATGATGATTATGGTGATTTTAAGATGTGAAAAGGGTATTATAAAAATTTAATAATGATTTTAGTTCTTGTTTTCATGAGTGGATTTCATCTTGTTGATCATTATTTTCATTTATATATTTTGGGTCTAGTGGTAAAAAATCTAAGTAGGCAGTTTGCTGACATCACCATTGCCACATGTGGATGAGTCAATGAGAGTTTTTCATTTGGTTGTGATCAAATTTAGGCCTATTTTATATGTGATAAATTTTAGTTCATGTAATTAAGTGAAACATAAGATATGAAAGTGAAAATATGGGCTCCCAGTTAGTTTGATAGTGTTTTCCCATACTTATCTAGATTTGTAATGTGGCAAGAAAAGCTGAGTAGGAATTTTGATGTAGCCATATTTCACACATGTGGTAGTTTCAAGAGAATTTGATCACGTGGGTTTGTTTATTTTTGTTAATAGTTGATATGAACTAAATTTTAGGTCATTTTATAAAGTTTGATAAAATATATGCATGTTCAAAATTGGCCTCCCAAGTAATTTTTGACATAATTGGCTCTGTGGTGGAAAAATCTAAGTGAGCATATTAATGGTGTTATATCTCGCATGCATGAGGATTATAGGAGTAAATTGATATATGGTTGGATCATCATATATGATGATATCATATTATCTAAGTTTAAAATCATGAAACTTAGTGCATCAAAATTTATTAAGGTCTAAAGTTGGCCTTCTAGGCAGATAACAATGGTCCCCATACTTAGTATATTTTTCTTAATGTTAAAGATCAAGACCAAATGGAGATCCAAAAATTCATAGGCATTATTATAGATAAATATATAAGGTGTGTGTTTAGTTTAATGATTCATAGTGGTTTTTTTTGAATAAGTTAAATATTGAGATCCTTACAAAAGGATAAATAAAGCGTATTTGTTCCAAGATGTTAGGAAGTAGTGATATGAGGATAAGTGTTCATTGTTTAATGTTAAGCAGAGATAAAGATTGAGCTTCTTTCAAGGATCAAAGGTGAGTGGGTGTTAATAATAATTAACATCAATGGTTCATATTGAATTCAAGAGGTTAAATTGATAGTTGTCTAGCATTGTTAAATCAAGCATAATCTCGAAGAGATTGACGGAATGTGTGTGGTAAAGATTACAAGATTGCATGAGATGAGGTCAAATGTTTGAAGTTTAAATTTTGGGAATTGGAACATTATTAGTTAAATTAAAAATAATATTGATGTTTTGTATTTAATATGAGTAGAGAGGACACAATATGATAACATGGTGACCAATGTTTAACTATGACCATTTGAATTCAAATATTTGAATTTAACAAAGGGAAAAACTAGTGCTATGTAGTTTATCCATAGCTTTTGATCCAGGATGAATTCAAAGGTACTATAAAAAAATTGAAGAGGACTTCATGGTACATATAAAGTTATAAGGTATGAATATATGTACAATCAAAGATATTGATCTCCAAAGTTGACTATGTGTTTGACCATGGATTGTAAGTAACCCAAAAAGGATAATTGAGCTTGTGTTGATGTTATTTATATTTTTCTTGATGACTTATGTATTGTATAGTATTTTAGACTCCATGAGGATATATAGAATTTAGATGTGTGATAAATCTATCTTGGGTATGAATAATGCTTAATAAGTTGACTGTGTGTTCGTTCATGGTGTCCCTATGGACAAGGCTATTGTTTGAGTTGAATGGGATTGCAAAAAAGAGTGAAATGATGTATATAAGAATTTGAGAATGTCAAAAGGGTCATGTGGAGAGTACCTATGCATTTTTAAGTGTTATTATGTTCTCATTTTGGTTGATTAAGTGATAAATAGGTGAATAGGTCTCGATGAGACCTATAAGAGCTACAAGGGCCTAATTGAAAGGAGTATATGTTTAAGGGTGACCCATAGTTGCTATGGATAACTTATGAATATTTATTTTAAGTTGTGTATTAATGTGTGAGATTTATTAAGGGTTAAGGAATGCCTAGTGGTTGACTAAGAAGTCATTTATCATGAAGACTATATATATAGTGAAACCAAAGGAGATGGTTTCTAGACTTATGCAATGATTATTGGTGTAGTATGAGCATTGAAGAAAATAAGAGAGGATAGGTAGTGTGCCTATTATATGATTCAATGAGAAGAATAGTTTTTTGATTGTATGTATGAGTTGTAGATCATAATTCTAAAAATAAAATAGTGCTCTTTTAGTTTGAGGATATGTGAAGAGGTTTGAGTGTGCACATGAGGATATTTAGAGTGAAGGAGAGAGATTATGGCATACCTATGTGAAAGATCTATATGAGATAAAAAGGGAGTTTTTGTAGGGGTTATAAAATTAGAGTTCCATTATCAAGGGTTTAAGACATTAGTTCTAATGTGGATGTGTTCATTTCAAAGGAGGGTCTAAAGGACTTGATCTTTCTTAGGGGTAGTTCCTCCTTATGAAAAAAGTGTTTCACTAAAGGCCTTTGGTCATGAGGAATTGATCAAGGTTTATGGTTTAAAATACTTGACTAGTCTCTTGTTTTTAATACCTTATATAACAATTAGTCCAAGTGTTTATAGGCTTGAGAGTGGATTTTATTCCCCGAGAGGGTTTCCCATGTATGCCATGTGTTATGTGCTTACTATTGCATTGTATTTCTTGTTCATTACTATAAATGATGTCTATGACTCATGAATTTATATATTAATGATTAAGAGTTTGAAGGAGTTAGAATTAAAATTGGATTATCTAGGCTCACTGATTCACCCCCTTAGTGATTTTACCTCTAATAGGATACACTTGGTATTTGTATGTCTCAATCCTATTGTTTTATTTTATGTGCACGTATACTCAATATTCATCAAAATGTGCTTAATTTTCTATAAATATCTATCAAGCATGTGTATGGAATGGTTAGGTATGGGCATGGAAATCTCTACTCCCTTTAATCAATAACATTGGTATTTAGTTACAATCTCATATGCACATTCATGGGATTGGGTATCTAATGTGTGCCATGGGATTTTTATGTCATCACACACCATGGACTTGATCCCAAATGGAAGTTTTAGTCAAGACTAGAGGGTCAAAATTATTCCACACTCTTATTTTTATTCTATTAGATAACCCATTAATCTCTTTTGCTTGTTCAATATTGCCTTCCACCTTTTTATTTCGGCCATTATTAGCATTAGGTGCCTCTTCTTTTATCCTCATGTCATTTTACACATGGAATACTTTTTATATTTATTTTTTCTTGTCCCATTTCACCTCTTAGTATGGAACCAAAATATTTCACCTTTTTAAATTAAATATCAATAATTTGCTAACCTAATATTCACTTTCTATGCCTCATGATATATGTTCTTCTTATATTATAATCACTCATGTGTGGGGGTTGCTTAGATTTATCCTTCTTAAATTGTATTTACATAGATCAAATTTTGGTTTGACCTTTACCTTTTTTTTTCTCCTATGTACTTGGGAACTATGATTCATTACTAGAGTGTTTTCTTGCCTCACAAGTCTACTTCATTTATTCCTAGGTGCTTCAATCTACTAGTATACTTATTTACCCGGTAAGTCTCTTTAATGCATTCTTAGGTGATACAATCTACTGCTGTGATTCCATGCCCCATAATTTTACTTCATACATTCCTAGGTGTGGCACTTTATAGTGAACTATATTACCTCTCATGTCTTTTTCATGTATTTAGATATTGGCATTCTTGGGCATGAAACTCTATTGTTGCACTCCCTTTCCCTAAAATTTATTATATATCTATATAACTATTTTATTTACTTAGTGAGAATCCAAACTTATTATTTTAGAAACTTGGTAATCCTACTCCATATTAATTTCTATGCTTGATCCTTTAGTGATGCAATCACCTTTATATTATATTTGGATTTACCATATGTGTAGAGTTTTATGTAATTTTTTTTATAGAGGTCACCAAGGTATAAATTCTTTATCTTCCTAGAATTATTCATTATTAAATATAAATAAACTATCAAAAGATTACATTAATTTGGATATAGATATTTAAAAAAAATGTGTGACAACTTCACCCAAAAACTTATACATATAACATTAGGATTTTAAAGGAAAACCCTCATTCAAATTGTGTGACTGATATTACGAGGCATGCACATAGTACTATAATTAAGGTGTAGAACTATTTTAATAAAACTTATCTAACATAGAAAACACAAAATGTAAAATTTAAATAGACCAATACTTATTAAATCATGCATGTGCACAAGCATGTACTTTAGATAGAATGGAAAATGTTCATTCATCTAGTAGTCTCTTCCCAAATTTCCATTACTTCATGTGCTTTATATTTAGACTTTTTGAGTTCACTCTAGCTATGTGGAATGAATTTTTGTTTTAATGGATCACACATCCACTATGTGAGAGTCTCCATCATGTCATCTCCATTATGGGTGGGTCCTCACAACACTTACTAAGTTAGACTCTCCCCTCTAAATAGGATAATTTTTAGCCATCACCCTCTATCAAGTCTCATTATACTTGAGCCTTATAACCTCATGTTCATTTGGTTCAATGATAAATAATTCCTACTCGATACCTTTATTTACCCATGCCCCTCTCATATTTTACCCTTTGCACTAGTCATACATGTGTGAAACTCTACCAACCATTATTGATTTACCTTTATCATATCCACTCACCATTATAGTAAAAAACTTCATCCCATATAAGAAATGGAACCAAAATGTTGGGTCTATTTTTAACCAATCTCATCAATCCATGGTCTTTATATATATTATTACTATTGTTTTTTTATATGTGTCTATGGGCTTAGTAATTTCTAACTCATGCCTATCTTGATGGAGATATATATTGGGCCTACACGTGGAATGGTTAGGTATTCGTGTACCACTCTTTACTCCATTTTTCCATTGGTTATGATATCTAGTTTCAATGTCATGCACATACTCATGGGATTTTCTAGTTGATACACACCATGGGCTTGATCCCAAATCTCAAGACTAGGCAAGACTTGAGTGTCAATAACACAACATGATGAGAGGCCTTTCCTCACTCAAGAGGAATATTGATGTATGTTCTAGTTAATGAGCTATAAAATAACATGGATATATATTTTCTACAAGTACACATCTGGATTTTGGTTCATTATATTTGGTTCACACTAATTTATGTGGGCCTATACATTCAAGTGTTAGTGGCTTCCAATATTTTTTAATATTTGTTGATGACTACTCATGTAAGATGTGGGTATATTTATTGAAGACTAATGATCAATATTTTAAATTATTTAAATAATTTGAAGACATTGTGGAATGAAAATCTCATTACCAACTTCATGTCCATTCAAATCAATGAGGGAATACACCACTAAAGACTTCTCTAAAATTTTGAATGCACATGGAATTAGTCATTAGCTAACTTGTGGTCTACTGCATAAAAAATGGTGTTTCATAATGGTATAATCAAAATATTATGTAAATGGTGTGTAAAATTATTTAGGACTCACACCTTCCTCACACATACTAATTATAATTAGTTCACATGATGGTCTACCTATTTAATTGACCATCAACAAAGCTCTCAATAGTATTACTATATAAGAAGCAAGGTCTAGGAATAAACTTTCATATCACATATTCATTTTTTTGGCTATACATCATATATTCATGTCCCTAAATATAATATAAAAATAGACAATAGATCATTGGAATGTATTTTTATTAGCTATAATCAAGATTATAAGGCCTACCAACTCATGGATCCAAAACCTAGGAAGATACACATTAATAGCGATGCATTTTTTTCTTAGAAGGGTAAGTCCAATCCACCTCTACAAAGTCACCTAATATATTAAGTATACCTTTAAACATTTATAATGCTGATAGTGGTAGTGATAATGAGGACTATGCTTATTGATATCAAGGTCCTCCACCACTCACTAATATAGTTCAATTTATTCCTAAGTATTATACATCTCATATAGTATTTGTATACTACTTAGGAATACATTAAACTATATTAGTGAGTGGTGGAGGCCTTGATAGCAATAAGCATAATCCTCATTCTCACTACCACGATAAACATTATAAATGTTTAAAGGTATAATTAATATATTAGGTGACTGTGTAAAGGTGGATTGGATTTACCCTTCTTAGAAAAAAATGCATTCTTGTTAATGTGTATTGTCCTAGTCTTTAGATCCATGAGTTGGTAGGCCTTATAATCTTCATTGTAGCTAATAAAAAGGCATGCCAATGATTTATTGTCTTTTATTTCTGAGAAGGGTAAAATTCCAAAATGGGGGAATAAGGTTAGGGGAATAATTGAGATATCCCAAGAAAACCTCACATAATTTGAGTGCTCCCTACATATCCTAAAGGGTCCTCATGTAGATGTAGTTATCTCTCCTAAAGTGAGTGTGTGAATATTAAATTTTATATATGAATGTAACTAGATATATTTATTTAAATGATCAACAATGCATGCCATTGATATATGATAAAATGACTTCATCTTTTGACTATAACTATTATAATAAAGTATAATTGGAATTATAAATAATAGTGATATTTTGATTAGTGTGTAGTGGAATTTCCAAGTGATTACTAGATGTGTTTAGATAGGCCTTTTTGGGATTATATAGAGGAATATTTGAATATTTTTGTTAACTAACCATGCCAAAAGTTCAAAATGGGTAAAATTAAATGTCTCAAATTTAATAATTTACCATTGAAGCATGGGAGAAAAGGCCACACTAGTGGACAAGGATGTAGTGTGATCATGTATGCCTAGTGAAATTTTATCCCAAAAGGATAAATATTTATATAATATATCCAAGATGAGTCTATGAGTATATCAAGGTTTCATTAATGATGTTTCTAGTATTTTCAAGGAAATAAACATAATAGTGAGGGATCCCGTATAGATTTCAAGTTAACATAATAGTGAATAGGTAAAATAGGTTGAGGATGTTAAAATTAAACATTTTAAAATAATTAATTATTAAATATAAGTGTATTTATTTTCCTCAACTTTATTCTAGTTATGCAATGAAGTGAAATTGTTATATTAAAGGAAGTTTAACCGTAAATGTTATCACTCAGAAGTGTGCCCTTACGGAGAAAGTGTGCATGTTCTCAATTTTATTGATGTAGTAGAAAATATCAAAGGTTTAAGAAATTATAATTTTAGATAATATAAATATTAATGGTTGGTTACATTTGGTACACATATCTAAACTATCTACTTATGTGCTTTCTTGACTAGGAAAAGGGTAGAAAAAACTATGCTAAAGCTGAAAAATGGAAATAAAAATTTTAAATTTAGGTGATGCACCAATATTAAAGTAAATTATGAATAAAATTTACAATTTTTTAAATATAAATAAATTTAACATATTAAATTCATCTTCATTCATGACTCTTTCATAAGTATTTCACATAGAAGTCTTGACAACCACCTACACTAGTTTGGGAGGAATGAACAATGGTTGAATTCACTTCTATATTAGTTAGAAATCAGATATAAACACTTTATATGAACTGAAATAATGTTAATTTTATGCATAAAGTTTATTTATTCAAGTATAAACATATGAAAAATAACCATTCACTAAGTTATTTCAATGAATTAAGAATACACTTCATGAATAGCTTGAAGATGGAGGAAAATTCATCTCTTTATTGCTTCAAAGATGAGGTAGTGTAAATTTTGGTAGATTTTAAGTAAGAAAAAATCATGATATCCTAATAATCATTCAAAAATTAATGTAAATATACAAAATAATAAGAGAGAGATAAGACAATAATTTACAGATGAGTCCACATACAAGTCCTAGTTCACTCCTGCTTCAACTAAAAATTCAACTCACAATTGAACTCCACATTCTAATCCACTTTTAATCCACATAAAATACAACATATAATTTTAATTTAAGAAATATTTCATCTAAAAAAGTGTGTTATTATACAGGGAGGCTATTCTTCCATTTTTGAAAAGTCAAAAGGCTTTTCATGCATCTTAAATCTTGAGTTAACTTACTATGATATTACATGCAAATTTTTATCTCCTTTAGTTAAATATTTTTGGTATTTAGTTATATTTTATTTGTATTTCATTAATATTAAATTTATACTTTAGTTACCTACACTTTGATATTGATTTGACTTGACTTATCTTAACTTCACACTTGGAGTTCAACTTGAGTTATCTTGTATGCAACTTGTATGCATGTTTGACTTCTTAGCTTTCAAAAAGTAGACCAAAGGTAGGCATATTAGGAGATATATTTTATGTTAAAATTAAACTATGAATATTTAATTAAAATATGGCATAAATTATTTATCAAAATTGAAAATCAATTTCCCCACTTTTGCATGTTTTGAACTCCACTTTTTTAGGGCTAATTGAAGATTCTTTTTGTTGACTTGACATTTTATAGAATTAGAGAGGTGACATGTAAATATATAATTAGGTAAAATATGGAAATAAAAACCATTTTAAACATTAAATTACATTAAAAAAAACTTCCATATTAAATTTCATGATATTTCATTGAATAAAACTCTAAATATGTACTTACTGGTGTTGACTAGCTTGTATAATCTCATTTCTGAATGCATGTAGGTCTGAGTTTTGCTATTTTATTAAGTTTTATGAAGAATAAATACATAATTATTTTTTATTAATACTATTTTTAACCTATATAATCATTCCAATAATTTTATGTGCTCAACCAATCTCTTAAAGCTCTCAAAATTTGTCTTTTTTGATTGTCTCTCTTACTTGCTTAAAACCTTGATGTTTGTACCTTTTCCTTTCTCCATTATTTTGCATAAAATTTTGATTAAATAATGTTTATAAATTTATTATATTCCCAATAATATATCATTCCACATTTACTTTTCAAAAAATAACTCAAAAACGCAAACATATTACTTAAAACCAAGCCATGAGGGTTTAAAAAGGGTTTTAGAGCACCTATTCTTCTTAACGATTATTCATAAAATTAAGCCAATGTAACATAAAACCAATGAATTTAATATTTATGAAATATGGGCCCAAAATTTCCTCTAATACCTTTTTATCCAACTCCTCTTAACCTTCAAGTACCGAGCATCTAAAAATTACCTTCACTAGTTTGCAAATAGCTAGTTAGAGGAATAAAAGAAACCTCCATCAAAATTTGGACTTGTGAGTTATTCCTAAGCATTATTTTATCCTTATGAATATTTTATTATGTTTTTAATATTTTTTTTTACCTTTAATCCATGAATATATTCTTTTTTAAAACATGCACATAAGCAATTCTATCTAATCGTGGCAAAATTATTAACAATAAGTGTGTATGTAAACTTTGTATTTTGATGTAAAGATTGATTGTAAAAGATTAATTAATGAAAAAAAAAAAAAATTTAAAATACTTAATTCATATATTTTAAGATATTAAAATTTTGAATTTTAAAAATAGAGCAAGGAAAGTATACACCTAAAAGAGTATGCAATCTAATTATTATGTAACTTGAAAATGGAGAAGTGCATGCCCCCTTATTGAATCATTTGGATAAATGTTGACCCTATAGAAAATTGAGAGAAATAAATTCTAAATTTTAGAAATTAGTGAAGGCCTTTGAGTTGTAAATATTATATTCTCCAACTCTCATTTAAATTTGTAGAATACTCTATAAAATAATTAAAGGGTGGAACCACCAAATATGGCTTTCTTTAATAGAAAAAGTGAAAATGTAAACGTTGAGTTTCACTATACTATAACATGGCCCACTTGTAAAATGATATGAATCACACCACCGTTGATGGATCTAGATTCTATTTGAAACTTTTCACCTTGAAACTTTTAAACTTTAAAACTCTTGAAATTTTAAATTGCCATTTATAAACATATATATTAATGAATATCATGCCCCTTGTATCTGTACTAAATTTATATTGAATGCCAAATAAATTTTTAAATTTTAAAAGTTAAAAAATTGTAATTATTTTAAATATGAAACTTATAACTATAGGAATGAGTTCACATGATTGGCATGTGTCGCCATGCCCCCATAATATGAAAATCCTAAATCATATTAAAAAAAAAAAAGTAGTTTACCATAAGTCTAAATTTTGTTGCTCATGAAGCTTGAATTATGAATGAAATCTCATTGTGATGCCCCCTATTTGAAATGAGAAACATATCTTTCAAGTCTATAATCTCAAAAGAAAACATATGTGAAAGATATAATCATGTAGGAGTAATTTAAACATTGAATTATATTGCATCATAAAATTGAATGTAGCATTGAATTGAATTTGAAAAATGTGTTATAGCATTGAATCACATAAGTATCATTTGAATGATATCTATCATGGAACAACATAAAAATAGAAATAATGCATGACATGAATCATGAAACCATAGTAACAAGTAATAAATACACAATAAAAGTCATACAATGTCACACAATTTGTATATAATGTCACATATAAGGTCCAAAGGCCACATACAAGAGACAAGTGAATGTCACATAAGCACATAAGGCCAAAGGTCACAATAAAATGGCATGATAATAATATACAAGTAAAAACACACACAGAAAAACACACACACACACACACACACACATATTACAAAAATAATGTAAAGGGCCATACTAAATAATAAAGTCCTAACTTGTTATATAGTAAATAAATAACAATAACATACACTAAATGAGACTAGTTTGTATCAACCATATGTATCAATGTCAATGTTATAAAATTACATAGCCATGTAACATAATGTAAAGTATGAGTGATTATCAAAAGATTTGTATGATATATATATATATATATATATATATATATATATATATATATATATATATATATATATATATATATATATTATAAAGGTTTTGAAAAGGTAAAACTTGATGAAGTGTTCATGGATAATGAGGAGATGCCCCCACCTTAGAAAGGTTGTTGGGTAATAAGGGAATCCTAACATAAAAAAATCATGTAATAGTATGTCATGTATCAAAATCACATACCTCATGAAAAGGTATTATGTATAGAAAATTGCAATATTTTATCTAATTAACATGAAATAGATAACATATGTAAATATGTAAGCTATCAACATTTGAAAATGCTTGTAGGTATTGATTTTAAAATTTTAAAAATATTTTGATTTTTTTGAATTTTTGACATATACTTTTTTTTTTAGATTTTATCTTATATGAAGTTTTGGAAGTTTTAAAATATTTGAACATAAAATATTTGAAATTTTTCTAAGAAGCAAGGATTAAAAAAAGAGATGAAATGGGAGGGATTCGAATAATCTATAATGAGTTGATAAATCATAATGTGGAAAGATGGAAGGCAATGTAACACACATTATTGATATGTAGATAAGAATGTACATGACTTATCAGTGAGAAATAAAGTATGTATGGGTAAGTGCATGAAGTTAAGGGAAAATTTCATGGACATTTACCCTAATGTGTATGTGTTATAAGCATAATGTGTACACATTATGGCCATAACATGTACACTTTTTTAAATTGAGGATTGAAATTTATAAGCAATAACACGTATGTGTTATGTAGTCTACACAACATGTACATGTTATGTGTATTTTTAGTAATGCATACACATTAATGAAACTACAAATTAAAAAATAAAAAGGCCCAATCCATGGGCATACTCATTTTATTTTAATTTTACTATTTAGTCTTCGCTTATCTTAGCTGAATTGTTATTGTATTGTGCTTGGAATAGGAAAAAAAAACACTTTGATCACCCAATACCTCACTAAATCAACAATGCCACCATGGAGGAGATGTAAGAAATAAAAAATTAAACCTATTAACACTAGTTTTTGAGAATATTTTTATTTCATTTTTAAATTGATAAATTCTATTTTTAGTATCCCATTCCACTATAAGAGAGAAAAATGATAACAATACTCTTAACCCTCCACATAACCCTCTTAAACCTTCCTAAAATTCCTATTATACCCAACACACCCCTTTTCCCATAAGGAAATGGGGACCCACTTTTTTTCAGACTATGGTCTTGATCTAGAGCCCCTCTTCTATATGTTTACGTAAAATCTAGGAGAAGATTGATTATTGGCATTTTTTATAATTTAGAAAAATGGCATTGATATTGTGTTCATAGACTAATTATTTCTATCAGGCTTATTTTTTTCAAGTTTTATGTTTTTAGGCTTATCTTTATCAAACTTATGCAAATTACCTTTGTCAGGTATTTTTTCCATTATCTAAATTCCTTCAGGATTTACGTTTTGGACTTATTGTTGTGGGGTTTTATCACAACCATTTTTTTTTGAGACATTGTGCCCTTTATCCCTTTTTGAGACCATCCCTTTGAACATTCCTTTGGACATTTTGTCCAAGGCATCATATCCTTCAAGACTTTTATCCTAGTCATTTTTTCCATTTACCAATTCCTTTGGACATTTTGTCTGGGAGAAATTAACCTTTAGAATTTCTGTCATTGGACATTTTATTTGACACAAAAATTCCAAAATAACTCCTCACAATAATCATGTCAATATAATTTTGATGAAATAATGACCCCAAGGGCACATACCCTTCAGTCTTTGTGAAAACTACCCTTCAAGACTTTCATCCTAGACCCTTTTCCCACCTAAACATTACCTTAAAAAGTATAAATTTTATGAATTTCACCACAAATGATGAAAACTAATCTTATACAGCTCTGAAACCATCAACAAACTGATACAGACCTATCTAGATCATTCATTCATTGTAGCCCTATTTTCTCTGTTTATTGGCCATAAATTTTTATAGGTTAGCTCAATAATGAAATTAAATCCATTTATGAATACCCATTAAGCTCTTCTATAACATACTAAAAAATCTCCTAAGGTTAATTTGTACAGAATTGTACTTTCTTCTTTAGGCCCTATTTCAATTAGCCCTCCTTGCGTGCAAATCACCTTGTCCAGAGTAAAGTACAGACTTTATAAGCAAACCAATCACCATTACAGATACCCATTATCTTCTTACAAGTGAATCAGTCATTTTTTAGTACACTTCTTTGGAGAAATCTACTTTTCCTATATTGGCCTATGCTCTTCATCTCACATGCACCTAGGATCCACTTGGCAATTGTTATTTTCCATAATTTTTCATACTGTGGCACCTTGAAACCACTTCCAAAAGTTTTATAACATAATCAAGGGTCAAATTACAAAATTTCAAGATTTTTCAAGCTTTAAAACTCATTTTAAGGGTTTGAACCTAATTCAGAATTTTCCCATGACAGTCACAGGCCGAGAGCTTATTATTTTTTCTGGGAGTGTTTTAGCTTGTTTCAAAGGTTAAAATAAATTTTATATGGTCTGTATTAGTTCCCTACACCTTCTCCAATCATCCTCTAGGTTATATCAACCTTATAAGCTTGCCAATACTCAACAACTCAGTTGTCTTGGACTGTGTTTTTATGACAGCCAACTGGGTTCATTAGTTTCTTCTCAAACACAATGGTCAACAGGGTTCCAAGGTAATGCATAAAAATTTAAATATCTTAAATTATTTCCCCATTCATATTATCATATCAAATATGACCTTATCAACCCATCTACTATGCAAAACATGCAACTTTCTTAACTTGCCTGTATACTGTCACCTACAGGCCTGAATTCCAACTGTTGGAGTTTTCAGACATCAAGGGATTTATAAATCCCATTTATTCTTAATTTAGGTTTTTAATTTCCTTAAATACCTATTTCCTTGTCATTATAAGCTTTATGCAAACATTTACAAGTTGGTTATACCTTGGACAGTGGGCTGTAAGTTTGGATATTTGAATACCCTGTTTAGGCCTGTTTAGGCTTTTTAAGACATTCAAGTTATTTTAGGACTTCTTCATCACGTAATAACACTTTTATATTGTTCCTAACATACACAATAATAATTCTTTCACAATGTTCTTTAGAGACATCACACACATACTCATATACATACACACATTCACATATGCAGGCCTGCTACCAGAATTTCATCAACAACAGTATAATCATCTGAAACAAAATATTCATTCTTTCTTAGATTAATTAGAAGACTTAAAATTCAACATCAAAGTCCATGGCTTTCAAAACCTTTCTTTCTCCTTCATACATTCTTGATTTCTTCTTCTTTTCCTTTACCATCTCTTGAGTGAGGTCCTCCCTCACTAATTCTCCTCTCTCTTCTTCATTCCAGTCTCTTTCTCTTGAATGAGAGGACTCTTCCTCTCTGTTATTCTGCACTTATACACCCCTCTCGTCCTCCTTCTATTCTCATCCTCTCTCCCTTAATGAATTCTTCTTGTTTTCTCTCTTTTCAAGAATTTCTCTTCCAACTTCTACGCCCAAATTGGGCTTAAGGCAAACAAATGTTGTTTTTCAGTTTTAACAATTTACTAAGGTTGAAAATAGTTTCAACCATTTCCCCTTTATTTCCTCAACAATCTAACAATCACTTTTCACCTTTTTACTTTCACTTTTTGATAATTACATTTACCTTGAAGGTGAAATTTTGAAATCTCACAATTTGGAGGGAAAACCAAAATTTGAATTTTCACACTAGAATTTGAACTATTATAGATGCTCCTGCATCAACAAAGTATATCTTTTGAACCTTTTTCACCTATCTTTTGGATTTCTAAAAACTACCCTTCAGACATTTTGAAGGACCCTTTGGCCCTTTTTGAAATATCCACCTACCCTTTAGGAATTTTGTCCTAGACCCTTTAACCCTCGAAACTTACCCTTTAGGATAATTATCATGGGAATTTTTCCCTACAAAATTTCCCTTCGGCCTTTTTAATAGCCATTTTGCCTTTATGAAGTAGAACCTTCAATTTTTTTCCCCACAAAAATAGCCCTTTAGGACTTTTAGAAGTGGCCCTTAGAGATAATTGCCTCAAAATGTTTGCTCAATGAAATAGGTCTTTGGGGAAATTGTTGCATACATTTTGTCCAAAATAATTCCCTTAATAAAATTAGTATGTGGATATTTTTCCAAAGCATTTTTCTAATGAATTCTTTACTACTGAGAACACTATTATCCCTTTCTATACTTAATTGAATAAATGGTAAAAATAATTCCCATTTAATAGTATGAAACCCCCACCAACTTGAACTAACAAATTTTGAATTATGCAATAATTATAAGTAAAGTGAACATTGGAAATTTATGTCACATAAACAGCTATTCAATGTAAAAATATATATATTCAATACAAAGCCATTGAGGCCTTAATTAATTATAAAAAAACATGAAATCAAAGTCTCCTACTATCCTGTGTCAAATAACCCTAACTACTTTACAAAGACAATTATAAGTAAACAGTGATCAAACTAGAGCAAAATTGAGTATACAGTATACATAACACCTACAAGGGAACTATAAGTGGTCCAGAGCATATATATAAATGGTGTTATCATCAAGGGTATTCAAGGGATCAAGTATAACACACCATATTCAATCAAAGATTCTATATAGTTCATAGACACAGTGTTTGACACTACCATATTCAAAAATAGATACACTAACTATTCAGAGTTATGGAACTATTCAATTTTGTGGATGCATTTTCATTGGAGGATGACATAAAACTCATAGATCAATTATTTTTCAAATAATTTTTGTCATTTAAAAGATGGAGATTACATTTTTGTTATGCATCAACTTGCTATGTGATCTTTTCTTCTTAGAAAAGGTCACACATGATGCTTTTATCCATCATTATAGTAATAAGACAGTCATAGCATGCATCAAAAGAAATGAATTTTAGTGATACTTATCTTTTAGCATACTCTATGCCTATTTTGACAAGCATACATTGGTGCAGTTTAACACAAAGAGCTCAATTGAGAAGGCACTCTCTTCATGGTTGCTCCTAGACCAGACCATCACATGGAAAGGGAAGAATCCAAAGGGAGATATTTATATCAACAAATTCAAAATGGGGATACACATCAACATAGCCAAGCATTCATTTTGTTAATTTAGACTAGGTATCATTATTATATATGATGCTCACCCATGATGCTATGTATGCCTTGGGCAAGATAATCAACTTCCATTTGAGAGAGTAGATAATTTAGAAGGATAAGCATCCCACACCTTCAATCAATTTATATATTATTTCATATTTTTTAGATGCCATTATGGGAACTTATTATAGAGACCTCAGGGAATTGTAGACTCTAGCCATAGACTATATCAAAAATAGAATTTGTGACCACTACCAATTTATGCATATATATGCCTAAACCAATAACATGGTCAGAATAGTAGAGGATGCATATATGTAGGTTTGGCAAGCTATTCATGGCTCACCCATGCCCAAAATTAGACCAACTATTGTAAATAACTTAGGAGGTAAAGGGGATTACTTCATCTATCTGGACTTCACAGTCATAATGATTTGAAGAAACAAAGTTAATCCTTTATGTCTCCCAAAATACATCCCAAAAAAGTTGGTAGAACAAGAAATTGATTTCTAATTATGGTGGAGTGTTGAAGAGGACCTGTCAAGGCATCAAAAAGCTATTTACTTTGCCCACCATATAAAAATTAGGAGGATGGTCTACACAGTGAGGAAGAATATTAGAGAAGTGGGAGGCAAGTAAAGGATCTATCATTTCTCCACACTTCCACATAGACACTGGGATTCACATGGAATTATTCATAAGCATCTATAGGGGCTTAACATACCTTATAGCCATGTTCCCTATTCTTATGATTTTATCTTTATTAATGCAAAGGATGATGAAGATGTTTTAGAGAGGGAAAAATTTGTTAGACTGTAGGAAGAACATTTGAGAATGATCTAAGAGGACCCCTCAATCACTATAAGAGAATTGGATGGTAATAAGGCTCTATACAATAGATGGGAGCACACTAGATTTTAGAGAGGATAGTTTGAGGATAAATCCAAGGACTAGGTAGGTTCCTTATCTCAAGGACTCCCTTGGAGATTAAAGGTGGTCAAAAAAGATCCTGGTCTGCTTGAACCTAGTTCTATTAGGAGAGCACAAGTAGGGGACCCCATTAGTTTTGATTTTGATCTACACTTGAGTGTTTTCACTACTATGTTATGCTTTATACTTGTTGGTTTTTCCTTTCAATATTATCATAAAATTTTTATTTCAAATATTTTTGCTCTTCTTTTATTTCTTCCACTTTCAAACTTAAAAATTTTCCACTCACTATTCACTCATTTATAACCAATGAAAATCCACAAATTAAGGTCATGACTCTTCAAATGAAAAGGTCCATTCAAATGGTCACAACTCCTAGAAATAAGGTCAACCAAGGTAGGGGAAAATTTTAGCCTTTAAAACTATCTTGAAACCTTTTCCATAATTATCTCTTTAATCCTATTAGACATAGTCAATCTATCTTCGATTCTATGCATATATATATATGACCATTATTTTCATGATTAAATGCCTTAATCAAATTAAATATTCTCTATTTAATTTAATTATTTTATCATAAAAATTTACCATTAATCAGATTCATGATTACCCGTTGACATCAATGACAATATTTACAACACTCTCCCCCTTTGTCATTTATGGAAACCATGCACTGAATCTGCTCCCCCTTGTTGTATTGTTTCTTCTATCAGAGAATTTATTTTTTGTACCTCTCCATTTTTTTGACTCCCTCTTTTTGCACTTATCCCCCTTTGACATCAATGGTAAAGGGACTACACAGGAGATAGACAATGCAATGCTTAGCTCCCCCTTAATTAATACTTCCCTTCAGTGGCAAGAATCAAAAGAGATTACTCCCAACTTCTCACGTAGGTATTCAAATGTGTTATTTGGAAGTGGCTTGGTAAAAATGTTTGATATCTACTCTATGGTGGTAATATATTCTAATTTTACCTATTGTTTTGTAACTTTCTCTCTCAAGAAATGTATCTGATTAGAATGTGCTTTGTTCTAAAATGCATCACTGGATTCTTTTAGACATTGATAACACTGGTATTATCATAGTATATTGAAATTAGATGATCATAATCTACCTTGATGTCTTTAAAGGTCTACTTCACCCAAAGAATCTAAATTTAACACAATACTACCACTATGTATTATGTCTCTATTGTGAAAAAGGAACTTTTTACTTAGCTAAGAAACTAGGCTATCTCCAAGAAAAAATGCTCCTCCACTTGTGTTTTTTTTGTCATCTAGGCATCCTACCCAGTCTAAGTCTATATATGATAAAAAAGTGAAATATTTCCCTATAGAATACCACAATCCATACTCTAGGGTCCTCTTTAGATATATTAATATCCTCTTCACCACTTGCATATGTGTTTCTTTAGGATCTTCCTGATAGTGTGTTATCATGCCCACTACTTGCATGATATCTAGCCTAGATGTCATTATGTACAAAATACTACCAATCATTGATCTATAGAGGGATTGATCTATATTCGATGATTCATCATCCTTACTCAACTTGTTACCTATAGCTATAGGCATGCCAAATGGTGCATAATTTTACTTTCCAAATTTATTCAACATTTCTTTAGCATACTTGGTCTAGGAGATGAATATTCCTCTACTAAATTGAGATATTTTAATCCAAGAAAGAATGATAGCTCACATAGCATGGACATCTCAAATTCCTTCAGCATGTCTTTGACAAATATTTTATACAACTTCTCACTATATCCTCCAAAGATTATATCATCAACATAAACTATAATAATTAACTAATGCCCACCTTCATTTTTGATATACAAATTATTGTCTACAAATCCTCTCTTAAATCCTTGGTCTTGTAGATACTTGTCAAGTCTTATATACCAAGCTCTGGGGGCTTGCTTCAATCCATACAAGGCTTTTTTTAATTTGCATATATATTTTCTATCTTTTAATAGAAGGAGTCCTTTTGGGTACTTTATGTACACTTCCTCTTCTAATTTACCATTCAAAAAGTATATTTTACATCTATTTGATATACCTTGAAGTTATTGAAAATGACACAGGTAAGAAACATTTTGATTACCGCTAATATTACCATAGGAGTGAAGGTTTCTTCAAAGACAATACCTTTTATGTGATAATATCCTTTGCATACCAATCAAGCCTTATTTTTCATCACTTGACTATCCTCATTTAATTTTTTCCTTTATACCCATTTGGTACCAATCACATTCAAATCATTTGGTCTACCAACTCCCAAGTCTCATTCTTCTTAATTTGGTTTAGCTCTTTTACCATTAATTCTACCTAATGCTCATCATGGCTCACTTTTGAAAAAATTTAGGCTATATTTTAGATAACAAAGAAAAATTTACTTGTTTAGAATTTATTACAATCCTTCTTTTGGTCTATACTCCAACATCTATATTACCAATGATTTAGATTTTAGAATGGTTCTTCTAAATGAAATGAGATGATGCCTTGATGTCTTGTCATTCATATTCATCCATCTTCTCTACTTCAACATCTTATTTAATGATATCTAATTCATCTAATGGAGAACTTGCATTTTGAGTTCCAATTTTATCTACTCTAATACTATCACTTTTTACAATAGTTTGTGTTATATTTTTGTAGCATTTTTAGTCCTTGTGTTTGGTGTAATATCCTAGAGAAATTCCTTCATCGACTCTTGAGTCAAATTTCCATAAATCATCTTCCGTTCTCTTAATAAAACATTTACTTCCAAATACTTTGAAATATTTGATATAAGTTGGTCTTCCAATCTATAAGTCATATGGGGTTTTGTCATTATTGACTCTAATATGTCCTCTATTTATGATATATATAGTTGTGTGGATTGCTTCTCTCCAATATTTGTCTAATAACCCGGATTTGTTCAACATTGTCCTAGTCATTCTTGGATATTCATGTTCTTTTGTTATACTACCCCCCTTCTATTATGGGGTTCTTGTAGTTGAGTACTATCTATTTATCCCATAGTATTCATAATACTCAATGAATTTATTTGACATGAACTCACCTCCTCTATCTAAACTTAATCATTTGATCCTTAAACTAGTTTCATTTTAAATTAATGCTTTAAATGGTTTGAATTTACTAAAGGCCTCAGAATTTTCATTCAAAAATGCAACCCATGTCATTCTAGTGTAATCATCAATTATTATCATAAAATGCCTCTCACCTTGTATACTTTGTATTCTGGTGGGTCCACACAAATATATATGAATGAGTTATGATTTCTCCATGGTGGAATATTCCTTCATTATAAATCTTGTCTTAGTCTACTTCCATGTTGGCATTACTTAAAAATCATGCTTAATGGATTTGTTATCTTTGGAATGTCCTTTACATCTTATTTCTTGATAATATTCACAAGGTTATTAAAATTTATAGGGCCCATTCTTTTTTTCCGTAGCCAACTTTCTTCAACTTGACTCAGACAACACTTCTCTCATTTGACTTCTGTAAGCATGTATAGATTGTTTGTTGTCCTATGAACATCTATAATTAGTTTTCCTATGTCTCTTTTTTTGATCTTGAAACCTTTAACAAAAAACTTTAGTGTGTGTCCTTGATCACACATTTGGCTCACACTTAGAAGATTATGCTTTAACCCTTCCACATATAACACATTATTTGTTTTGGTTCTTCCATTATTGAGACTAGGCATGCCTTTTCCTATTATTTTTGTTATAATATTATATTCAAACTTCACCATGCCTTCATTGACCTTTTTTAATGAGATAATATTTCTTTTTATCTCTAGTCATGTGGCTCAAAAATCCAATATTAATGAACCAATATTATCCTTCATCTCTAGCATGGAATGTTGTTTGGACGATCATGGATTCTTCTTACTTCTTCTAGGTCTTTATTGGTTCTATTTTATTTATCATTGGAGCCTTGAACTTATAATATTGTCTTATAGATTAAAAAAAACTTCTACAATAGCATGCTATATTTCCATAGTTTTTTCACATGTAATAGGTTATAGCTTCTTCATCAAACAATGATAGGGGAATAAACAAATTGTATATTTTGTTTGAAGCTCCATAGATTCTTTTATTTATACTCTTGACTTCAATATCCTTATCTCTAGGTTATTCTATGCCTTAGACACAAGAACAAACCACTACAAGTTTCATTTAATAGGTAGCAAAACATACCCAGCTAGGGTTCCCCACATAGCTGAAGACCCCTCTAGTTTACACAATGAAACCTAAGACTCCAATAGGGAATCCCATAGTGGAATCATCATGAGGCTTACCTATTACACCTCCATGTGTAGAACCAATATAGGGAGATATTTTGATAATTAAATATATTGAGGATGATTTTGATGAAGAAGTAGAGCCATAAATAACTAAGGCCATGAGCCTTCAATCAAAGCCTATAGTGCCTAGTTCCCTAGGTACTCAACCCTTTATAAGTGTTCCTTTATCTTTTATACTAATTTTTGGACATGTTTCCATTTCTTATATGTTGAGGACACCCCAAGTGGAAGT
Source organism: Torreya grandis (assembly GCA_037957365.1). Taxonomy (NCBI): domain Eukaryota; kingdom Viridiplantae; phylum Streptophyta; class Pinopsida; order Cupressales; family Taxaceae; genus Torreya; species Torreya grandis. The sequence continues at coordinate 775,295 of JARHVA010005641.1, read as the reverse complement.
GCCTACTTCCACCTCTATTGATCCCTTTATCACCATTACCATTGATCCACTTCCACTTCCATCCCACCCACCATGCCAACCTCCTCTATCCCTTATGGTACTTCCACTATCAGAGCCATAAAGAAAAAGATGGTGTGTAGGAAATTAAAAATTGCATTGGCCACTTGACAACTCCATGTCTAATCCACCCAGATCACCCTTCCAATCCCATCCACCACCCCATACAAGAAAATATTATGACAATTTATGGTAGGGGAAAGAAGGAAAAGCCCTAATTGATCACAGTCTACCCACTCCCTCAATTTGGAGGAGTGGATTGGTCCAAGATTATATGGTCTTACCTACTCAACATAATTGTCAAAGCTAAAAAAATAGTTAGAAGTAGAAGAGGCTAAAGAAGAGGTTGTTGTTACAATCTTATATGTTTCACAGCTATCCATTCTTCCATGGGCTATAGACTTAAGAAGCAAGGCTTCCCAAATGACTAGATTCAAGATCACTGAGATTCCCTCTATCTCCATTCTATTGAACCCGTATCTGGAAATATACAAAGAGTGAAGAAGAGGAAGGTGGAGGATGATAGAGGTAGGGAGATAATTCTTGAATAAAGACATGAAGTATTCTCCCTCACTAAGAGGGAAAATAGATAGCCTGAGTAATCTCCTTACATTGAAAACCTTGTAGACCTAGCCCAAGCCCATAAAGATGTTATAGTATCCATCCATGAAGGCATGGATATGGCTCAATAAGAGCTAGAGGCCCATGTGTAATAGTTGAAGGAGAAAGAGAATACCATAGATATCCTTGTAGGTATAAAAACTGAGGTACAAGAAGAAACTTATCGATGTTATAATTTTATGGATGTAATGGAATTTATGAAGGCCAAAATGGACCCTCATGTAAATAATGCCAACCAAATATATAATTCCTTGAAAGATGAAATTGCTAAGTTAAATATGTTAGTTGCATACATATGTAACTCATTATATAGTCATTAGACTTAATGACAACACTAGAGGCATTCAATGCCTTTAAATTAGTTTTCATAAGGTACGAAGAAGCAAAGGAGTGGCTATAATTAGTTGGGGCCTTAGTCCCCAAATATCAAGCACATGAGGCCCAAATCCTCTAGATTTTGCATGATTTGAAATTGTCAAAGGTGAAGGATGCCACATAAAAATTGATCAGTAGGATAAATTTCAATAAGACATTCAATAAATAGTGAATGACTTCAAGCAGAGTTTGTAAGACTTATCACTAGAAGATATGGAGTTTGAGTTGAGTGTAGATAGAAAGAAAGTTATGGAAGTGGTATGCAACATATAAAGTTTATAAAGATAATGAGGCTAAGAAAAATCAATATTTTAATGGTATATCAACATAGGCAAATTCAATTACTACCACCATAATTACTACACCAACTCAAGTACATGCATCACTTCACATGATGCAACCTTGATAGGCTAAGATTTTATGCATGTATAATTTTATAACGATGCATAATTTATTTTTAGTTCAAGATTTTTATTATAAAATTGACTTTATATTTTTTACACATGCACACATTGCATGACTTTGAAAAGGTCAACTTAACTAATTAATAACTACAAGATTTATCTTATATGATTTTGACTATAGTTAGAACTCATGTTCTAACTGTCATATGTAAACACTTTGCATGAACTTGGAGGATGAGGAAACTACTTCCCCATGCCTATTTAAATAGTTCTAATCCAACCTAGATTTTTTTAGAGAATTTTGATTACATGAGAAACATCAATTTTGATCATTAGGGAATGTGTTTGCATATTTTCTTTCCAATTTTTGTGTATTTAGTTGTTACTTTCTTTGGTTTTATGTTTCAATAATATTTAGTGTGTAATAAATGTGAATCAATTCTTGATTATTTTGATTGATGTAATGATCTGTAGATGTGAAAAAAATATTGAAGGATTAGTAAATATATTGATTGGGATAATTAAGTTCAAATTGATTCATAATTCTAATTGTGCATGAGTGCTTTCTTGATGTAGTTTTGTGTGTGTATAATAGATACCTCAAATACTTCACTATCCCAAGCCATAATCTCTTGATTAAGGGTGTGAAATATCTACCTTAAAAGGAGAAACCTTTGTCTGAGACCTGTGAATTTCCTAATTTTTTATTCCCTTAGACTTCTTAACCATGTATGACTGTACATGTGCAATTACTTATAGCATCAAGCATAGGTTCTAAGAGCACTTGCACTATTTGGAAATCAACCAAGGAAGTGATTCTTGAAAACCATAAAAATTTATTTTTTGCCTTACACTTCCCTCCTTTTTTATTTTGTTTTAATACCTACTCACTTTAGATTATAAACCAATCACCCATCTAACTCATGTAGAGATTCACTACCTTTTAATAACTACACCTCCATCCAAAAACCTTATCAACAACCTGCATACCCTACCCATATTCCATAAATAACTTGAAATAGACCACATACCTAAAACTTGTGTCCTAGAGTGGATTTTACCTCCATTATAATTGTAAAATGTTAGAGGCTACCTCATTATGTTGTGGTGTGTATAAAACCCACATCAATAGTCTCACTAGTGCTAGAAGGAGGGAAACACCCCAAATAATAATAGTTATTCTTTGCATAGAGTTGCACTAGAGTCACCTAGGAGAGTGATCAGATCTAATTCCTAGGTTGGTTTTCTAGTATCACCCTTATCAAATCATAAAAGACCTGGAATTGTGCCAACAACCCTAGTTCATAATAATCCACCTCCTCTAGTGGGGAACCCCTTACTCATAAGGAAACCTTTACCTATTAATCAACCAATGGCTCAACAACATCTTTGGTTAGTTGGATCTACTATCACCATCTTGAGAGATGTCTAAGACTTACCTCAAAATCCCAAAAAAGTACCTACCATCATTTTCTTCTTCAAGAGAAAGGAAATCAAAGGAACACATCAAATTAGTTAAAGTTTATTTAAGACTAATAAATGTCATAGATGAGGATGTTACATGTAGATTATTCCATTTTACTTTGATAGATGTTACTTATGATTGATATTTAAATCTAATGGAAAATTCCATCAATTCTTGGGATGAATGTCAAACTACTTTTCTTGTGTAGTTTGGATAGGTCACCAATCCTAGTTTGGTATATCAATACTTCACCAGCATGAAGAGGGAATTTAATAATCCCATCCATGATTTAACTACAAGATGGTAGAATATGTATAACTAGTTGACCCCAACATATAAACTAGAGGTGACATTAGTATTAAAAATGTACAAGAATGCTTTGGAACCTATCACTACCATGTTCTTTAGAAGATCAATTTTAGCTAACACTTTGGCATTAGCATTCAAAGAGTGTATTATCATAGATAGGTAGCTCAATCATCAAATGCCTAGAGCACCTAATGTCAACAATAGTTTTCCATCACTAAATCTGATGTTACACATGACACATAATGTTCTTTTGTTTAATCAAAACCAATTGTACACACTACTTCCATTAATGTAGACAACATATCCAAATTTTGTCTACTTGAACAATCATGTGATGAGAAATAGTTATCAATAAAACTAGTAAGCAACTACACTTCCCACTACCATTTTATAAGATATGGATTCCATAAAGGAAAAACTAGATTCTATTCAGAAGATGGTTCAAAAGTTGAGCAATGACTTCTCGAATATACAAAAGAAGATGGGAAATGAAAATAGCCCAAATGGAAATCAAAATATTAGATTCTAGAGATATAAAATACTATTTATTAGTCCTGAATAGACTAAAAAGCTTTTAAATATTAACATAGTAGAGATGGATCTTCCTAATTGGTGTAGAATTCAAAATATTTTCAAGCATGGTGAGTTCAATTGTGTTGAATTTTCCATATCATTTGAAATATTTCAAAGAGAGGTGGTTAGATAAGATCAGATGCATAATTTTCCTGATCATCATCTAGATATTGACTCTTCAAGCACTACTATGTTATTTGAAACTTATGAGTTTCCCTTTATAGGTGAAGATGATAATGAAATAGAAAGAAATATGGATGAAGTTCACACTTTCCACAAGTTCCATAAAGGTTCATATAATCTAAGGAGTAAGAAACCTCTCACAACATCGATTCCTCCAAATACCATGGAAATTCCTCCTAATCCCAAGGAAAATAATAATCCACCCCCTCCAAAAGGGAATGATTAGAAGTAGATCAAGGAAGAACCAAGAAAATGAGGATAGAACATTGATGAGGATATGAATAATATCAAGGAAAATATAAATCTTCATGAGTTAGCATAGATCACTGAATAAAAGGAGTTGTTATGGAAATCCATTAAAGGAAAGGCCCTTATGGAAAGAACTAAATCATCTACATACAAAGAAAAAGTTGTTGATATCAATGTTATCTATAAGAGTAAGTCATAAGTTCCACCCTTTCTTCTAACTATCAGTGCATTTGGTAAGAATATTCATAACTATTTAGTTGAGTTTAGGGCATCTAAAACTATCACACCTACATCCATATGTTAGAAGCTTAGTCTCACTCCAAGCCCCTTAAAGAGGATAGTTTCTCAAATAGATAAAATAGTAGTACTAGTAGTTGGAGAATTGAATAGTGTATATATTAAAGTAACATTCAAACTATGAGTCTATATGATAATTGATATTTTAGTGGTAAACATACTCAAAGGCTATGGATTACTATTGAGTAGGGATTGATCCAGACACTCAATAGATATCTCTCTAAAAACTTCTCTCATATATGGCTGCCATGGAGAGGAGTTTTTAATCAAATTAGAATGATAGAGAGCTAAGAATGAAGTATCCCATTATAGAATATAATGTTAAGAATGAAGAGGTAAAGTATGAGTCACCCAGCCTTGATATTTATACTTTTAATACTCATAATCAAGTATAGAAGCTATAAATTGAAGGTTATAATTAGTTGTATAATCTATGCTTTGTTTGTATTAGATCTAATCAGGGATCAAGCATGAGAATTGAGTTGATTGATCCATAAGGTAAAAGCTTTTTTGGTAACATACAAGTTGCAATTTCCATACACTAATAATAGAGCTGAGTATGAGGCTTTAATGTCGGGACTATAGTTTGCAATCAAGAATAATGTCAAGCAAATATTAGTATTTGGAAACTTGTATTTTGTGGCCAATCAAGTTAGAAATAAATACCAATGTAAGTTAACTTCTTTGAAGAGATACAAGCATAGAGTGTGGGACCTAATTGAAAGCTTTAAAACTTTCAACATAGTATCACTTCCTAGAGAGCAAAATCAAATTGTTGATTCATTAGTTTCTCTTATTACTAATATAGATCCACTACAAGAATATAAGGTAAAAAAGTTTGAATTGGAACCTTGCCCTTCGATTCTAAATAACATGGAAAATTTCTAGGTCTATGATGATGACCAATAGATTATTTAGTTTCTAACTAATTTAGGGGAATATACATCCTAAATAATTACTGATAAGGACATTAATCACCTCTATTAATAGGAATTAGATCAAAAGGGTGTTCTTTAGCTCAGAGAGAATCAAATTCTAACTAGGTTGGTCTCTTCGAAAAGACTATTCCACATAGATCCTCAAGTTCAAAAAATCAAGAAGCTTAAGGTCAATGAATCTAAATTTGAAAGAGAAAATATAAGAAATGAACATAACCCATGTTATGTGAATATCAGCCTTAGCTACACCCCAGAAGAAAGGTAGCGAGTGAAGGATTTAATCTCTTGATATAGGGACATCATTGCCTAGACATATGAATAATTAGAAGTATATGACCCATAGGTCATTACTCATATGATTCCTTTGAATCTAGATCATAAACCATTTAGATAGAGGTAAAGAATAGTTAACCATATTCTATAGCCTCTCATTTAAAGATAATTGGATAAGCTTTTAAGTGCAAAAATCATCTTCCCAATCTAACATTCTACCTAGGTATCTAATTCAGTCCCAATAAGAAATAAATATGGTGAGATCAGATTATGTGTGGACTTAAAAAATATGAACAAGGACTCTAGAAAGGATAGTTATCCTCTACCTTATTTGGATGAGGTGATACAAATAGTAATTGGTTCTAAAATGATGTCCTTCCTAGATAGATTTGGCTATAATTAGGTACTAATGCAATCTAAAGATAGTGTTTACCATAATGTGGGGAACTTACACATATAATAAGATGCCTTTTGGACTAATAAACATAGTAACTACCTTTCAATGCACCATAGATCATGATTTCAAAGGATTGATAAGAAAATGCATAATCCTTTACATGGATGATCTTATGGTATTTTCAAATAATAATAAAGAGCAAATAAGTCACCTACAGTCCATATTCAAAATATGCAAAATGTTTGGTGTTTCATTAAAATAAAAAATAACATATTTAGAATGACTAAAGGTAAGATTTTGGGGCACATTATCACCAAGGATGGGATCACCATTGATTTAGATACAATTTAGGTGACTTCAAAAATTTAGCCACCAAACAACAAGAAGGAACTTACATCATTATTTAGAAAGATTAAATTCACAAGTTCATCTCAAGATTTGTATAAATTTTTAGACCTCCAAATGTCATGCTCAAGTAAGATTCCAAAAATAGAGTGGATAGTTGAAGCCTGAAAGTCCTTCCAAGACATTAAAGATTCAATATCATAGGCTCTAGTATTGATCAGTCAAAATTTTATGAAAGATTTTTTTTATCTATTCTCATTTTATTTAGAGTATACAACTATTTCTATCACCATGTAAAAGAAAGAAGAGACAAATCATCTAATTAAATTCATGAGCACAAATTTGAAAGATGTAAAGCTTAGATATTCTATGATTGACAAATAAATGTTTACCCTTGTCAAGGTAGTAAAGAAGTTTCAACATTATATCTTGAGGAATAAAACCATCACCATCATGTCTGATCCTATTTTTAAACTCACTCTTTCATAAAATGAGCTAGGATAATTCCAAGGAAAGTGGATGGCTAAGCTACAAGAATTCAACATAGAAATCAAGCCTATAAAGATTGTCCAGGTCCAATGCATTGTTTAGCTTATGATTGAACCATATCCTTGCATCATAGTTGAAGATGTATGTGAAGATCAAGTATATAAAGGAGAATTTTATATTGATATAATATAATATTTACTTATAGTAACTTGTTCCTTAGAGCTCAATAGAGAAATAAGAAGAGCTTTGAGGCTCAAAGCTTCTCATTACATGGTCAAGAAGGGAGTCCTCTATAGAAGAAATTATGAAGGTATTTATCTTAAATGTATATCTATAAAATAATATAAATAAATCTTAGATAACTTGCATCATAAAATAATTAGTGTTAACCTATCTATGAATTCCATAACCCACAATATCTTAATAATGGGTTGTTATTGGCCAACAATTTTCAAGGATTCTCATGCTCATGTAAGAACATGACATGAATGTCAAGCTTTAGCCAAGAGAGAAGTATATATAGTAATGCCTTTACAACTATTTATTTAATGATGATCATTATCCCATTAGGGTTTAGATTTCATTGGCATCATCAACCCAAATTCTTTAGCAAGTCATAAATTTCTACTTACTTCTATAGATTATTGTACTAGATGAACCAAATCCATAGCCATAAAGAATTACAGAGCATAATATGTGATTTGATTTTTAGAGGAATGCATAATAACTATATTTGGCATTCCCATTCATTTGGTTTATGAGAATAGACAAGCTTTTATATCAATAAAATTTATTGAATAGGTACATGACAACTAGATCATTATCAAGCTAGCTTCTAACTATTACCCTTAGGGAAATGGGCTTGTAGAATCAATGAACAATAGTCTAATTGATGTAAATAATAAATTAATAGGGTATTATCCCATGGAATAGCATAATTTATTAAAATATGCTCTTTGGGTAGACTGGACTCGACACAGGCAATCCTTTGAATATTTACCCTATCTATTGGTATATGGATGTAAGCTTGTATTCCCAATTATGCTAAAATTATCCACTTATTCATTTATGTAGGACTACATGGAACTGCATGATAAAGCAAAATCAAGGTTATTAGACATAACATAAATACAAGATTTAAGGATTGAGGCCCTATAGACATTTAACAAACACTGGGATGTGGTTAAGAGGTGGTTTGATAAGAGAGCAAAAGTAAAATCATTTAGGATTTCAGATCTAGTCTACTTTGGATAAATCCCATGAGAAGAAAGGAAAACATGATAATTTTTCCCCATTCTGGATTAGACCATACCAAATTTTAGAAATCATGGGGAATAATAGATTTTTATAAATGACCTCTAAGGCAACAAGCTTACATATCTAGTCAATACACAGTTATTAAAGCATTACTTCAAGGTTATACCATCTACTAATGTTACTGAGTAATAAGGGATAGATGAATGTAGCTGTAGGATTACATTAGATTTACTACTTTCTTAGATTAGATTTATTGATTTCATAGACTAGTTTCTTTCTTTCTAGATTAATCTTTCCTGCTTTCAGTATCTTTCTTTCATAGATTAGATTTCATGTTTTCTAGATTAGATTTTAGTGCTTTCTTAGAATAGTTTTTCTTTACTTTCTTTGATGATCAAAATTGTGTTTACTCTAACTATAACCAAGTTTAAATAAAAACCAATTGAGCTTATGACTTTTAGGAAAGAGGGAAAATTTAAAATCATGACACTTTGGGACTAGTTTATAGATTAGGTGTATTTCTATGTTTTTGAGTCTTTAGGATGATGGTAGGTAATCATGAATTATTCTAAATGGTATCACAATTGAATACTTTTAACAGGAATATAAAATTTTCTCTTAGAGTACTCTACATAAATTTAGAATTTTTTTTATTTTATTGGATCAAATACACTTATCACATAATACACAATGGAATTGGTAATTTTAGGAATAGATGTGGTTGATAGGGAAATTCTAGTAATTATTTGTTTTATGATTATACCACCTCACTAGGGTTCTATCTCTTCTCTTTTCCATTCAAAAACAAAATAAAAAATAAAAGAAGCAAGAACCAATGAGTTCAAAAGAGCAAAACAAAATTTAAATAAAATTAAAAGGTTCACATGATGAAATAAGGTCAATGTACTACATAGCATGATTAAAAGAAAATAATGGAATGAGAAGAGAAGGAGACGAATGTATCTATATCAGGGTTATGAATGCTTGGCCAGTAATAGAGCAATGCCTGAGCTTCCCTTATTTTTTTGAGATTTAAGAGATACTAGAATGAAACTTGTAGCATCATTAAATCCTTTAAAAATCTCATCATATCAAGGGTTACATAAACTACATATTTTTACACACATAAATCCAAGAGATTAGAAGACAAGTATGTTGTGTGAATTAACTTAGGATTCTCTTTCATGTTTATAATTTAAGTATTATTGTGTGGCACACTTCATGATTGATTTAAGATTACAAACCAAATTTCTGGGTCCTTAAATACTTAGGAGTATTCCCATGTGAGTCACCATTTATTATACCCAACACACCCTTTTCCCCGTAAGGAAATGGGGGCCCAATTTTATTTCAGACTATGGTCTTGATCTAGAGACCATCTTCTATATGTTTATATAAAATTTGGTAGAATATTAAATACTTTAGTAAAATGGCATTGATATTGTGTTCATAGACTAATTTTTTCTATTGGGCTTATTCTATCAAGTTTTATGTTTTTAGGATTATCTTTATTTGACTTGTGTAATTTGTCTTTGTCAGGTATTTTTCCATTATTTTAATTCCTTTGGCCTTTGTTTTTTGGACTTATAATTGTAGGACTTTCATCATGGCCATTTTATCCTAGACATCATGCCCTTTATTACTTTTTGAGACCATCCCTTCTTACATTCCTTTGGAAATTTTTTATGAGGCATCATATCCTTTAGGACATTTATCCCAGTCCTTTTTTCCCATTGAATAATTATTTTGAACATTTTGTCTGAGAAAAATGACCCTTTAGACATTTTATCATCAAACATTTTGTTTGATGCAAAAAAGCCCAAAATAATTCCCTATAGTAATCTTGTTAATACAATTTTGTTGAAATAATGACTGCAAGGGCACATACTCTTTGATACTTTCATCTTAGACCCCTTTTCCCATAAAAACTTTACCTTACAAAGTAGACCCTTTAGGTATTTTCTCCATGAAGTAGATCCTTCGAACATTTTGCTTCTACCTTTGATATTTTTTAAAATGACCCTTCAAACATTTTAAAGGACCCTTCGACCCTTATTAAAATAGCCACCTACCCTTTAGGAATTTTTCCCTATTGCCTTTACCCCCTAGAACTTACCCTTTAGGATAATTTTCATGCACATTTTGCCCTACAAACTTTCCCTTTAGCCTTTTTAATAGCCCTCTGACCTTTACAAAGTAGACCCTACAGAGTTTTACCCTATGAAAATATCCCTTCGGGAATTTTCAAAGTGACCCTTTGGGATAATTAATTTGGAACTTTTGCTTGATAAAATAGGTCTTCAAGGAAATTGTTGAGAACATTTTTTCTAAAACAATTCCCCCAATGGAATTAGTCTGTGGATATTTTACCAAAGTATTTTTCTAATGAATGCCTTACTACCGAGAACACTACTAGACCTTTATATACTTATTTGAATAAAATGTGAAAATACTTCCCATTTAATAATATGAGACCCACACCAACTTGAACTAACAAAGTTTGAATTATTTAGGAATTATAAAGAAAGTGAACATTGGGTGTTTATGTCACATGAACTGCTATTCAATGCAAAAATATATATATTCAATGTGTAGACATTGAAGCTTTCATTGATTTCTAAAAAATGTGCATTTTAAGTCTCCTACTATCGTATGCATTGAAGATCCCTATCTACTTCCTACAAAGAGAATTAAGAGTAAATAGTGATCAAGCTAGAGTTTAGTTAAGCATACAACATATATATCACCTATAAGGGAACTATAAGTGGCAAAAATTGTATATAGTAATGGCATCTTCATCTAGGGCATTCAAGGGAGCAAGTCTGCCATCACTATATTTAATCAAAGATTATATAGAGTTCATGGACATATTTTCTGATGCTACCATATTAGAAAAAAGATGCACTAACTATTTAGAGTTATGGGATATAGTTGATTCTATGGATTCATTTTCATTAGAGGATGACATGACACTCATTGATTAGTTATTTGTCAAAGAATTGTTGGCATTTAAATGATAGAGATTACATTTTGCTTATACCAATCCAAAGGTGATGCCATGCATTGACCTCCTATATGATCTTTTCTTCTCAATCAAGGTCATACAAAATTATTTTTTCCATCATTATAGCAATAAGATAGTCATAGCATGCATCACATGTGTTGAATTTTAATGATACTTATCTTTGAGTATACCTGATGCCTATTTCGATATGCATACATTGGTGTATTTTAGTATAGAGAGATCAATTGAGAAGGCACTCTCTTCATGGTTATTCCTAGACTAGACCATCACATGGGAAGGGAAGAAGCCAAAGGGAACTATTTCTATCAACAAGTTCAGAATGGGGATATGCATCAACATGGCTCTCTTGAACAAAATTTATGGTATGCCAAGTATTCATTTTTTTAATGTAGACTAGGTGCCATTATTATATATGATGTTAACCCACAATGTTGTATATGCTCTAGGTGAAATAATTATCTTCTATTTGAGAGAGTAGATAATTCACAAGGACAAGCATCCTATGCCTTTAGGTAATTTCTAAATGACATCCTATTTGCTAGATGTCATTATGGGAAATTGTTATAGATAACTCAAGGAATTATGGAATATAGCAACAGACTGTATCAAAAATAGAATTTATAACCACTACTAACTTATGCATATATATATGCCTACACCAAAAATATGGTCAGAATAATAGAGGATGTATATCCATAGGTTTAGAAATCCATTAATGGCTCACCCATACCCATAATTGGACCAAATATTGTAAAAAACTTGGGCAGTAAAGGGGATTAATTTCTCTATCTAGACTTCATAGTCATAATGATTTGGGGAAATAAGGTTAATCCTTTGTATCTCCCAAAATATGCCCCAAACAAGTTGGTAGAATAAGAAATTACTTTCCAATAATGGTGGAGTGTCAAAGAGGACCTATCTAGGGGAAATAAAGATTTGTACTTTGGATACCATATAATAATTGGGAGGATGGTCTATATAATTAGGAAGCATTTTGGAAAAGTGGGAGGAAAGTGAAGGAGATATCATTTCCCCATGCTTCCACATAGAGACTAGGATTTGCATGGAATTATTTAAAAGCATCTACATGGGATTAACATAACATAGAGCCATGTTCCCTATTCTTATGACTTTTTGTTTCTTAATGTAAATGATGATAAAGATGTTTTAGAGAGGGAAAGCTTTTCTATACTAAAATAAGACCATTTGAGAATGATCCAAGAGGACCTCTCAGTCATTATAAGAGAACTACATGGAAAGAAGGCTCTATACAAGTGACGGGAGCACACTAACTTTTGGAGAGGATAGTATAAAGAGAAATCTAAGGACCATATGAGTTACTCATCTCAAGGACTCCCTTGTATATTAAAGGTGGTCAAGAAAAATATTAGGTTGTTTGAACCCAGTTCTAGTAGGAGTGGACAAGTAGGGGACCCCATCAGTTTGGATTCTAATGAGGAAGAGAAAGCACAAGAATAGCCCATTGAAAATGACATTCAAGAGGTAGAGACATCTACCTAGATAGTATTTCTCACATATTTGAAGATCCCTTTTCTTTACACAAAGAATTTTAGGACTCTAATAGGTAGTCACACAGGGGAATCATCACATGGTTTGCCTGTTGAACCTCCATGCACAGAACTAGCACAAAGAGAGGTTGTGATAATTAAGGATATTGAGGATTATTATGATGAATAAGCAAATATAAAAATAGCTAAGGCCATGATCCTTAAATTAGAGCTTACAGTACCCAATTCCCTAGGTACTCAAGCCTTCATAAGTGTTGATTTATATTTTGTGCCAATTTTTGGACATGTTTCCATTTATTTTATATTAAGGACACCCAAGGTGGAAGTGCTTGCTTCCACCTCCTTTGATCCCTTTTCCAGCCTACTTCCACCTCCACAGATCCACTTTACACTTTCATCCCACTCACCATGCCAACCTCCTATGTCCTTTTTAGCACATCCATTATCAAATCCTTAAAGAAAAAGAAGGTTTATAGGAAAGTACAAACTACATTGGCCACTCCATAAATCCTTGTCTAGTCCACCCAGATCACCCTTCCAATTCCATCTACCACCCTTACATAAGAAACTATTGTGACAAGTTCTAGTAGAGGAAGGAAAGCCAAGCGCTAATTAATAACATTATATCAACTCCCCTTAGAGGAGTAAAGTGGTCTAGGATTATATGGATTTCCCTACCTAACGTACTTGTAAAATATCAAAATAAACAACTAAAAGTAGAGGAATCTAAGGAAGAGGTTGTTTTTACAACCTCAGATGCTTTATAGTTGGACATTCTTCCATGGGTTATAGACATAAGAATCAAGGTTTCCCAAATGCCTAGCTTCAAGATCACTAAGCCTCCCTCTATCTACACTCTATTTGACCCCCCATCTAACATTATATAGAGAGTGAAGAAGAGGATGTTGGAGGATGATAGAGGCAGGGAGATAATTCTTGAAGAAAGACATGAAGTATTCTCCCTCACTAAGAGGTAAAATAGATAGCTTGAACAATATCCTTACATTAAAAATATTACAAACCTATCCTAATACCATAAGTATGTTATAGTAGCCATTCATGAAGGTACGTAGATGTTTCAACAAGAGATAGAAGCCTAGGTGGAATATTTGAAAGAGCATGTAAAGACTGTATATATACCTACAAGTACAAAAATTGAGGTGCAAAAAATAGCTTCTTGATGTTACAATTATTTGGAAGTAATGGAATTTATGAAAGCCAAAATGGACCCTCATGTAAATAATTCCAACTAATTATATAGTTCATTGAAATATAAGAGTGATAAGTTGAATATGTTAGTTGCATACACAAGAAACTCATTACACAATCATCTAGACTCAATGAAAAACACTAGAGGCATCCAATGCCTTAAACTTAGTTGTCATAAGGTAATAAGAAGTAAAGGGGTGGATTTAGTTAGTTAGGGCCTTAATCTCAAAATATAAGGAATATGAGGCCCAAATCCTCCATATTTTACATGATTTAAAGTTGTCAAAGGTGAAGGCTACCATAGGAAAATTGATAAGTAGGATTAATTTTGATAAGCTCATTTAAGAAGAAATGGATGACTTCAAGTAGATTTTACAACACTTAACACTAGAAGAGATAGAGTTTGAGTTGAGTGCAGCTAGAAAGAAAGTTATGGAAGTGTAAATTTTTAAGAATAAATTCTATATGACCAAGGATGAGCATGCAAGACTCCTTGGTCAAGTTAAAAGAATACATCAACCACCACTGTTGAACTTAAACATTATATAGCAGTAGCATGAAGTGACATATAAAGTTTATTAAGAGAATGAGGCCAAGAAAAATAAATCTTATAGGAGTGCATCAACATCTTTAAATTTAACTACTACCACTGCAACTATTGCACTGACAAGAGTACATGCCATGCTTCACATGATGCATCCTTGATAGGCTAAGATTTTGTGCATGTACAATTTTGTAATAGTTAATAGTTTATTTTTCATTCAAGCTTTTTATTGTAAAATTAAATTTATATTTTATACATGTGCACATGTTTCATGGATTTGAAAAGGTTCACTTATTTAATTGAAACTACAAGATTTATCTTATACAGTTTTTACTATAGTTAGAACTCATGTTCTAACTCCTAGATTAAACACTATCCATGAACTTGGAGGATGAGATAAACCATTTATTGAGCCTATTTAAATAATTATAATCCAACTTGTATTTTTTTTAGATAATTTTGAACACATGAGCAACATCAATTTTGATCATCAGTGAATGTGTTTGTGTATTTTATTTCCAATTTATGTGTAATTAGTTATTACTTTCTTTGGTTTTATGTTTCAATAATTTTTAGTGTGCAATAGTTATGAATGGATTATTGATTATTTTGATAGAAGTACTAATATTTATATGTGAAATAGTTATTGAAGGATTGGTAAATATATTGATTAGGATAATTAATTTCAAATTGATTCATAATTATGATTATGCATGAGTGATTTCTTGATGTAATTTTCTATGTGTGTGTAATAAATACCTTAGATACTTCACTAGCCTAAGCCATAATCTCCTTATTAAGGGTATGTAACAACTTCCCTAAAAGGAGTGACCTTTATTTGAGGCTTGAAAATTTTATACATTGTTAGTCTCTTAGACTTCTTAGCTGTGTTTGATTGTGCACGTGTAATTTCTTCTAGCAACATGCATAGGTTTTGAGAGCACTTGTCCTTCTTGGAAACCAACAATATAAGTGATTCTTGAAAACTAGAGACCTTTATTTTCTACCTTACCCTTCCCTCATTTTTGAGTTTGATGTAATACCTACATACTTTATATTATAAACCAATTTCCCATCCAACTCATGTAGAGATTCACTACCTTTTAGGAACCAAACATCCATCCAAAAACCTTGTCAACAACCTACATACCTTACCCCTATTTCATCAAAAGGTTGAAATAGACTGAATACCTACAACTCATGCTCTAGATTGGAGTTTACCTCCATTGAGATCTTAAAATTTTATAGGCTACCTCATTACACTATGTTGTGCATAAAACCCACATCAACACCTCCCATAGTTCCATAATATCCCTAGGTTATCAAGAGAATTTATTTGCACACAGTGGAAAACAAAATAAAAATTTGAAAAATAATTATGAGAATGAGGGACCCCACATTGACCAATTCCTACCACACCTATTCATCCAAAAACCTAGAGTCAATAGTAGGTAAAGTTGACTTGATAATGAGTCAAATTGATATATGGGCATTGTTGACCATTTTTGACCCTTAGGTCAAAAAGGTCAACCTATATAGTTTGAAACTTTTTCATAGGGATATTAAAGCTTGTATATGGTCACTTTTGTCTTAGAATGGTATTAAAATAGTCAATTAAATCCTTGTTTAGCATTGTTTAAGGTTTGGTCTCCTTATGTACTTGTATAGTCTTCAAAGGTCATTGATAAGCTAATATTTTTTGTCATGTATGTTCAAGGTTATAATATTGTGATGAGTCATTATATGATGTTGTTGTTATGTCTTGTAAATAATATAGTAATGCATTAATCTTATACCATATTTGTCATTAACCCTAACATATTTAAGTCACTTTCTCATCTAATTTGAGGAATTGTCATACTATTCTCAAGGATAAACACTTAAAGAAATGTTATAACATACATAATCCTAGGAAGTGTTTAGAGAATGGTCACATTTAGATAAAATTGTAGTCTAATGTCCAAAGATAGAGAATCATTCAAAATGTAACAATTTAAAGTCACTTGTCTGGCCAAGAAGATCTACTTTCAGGTGAAAATGTGTATAATAGTGTATTTTCAAAATTTTCACATTAAAATTGAACTTACCTAGATGTTGAGAGGTTAATAGAGGTAGAAAACCAATCAAAAGTCTATTCAATATCTTCATAAGCTTAGGAAGGACATAAATTTATGATTATTTCATAAACATATAGATTATTTGGGTAAAATTATCTTATGCATAATAAGGGCCCCTCATGGGTTTAAGATTCATGAAAATATTTTAGGGTTTAAGGGTATGAGTTATATGAACCATTGTTAACAATATAAGCAGTCAAAATCCCCTAGTAAATCCCATAGGATCATATTTTACATCAATTTAATGAATTTTGGAGCTCATTAAAGCATGATGAGTGTTGTATAAGGTTTTTATGGATATGCACAATCATTTTATGTTTTTTTCCAATAGGTTGTTATCTGTAAACATTAGGTAATATAAGTGGAGCCTTCATGAGTGATATGTCATAGGTTGCATTTGAAGTTTTGGAAGATTTAATAGGTTTTAGTGAATAAAATGGATGGTTTTATTTTTTAACCATATTATCATCTCATCTAAATCTCTCCAATGTGACTATCTACTTTGTACTAGTCTTCCAAGTGGCATTCATATTCCCATGCTTGAAGACTATTCTTTGATGTTGCCTACAAAGATGATTGCAAAAGATTTTTTATTTCATTATTAAAGGTGTATGAGGATAATTCCATCACAATAGAGGTAATTAGTTAATATATAGACGTTTTCAAGGCTCAAGAGATAAAACTTGCACCATTCAAGGCCCAAATCATGAAAAATGTAGAGGTACAAGTTTGTAAACCTATAGGTCTCTTTCTCATGAGAGATACATGAAATATGCACTAAAATTAGAGTTTGAAAGTATAAAGGATAAATTAAATATAGAGTCTCTATTATTATATATGTCCAAGACTATTGGATAAGGTGTGGTCTTAAGACCCAATGCCAAGACACCCTAATGACACCTATAAGCAAAGTGGAAAACTTGAGCAATGTGAAGCCTTGAGTTATCATGGAAAAGGTCTAAAGATATATATGTGAAATATATAGCAAACAATAAACCTATTCAATTAGATTTTAAACCTCATAATACTCTCATTTTATGACCAAATACATTGAGAAAATGAGAACCCAAATAGGCCTATGGGCAAAATAAAAGAAGCATACATATATGGCCAAACATAAGAAAGTGATAACAAAATTACATAGGGATAGGTTTGAATATGAAAGAGTCATAAATTAATCTAAAATAATATAAAAAATTTCAATTATATATTTAAATAATTCCAAGTTTCAAATCTTAACACTCAAAAGACTCTCAGCCATCACCTACAGCCGCGTCTTGAGAAAATATAAGATACATGTATGCATTTAAGGGCTTGGAAATTTGAAAAGGTTAAAAGGAATACAAAAAGATATAAATTATATTAAAAATATAATTTAATATTTAGTGATTAGTAATATATTTCCTAAAATCCAAATGCATTCAAACCCCAATGACTACCTACAGGTTTGTTTGGATAGCTATAGTAGATTTTCAAACTTGAGAAGAAGATGTAATGCATGACAGTGGGGTTGGATTTTAGGTGAATAATAAAATGAATATTATAAATGTAAATAAAATTTAAAACTAGATAAAATTATCAAAGGATGATCAAAACAAACTTACCTCACCACTGTAGTCACACAATTAGAATTAACACATTCAAGTTTGCCTAATCAAGTGAAATATGCCTGCTTGTTTGGAAATACAAAGAGGTATGAGAGAAAATAATTCATATTAAAGTGATTATATAGTTATATTATTACCTTATATGATCATCATAGTCAATTAAAAGGATGGCAAGGTTTATAAGTCTATTTAGGCCTAGTAAGCCTAAGACCAAACACACAGGCTTGTGTGTATAGCCATGAGAAGAGTTATTTGATTAGTGTTAAATGGTAAATTGAGGGAATTAGGAAGTTTATAATGGTGTCACAAAACCTAGATAAGTATCCATTGGTATAAGAAGACAAGGAAAGTGATCATTTGGCTTATGATACATTATAGCATTCTTTTAGTGCATGATTCTACTTCAAGACCAAGATTATATTACTCAGTGTGACTCTGACCTTGTACATGGGGTCTATTATTTTTTGTGGATGGTGAATTGGTATCTATAATTCAATATTTTGGAATCATTTATTGGTTTAGGTCCCTAACCTTTATGAATAATGGTTAATACTGTAGACCAATTTCTAATGCCATAATAAAGACTTGAAGAACACTTTCTCAAGCTTAGATCTATGTGTAAGAGTTTAATGGGAACATGAACACATATTGTTATTTTAGGACACTTTTTCACTTGAATTTTTTGGCATTGGTTCAATAATTAATGCCCTAAGGTTTATGAATAATCATTATGAACTTGAACTACTTTAAACCCTTGTAAAACCCTAATAAGAACCCAATGAGAGAGATTGTCTTCCAAAATAAATAAAATGTATTGGATTGATATTTAAACCACTTGAACATCATTGATCACTCTAGGTAGGTCCTTATAATGTACCTTGATGGTACTGTCACTTGTATGGATTCATTAAATGCTTTAATTTTATACTATTTTGGATAGAAAACAATGTTTTTGAGCATACGAATAAATAAAAATAATTTATATAGATTATTTGGGTTGTATTATATCTATTAAATTCCAAAAATTTATACATTTCACCCTAAAATTTCTCCTGCAGGTGTGATTGTTGAAGGTAGTGTGAAAAGGGCTTGTGAAAGGCTAGGTTTTTGGTCATTTCATGGTTCACCTATCTACACAAGGTATCAGAATCCCAAATTTGGCATGGATCATGGTAATAATTTTGGATAATTTAATAAAATAATTAATATATGTTTCAAATTTTTGGGAGGTCTATGGAGCAAAATATCAATTTCTAGGCCTAGAGACCTAATTGAGGCCTAATTGAAGAGAGAGATTAGGAGAGTAAGTACACTTCCACTTAGAGTTCGGTAATGAAATTTTGAATGGAGATGTAAAGACATATTGGGTACTCAAAATAAAATTATTTTTTCCAATATAATCTATACATTATCCCACATAAGTAGCTTTATGTGTTTTCAGGGTTATAAGGAATTGGGAGAAAATGCAAGCTTTGGGTGAAAAATGAGGTCTTTGGGAGTTCTTGATGGATACAAATGAGTTGTATCAGGTATGATAATATTTTAATATTACTTTAATGGAGAGATATTTCATTGGTTAATATTAAATCAATATTTTACACTTGTAAGCAAAGAGAGGCATAATGGATAATTGGGCTTCAAGACAGTGAAGAGGCGTAATCATCATTACAATGTCAATTTGAGGAGATTTTAAATTGATGTAAGGTTTCAAGGAGGTCATATGGATTTTATTTAGGTCTTAAATGTGTATCAAGGTTTAAATAAATGTTTATGATCTGATAGAGGTAGTTTTAAGGATGATTGTATAGTAAGGAAAGTGAATGGTCTCTTATGCCACTTTGAAGAAGCAATCATAAGAAGACATCAACACATGTCAAGAATAATTTTATGAATAACTCTAACTCTTTTTCCATATTTTAAATATATTTTTAATATTTAAATTTTACTTGACTCTCTCTCTCTCTCTCTCTCTCTCTCTCTCTCTCTCTATATATATATATATATATATATATATATATATTTGTGTGTGTGTGTGTGTGTGTGTGTGTGTGTGTGTGCTGACTCTCTTAGCATTGTAAAGGATATACATATTGGTACGGTAAAGCTCTACTGAATTCAATAATTATTTTCCTTTGTAATAAAGATTAAAACATTTTTTATCCTTCTCAAGTATTTTATAATTGTATTAAGTATGTTTGTTATGAATGATAAGTGATAGTTCTCTTTCCTTGCATTTGTCTATCACTTTTATGCTTTGTGTGAGCAATCTACTTTCTAGAAGGTCATATGATGTGTTGCCTAAAGCTTGGTGTGATTTTAAGTGTAATTAAGATGGTTATTTCCCACTATAATTCCTATTAGTCATCCACCTTTAAAACTACATTGAATTTTACCTTCATAGTGAAGCCTTTTGTTAGGAGAACCTTAGATTTTGAGATCAATTTTGTAGTTGTTTTCCATAGCATTGGTTTAAGTAAGTTTCAGAGTTTATATTGGTGAATAACCTCCATTATAGTATTGTTCAATCCAATTCTATCCATTTTCCTTTAAAGTAATTAGGTTAGTAATTAGTTTTAAGTGTTTTACATGGGAGCTAGCCCATAATCTAGAGACTCACCTCTTAGAATTGTTCCCCACAACATATGAGGTGTTTAGATGTTATTATAAATTTTAGGAGGCTTGAGTATCCCTCATTAGGGTAATTTTTTTTTTATAATTTTTATCTCATTCCTGATGGAACCCCATAGTCCAATAAATTATCTAAGGTGGATGTTAATCTTGACAAATATGAAGTTGTAAAATATTCCTTCATGTCATATCTAGTGGCTCCAATAATTATTAGCTCTTGGTTAAATATTAGTGCCTTAATTTAATTCATAAGGTAATCACAATTTCCTATACTAAAATCATTCCTTTTGAATTTTTATATATTCCTTACTATTCATTTAGATCAAAGAGGTTTGCTAACACTCATCCATATTTAAAGAAATCCTTTATTTCTCACATACCTATTAGCAGACTCTTATTGGGTCCAATTCACAAGATGGAAACACCAAGGAACCTTCCATATTTTTCCTTAAATTTCCATATTCCTATATTAATCTCTTATTATGATGACATTTCCATGTCAACCCTCAAAATTTGTCCTTCTTTTATGGGATAAACTACCATTATGCCCATTGAACACATGAGGAACATTGCTAATTTTTGAAACATACATAACATCATTGAATAGAATTTTTATATCAGGTTATTGGTTGTGTCCTTAAATGGTAATTCATTTTATTTTTATGGTACTTTGGCTCCCAATTATATCACTACATGGGACCAATTGGGTGAGTCTTTGAGGAGGAGATTTGAAGATAAATCTAGCTACTTGTCTTTGAATAAGCAACTAACTACTATAAAGATAGCCCATAAAAAATTAATATAAGATTTCAATACAATATTTAAAAATACATGTGATAGGATTCTTATATTTGTAATTCCTACTACACATTATGCTCTTCTCTATTATCTCAAGGCTTTCAATAGTGACATATCCATGATGATTCAATCCATGGGAGGGAATACACTACCTAATTCCTATGAGATGAATATAAGGGTTGATAATTACCTTATATAGGTTGGTAACATATATCCTATAGCCCTTATTCCTTTATTTATTGATTTTAAAACTCTTATTCCCACTATTTCTCCCAATCCCACACCGAAGCACAAGTAAGCTACCTTTAATCAGTTGAGTAAGTCAAATGATGCAGATGTGATAAAGGCTCTTAGAGAAGAGATTAAAAACATAAAAAAATTAAAAAATAAAACATCAAAAATTTATATCCTATCAATGTTATTATCAACCACATCATTCCTATTAATTTAATCAAGATCCTAGACTATCTTTTCAAGGCCACTCTCAAATACAAGGGTAGATAACTCAAGTAAAAAAATACAATAGTCTAAATAAGAATTTTCCTTCTACTTTAAAACATATTATACCTATTAAAAACAAGATTATTAAATATAAAAAATATTATATTATATGGGATCAGCCTTGTGATCCATTTATCTATGGAAATGAGACATCCAACCAAGCTTTTATGGCACAATGGTGAACAAAGCCTACTATGACTCAAGAAGACATTACTAGTAGAGGATAAATTAATGGAGAGAATGCTTAATGTAAGGATACCTTTTTGAATTACTATAAAGATTTTTTTTTAAGTTAATTACCAAGGTAATTAAAATATAGGATCAAATCCTATAATTGCAAACATAAAGTCAAAAAGAAGAGCAGTTGAGGAAGTACAATAGACAACTTGTGGTCAAAGTATGAAGTCTAAAACATCCCAAGGGTAAGTTGTGTCAAATAAAACCCCTATTAATCAAGAAAATTATATATTTTATAATGTTAAAGCTCACCCTTTGCATCAAGTAACATAAGGTCTTGGTATTTTTATGGATACTAAAGGACATGATAAGGTTAGTAGTCCCCCATTGAACATTATTGAACATATGAAGAAAGTTAATGCAATCATCTCAATGTGGGAAACATTGTCCATTCTTGGACAAATATATCTTCTCCAAAATGATCTGTCTAATCTCAATGCAATGCCTAGGCAACCTAATGAAAAATGGGTAATTTTGACAAGTGTATTAAAGACTAATGATGGGAAGATAACCAAAATTAAACAAGTAAATAAACCTCCTCATTTATACCTCTTTGTTATAATTGGAGGCTAGTTGGTTCATAATTTCTTAATTTATAGTGGATCAAATAACTCAATCATTCCAGAGTAAGTAGTTGATAAGATAAATTTAAAGTATGATCCAAACTCTAAGGGGGTACTACAATTAGATGAATTAACTACCAAAATAATTGGAATCATCAAAGGTTTTCAACTGACTCTTCATGATTGTCCTACATTATCTATCTATCAAGATATTGTAGTTGTGGATGTACCACATCACTTTTATCTTTGTTTATTAAGGGATTTTACTACTAAGATTGGTGGATATTTGACTTCAAGTTGGTCCTATATGGCATTTAGGACTAAGTATGGTGATAAAGTTTCAATTAAGTATAAACCTTTGGAAAAGTTTCATTTGGATCCTTATGTGGAAAACACATCTAACATGAATTTCACTATTATTGATGATGGAGACCAAGATAATGACTAAGAACCAGCTACATCTCTTGATAGTATACCTGACCTTTTCTTAGATGAATGGGGTATGGAGAACCATGAGTTTGATCCTTTCAAGCACATTGAATAAACTGGTCTAGGATTCTACTGCATGTATGAAGAAAGAACAACTATATCATCCCTTTCAAATCCCAATGAAAGTGAAGAGGGAATGTGACAATTATTATTTTATGGTTCAAGAAGAAGAAATGAAGTAAGGTTATGGATAATGCTTATTTATCCTTCCAAGGAGAAATAGTTTTCTACTATTAGGTTTCGTTTTGGTTGCTCCTCCAAAATAATATAATTTGAGGGACTTATTCATCACCTTAAATGGGAAAGGAAGAAAGGTATAAAATAATTTTATGCATATGGTGATATGAAATATTAATGCAATGGGTTAGAGGGAAAAATAATACCAAAAATTCTTTGTTGAAGGCATAAAAACATAATATTTGGGATCTCATTGAATATTTTGAATATTTCAACTTGAAATTAGTCCCAAGAGAAAGGAATCAATATGATAATAAATTGGAAGTATTAGAGGCTCATTTTAACATCCCAAATGGTGTTAAAATTGGGAAGCATCAACCACATGTCAAGGTATTAGTTAGAGTATCTATCCTAGATAACAATGCAAGTTGGAAAGTCTTTGAGAGTGATAGATAGATTGCATCTTTTATATGTGAATAAGTTGAGTTCTTATTAAATAATCAAGCCAAATTTCAAAATAATATGGTGACCAAATATTAAATATGTAGCCCAAAAGTATCCCTAAAGGATTGGTGACCCTCAAAAGCATATTCAATGAAGAAGATCAAGTGAGAAAGGAGAAGGTATATAGGTCTACAAGTGAGGATCATTTTGAAAGAGTTGTAATATTCAAAGACAAACTCCTAGAGATAGGAAAGGTATGTACTAAGGTTTAAATCCATTGATTATAACACAATTTTATTAGAATTTTTTTTTGGGATCGATGGTGGATGGGTTTTGATTACCCGCTATTTAAAAACCATGAGGTCCCATTATATTTTTGAAGAAACTCTATTATGAGTTTGTTATCAATGAGATTGACAAAAAAATTTATTATGGTGATTTTTAGGGTTGATGTAAAGGATTTGTGAAGGATTTTTGAGGTGCATGTAATGCACCTAATTAGTCTACAAGGATCCATACCCAAAAGACACTTCACCTTGAGATCCCCTATATGGTGAGGGAGGTCATGGAGATTGAAAATTTTCATACAATTAGTTTAGTTACTAATACATTTGTTCAATGTATGAGTAGGATTTATGAGACTAATGCTATAGATACTCCACCTAGTGTGTGTACCTAAAATCATAATTATAGATGATATGATGATATATACACTAGACCTTCGCATGATGGTGGTGGTACATATGAGGGATCAGATGATATAATCATGAGTGATGATTTTTTTTCACATACATTTTATGTGCACATGTCAGTCACTACACACATGTAGGTATATTTCATATAAGTGTCATGTTAAATCTAAGTTATATTGGTATTTAAAATATAATAATTAATTTACATAGAAATTAAATAATATATATGTAATTCTTATGTTGCAAGAGGATATAATGACTACTTATTCATGTTCCACAATTATATTTTTAGATCGTAGCCAATAAATATTTAAATATAAAGAGCTAGCTTATGGGCCATCCACTACTACATCTCTTGATGTTACTAAGGCACCATTTACATATATGGAGGTAAAATTTTGTGTTAATATTTTATTATATGTACATGTTTTTTTATATAGATTTATTCTCTTGATTAACAATCATACATGTTCAAATTATAATTTGAATGAAAATGATGTGAATGCAAATTATATGTGTGAGATGTGTTGAAATATATTGAGAGAAAATCCATAACCTAATAATGATCAACCTTATAAATAGTCTCCTTCAACATCTAATGATGTATGTTTCATATTTAAAAAAATATATTCTTACTCTCATTTATTCTAATCACATTGTTGGTTTTCCTTCACCTTTTCATACTTATTTTAATGTTTGACATTTTTCTTGATTATCATCTCTTCTTCATAGTGTTTCTTAAGTACTAAATATTTTCATTGCTACCTATAGTACCACTACTTATCTTCCAAATCCAAAAGTTTGTTCCCTTGTGTGAATAATTCATGATATTGAATCTCTTAAGTTAAATTTATCTATCAAGGATATCAAAATTCAAGTACATTGCTACTAAATAGTATGCTCTTGGTATATTTTATTCCTAGGTCACTTTGACCATTTTAACCTTGATTGTGTGCTTCTCTTTTTCATATTTTTATTTTATTTGTCTGTCTAATTCCATGCACATAAGTTAATAACTTGAGACAGATAAATTTATAAACACACAAGTGACATTTCATGTATATAGGATAATAAATAAATCAAGAAAATGACTAGATTTTTAGAGGTTAAGATAATCCCATCAATGACTACACTCTTTTTTAAGGTTTCAAAATTTATTTTATCTAATTATGGGTTTAATAAAGGTAAAAAATGTGCCATATATCTTTAATATTTTATATAAAACTAAGCAAGGTTGGTTGTTTAGTTGATTACAAAAATAGAAACTCCATCTTTATGAGTTGAGATAAACATAGGCATTAATGTTGCAATGTCATCTACACATACACTCATGGAGGTACATGTTAACTTGTAATTTTGAATTTTAAAACTAGATTTTTTTAAATAATTTTACTACATACTTGGGAAAATATAACTTATGTGAATGTATTATTTATGCATGTTTTTACTATGACATATGATAGTCCCATTTAGATGATTAACATGGCACCTTATCATGTTTCTTTACCATTTCACATTCTTGTTCATGTACCTTGACCAATAAATGACCTTGTTGAGCATCAAGCATAGGTTTATCATGACTACAAGATTACATTAAGTGAATTTTTAAATTATTTTTGTGTTTTATCTTAAAATTAATTTTTGAACTTGGTTGAATATATAGAATGCAAATTTGTTAATAATATTTGTACTGGAACATGTTAAAATTCAAGTGAGATATGAGAATAAAAGGACATATAGTTAGACCTTGGAGGAATAAAAGACATCTAAGGGAGTTACATATATAAGTAAGGCATCTCAGGGAGAGTCTTCTTTGATGAAGGCAAAGAAAGGGAGACTATTTTATGATTAGGATGTCTTAGATTATGTACTTATTTATATGCCTATATGAAAATGTATACATTTTTGACATTATATGTGTATAAGACATTCACCCAACATTATATTATGTTTTAAGATGAAATAATTTTTTGTATGTCTATATGTAAATGTATGAATTATTGGCATTATATACCTATATGGAATTCATCTAACATTATATTATGTTCTTATTTTGTATGTTTTATGGATTTTATGGATACACACACACACACACACACACACACACACACACACACACACACACACACACACACACACACACACACACAC
The DNA here is from genome assembly GCA_037957365.1 of Torreya grandis. Classification (NCBI taxonomy): domain Eukaryota; kingdom Viridiplantae; phylum Streptophyta; class Pinopsida; order Cupressales; family Taxaceae; genus Torreya; species Torreya grandis. The sequence goes on along the minus strand of JARHVA010005641.1, from coordinate 748,352 downwards.
ACACACACACACACACACACACACACACACACACACACACACAAACATACAAAATAAGAACATAATATAATGTTTTATTAATTACATATAGGTATACAAGGCCAATAATGCATATATTTACATAGGCATATAAAAACTTGTTGGCATACATGCATGCACACAAACATGTTCACATTTTTCTATGATAATATTTCCATGTAAAATTTACCTCATATTATTATCAAAAACTAAATTTTATGGTTTATTGACATATTTAGATATGATCATTTTTAAAATTGTCTTAGTTTAATTTATCAATACTAACTTACAATGTTTCAATGTGTTACAATTTAAACTATACATGAGAAAAGAGTATAATTTTTGGGATAGAGTCATATATTGATGTGAAGTTCTTCTCATGATTGAGATACAAAATTTATTACTATTATAATGTAGATACCCTTGATACACTAGTTTAATATCATTTGGGACTTCATATTCATGTTTTTTATTCATTAAATTTATAGACATACCACATTTGTATTATAAGTATAATTGAAACAAAACAATGGAATACTCATCTCTTGCATACCTTATTTTAATGTTTTTATACCTTTTATTTGTGCATATTTTATGAAATTTTTATGATCAATCTCCTCCTTTAGGATGTTTTCTCTTTAGAGATGCTATGCATTCTCGTTTAGCAACTCTTCTTTGGCCCTTTAAAGTAGTGTAATATTTTAATTGTCATGTCTCTTGAGGCCTATTTTGGTGGTTATATATATTTTATTTCAATTCATAAAATGTGATTTATCAATCTCCATTATACTCATCTTTTCCATTTATTCTCTTCTCATCATATATCTATTCCACTGTTCAAGAGCACAAAAACACTAACACTAATGTTGTGAAATATGAAGATATAGTTAGATAAATCTACCTTTAGTGATTCATGGATCAAAACTAGAATTGACAACATGCCTAGGGTGGTGGATAATATCCAAGATTAGGTTATTAGACTCTGATCATACATGATTAAGAGACCCACCACCCATTTTGACCTCAAGAATTACCTTCCCAAAATAAGAGAAATGTATTTTTTAGCCTAACTTTAGGCTAAATAAAATAGAAACCATAAGTCATTTGGATGAAATTTAATAACCTTCATGTGCATTTTGAAACCCTATAATTTTACCCTAGATCATTTCGATGTAACCTTGAAGATAAATTTTTGGCACAAGTTGTAGTGATGGGTCCTAAAATGTAACTTTTTACAATGAAAAGACAAGTTCTTATCTTCCAAATAGAACTTCTGACTTTGAGACCTCCAGGTGAAAATCTATCTTTTAGATCATGTATAGATAGGTAAATGACATGTGATTCTTATGAACAAGGTTTTAACATAAAGGGGAGGTTTGTCTTGTGTTAGTCTCATAAAACTAATTCAATAAACACACTAAATTCCTAACACCTCTAGCTTAGACACTAGGGAGATCTTAGATAACAAAACTAAATGAAAGCATAATAAAAAAATAAAAGAAACAACTCTTTTACCTTCCTTGGAATCTCCAAATGGATTTTTGAATGGCTTTCTCATCTTGTGCATCAATAATTCTTCATCAATGTATCTTGTTTGGCTCTTTCTCTCCTTGGTATCTTAGCTTTGATTGCTTGGCTTAAGATTTGAGCATGGTAACACTAATTTCAAGGAATTTAGGCATTATAAGATTATATAAAAAGATCTTTTTGAAGATATTTGTGCATAATAAATTTTCACAAAAATAGCTTAGAAACTAATAGGCAAGGCCTTGTATTTATAGCCTTAGTAATTAAATCTCACCCAAAGTGAGTTAATGTTGAATTTAAACATGGAATGGGTTCAAACTAACACCAAATGATTTAAAACTAACTCTGATTATGTTAATAGTTTGTAAGTAATTATGATTTGTATTAATGAGGCATGGCTCTCAAATTATATATTTAAGTATATTTTCAAAGAGTTTGACAACTCATAAAGGTAATGATGAAAGGTTTTGATATTTTGATTTTTAGAATTTCCATTTTTAGATATTCATTAATTTTAAATGTATAATTCAACTAGGAATTTAATATTACTAAATTAGATGATTAATTTGGATTAAACTTTTAGCTCTTTCAAGATTCGATATTTGATCAAGTGTCCCACTTAATAGGTCCGTAGGCCAAATTGATAGTTGCGATGCCATAAGGTGATTAGAGATGAATCTATGAGAGATTATTGTTGAATACATGCTAATATCTCAAATAAAGATGCATCAACATGATTTTTAGCATTAATGAATGATACACAATAAAATTTAGGACATTCAGTGATTCCTAGACTTAATTTTTAATAGTTGGTAGGACACGGTCCTAAGTTTGGTCAAATGCTAGTTGTGGCTAGATTTAAGTGTCTACATTTTGCTCCTATTTGGGAAGGTGTTACAATTTATATGCATAGTAACTTATTATCAAAGAATGAAAAGGTCTCATATGCTTATTACATCAATGTAAATGGATGATCTCTAGAAGCTCCTTTGAGGGAATAGTTGGAAAAGATGGTCAATGATCAGTCCCTCAAAATAAGGAAAGGATGGGACCAAAAGGTAAATTAGGAGGAAAAGATTGATTTTACCATAGGTGATTTTAATCAGTGGCATAATGAGCTACCTTGATTGGGTATATAAATAAGATGATTTAACCAAAGGCAATTATAATCATCAGGACATGTGGGACAAAAAAGATAATAATTTACCCATATGAATTTATAATCATTAGAGAAAAAGGATTAGGGTAACAAGGGAATGATTTTCCCAAAGTGGTTATAATCATTAATAGGGAAAATAATGTTTTTCCATAGGTAGTTATAATCATTAGTAAGATAAAAACATGCCCTCATTGGGTAGATAGAGATAATGATTTACCCAAAGGTAGTTATAGCCATTATCACAATGAAAATGTGCCCTAATTGGGAGAAATAAAGAGAATGATTTTCCCAAAGGAGGTTATAATAATTAACCTCCAAATAGATAAAAACATAATGATTTACCCATAGGTGGTTATAATCATTAGCTCTACAGGTAGGATGATACACAATGGTTTTCCCAAAGGCAGTTAGAATCATTGGCATCCCAAGTGGGATGAGATATAATGATTTTCCTAGAGTTATTTATAATCATTGGTAGAATGATGGGTACACAATGAAAAATTGGATAATGGGCATTATGTATTATATCCATACTCATAAATTAAGAGTAAGCTAGGGCAGAGGAGAGAGATGAATTTGGGGAACCTACTAGTATGGATATGCATATCCTAACTATAAAGGATTAAAATTCTATCATGATCTAATTACTCTATATGTGGTAAATATTTTTGGTAGATTAGGAATTTTTAGGTGCCAAAGATAAGTATCATAGCTATATTTATTGTAATATTTTTTGATCTAATTTTTTTTGTAACACATGATTGTATGCATCATAATATAAAACACCATGATAAATTTGCCAAAATATGCATAAGTACTGACACACGATCCAATAAACAATAAAAAAATACACCAATGATAACTATCATTATGACAATATGGATGTATGAATATGGATGGACTTAAGTATAATACACAAGGAATCACCCAATGAACACATGTATACTAATTCAAGGCACAATAATGAAGAAAATGAATAGGTAGACAAGCAAACAAAAAGATAAAACACCAAATAAAAAGAAAATAAATTAATTAAACTAACACAAAACACAAACATTAGTTAATCATAATGTTAGTGCAAACAAAGATCAAATAAGATGATGAACATTGCACCTAGGCTATAGGAGACAATGAAAAAAATAGACAAAATTGGGGGAAGAATAAAAGGAAGGGATAGTTGATCTGACTCTAGATTCACTAGGAAAGTGGATGTTACCTACATAGTACTATGGATGCCAGATCCAACATAAACTCCAAGCCAAATGTAGTTCTCCCAAGATATGGGATAAAATAAAATGATGATAAAAACACATGATTGATGTTGTAGAATAAATATGGGTATGGGCTTATAAAATGATAAGAACATGATAGAGAGGTACTCATAAAATAGTGAGAGGATAAAAGAGATGGCTAATAAAGATGGAGAAACTAAATCCTATGTGGTTTCTTATGACTAAGCTAAAGATATTAGAATCCTTAAGGCAAAGAAGTGGTCAATTTAGTGACTTTTTTTGGATTTTATATGTCTTTTATAGATGTTTTTAGGATTTTCTATGTATCTCAACTTGATCAAGAATGATGAGATACTAAACAGTCCAACTTAAAAAATGGTGACAGCATTAAAAATTGAAATTTCTCATCAAATAGTGAGAGTGTGGCAAAGGGGTGACTAAGCTAAATTCAACATAAAATTGAGTGCTACCTACAAGGTCCCAAGATGGGACCTCATGTCACTATAGTTCTTCCTTATAGTGGAGAAAATTGACTAGTTAAGCAATAAGGTCTCAAATTTAGGTAAAGTAGGCAAATGGCACAATATGGCAAAAAAATGTCAAGGTGGTACTTTAAGGCATGATAAATGTGTTGTTCCTAATTTTAACATAGGTAGTTATAATTAGGAAATAATGACATAGTTCAATTATAAAAATTTATCCATAAGAAGTTACAATTAGTAACATGATAATGGGACTCTAATTTGACCAAAGGCAGTTATAATCAGGAGTACTCAAAATGAAACTAAACAAGAAATTAAGTATGTAACTGATAAACCATAGTCATACTGGTCCAAAATATGGCCTTTATCTAGAATATTAAATAAATTGCTAAAATTTTATCTAAAATTCATCATTGAATGTGCCCAAAGAACCAATGGAATGGAACCAAGGTTAAATGGGTTGGGTTGGGAGGGTAAAAACAACTTTGGTCAAAAGGCAAGTCATGATAGTATGGTATATGTTATAAAGGGATGGTAGAAATAATAATGTCAATATTACAATATAATGGAAATGGGTCTCATAGATAATAATTCAAGTATCTCAAATGAAGTAATACTTGAGGTGTATAATGTTCATTAGCTCATAAAGTTTACTCTATTTGGTGTAACAAGCCTGTATACTCCAAGACCATAATTTATAACAATGATGTATGGGCCTATTTAGTTGGGTTTGAATTTTCCCTTGTACTTATTTTTGGATGTGGTATTATATAATTTTTATTTGAGAACAATATCACCAAGCTCAAATTCTCTGAGTTTGACCCACTAGTTATAGTGGCCATAAATTTAGTTTTGGTATGCTGAAAGATTGTTGATTGCATCCATGAATTTTTCATCAAGTAACTCTAGCTATTATAGGTGAGATACTCTATAATATTCATCATCTAGGACATGTTTCAATGAGATGTGCAAATAAGGTAGCTCAAACTCAATGGGAATAATGGACTTAGTGCCATAAACTAGGGAATATGGAGTGGCTCCTATTGGGGTATGATAATTGTCAATATTTTGAAGAATGTTGACAATAGTTTTGTTGGATGATTTTACTTAGCCATTACCTTATGGATAATATGAAATTGAAAAATGTTGAGTAATTTTTTACTCAACACATAATTATTTAACATCCTTATTCTTAAATGATCTACCATTAGCTCATATAATGTCAGATGGGATACCATAATAATAGATGAGATGGTTGAATATGAATTTAGAAATATATTTTCTAGTCATGTAAGTGAGGGGTATAGATTTAAACCACTTAATGAAATATTCTATAGTGGAAAGGATATGTTTATGGCCATTAGATGAGGTAGGGTTAATCTTCTCAATGAGATTGAGGCCCTAGGTGACAAACAACCATGGTATAATCATTGGTTTTAGAGTCTTGGATGGGGCATGAATCATATTGGCATGCCTTAAACATTTTTCTCACCTTTTAACATAAGAAACTTCATCTACGTCCATATTTGGCCAATAATATCAGGTACATAGGAGCTTTTTGTCTAGGATAACCTTGCTTGTGTGGGTTCTAGATACTCCATAAACTTCCCATAACATTAATGTTGATTCTTTTGAATTTAAATAATGAAGCAAAGTTTCATCAAAGTTATGGTAGTAAAGGGTTGGCCTAAGTAAGTTATATTGAGTGGATTCATGGGTAAAGGTCCTTTATCATTTAGGTGATTGGTCAGGTGGCATGATGTGGTTATGAAGGTAGGTAAAAAGGATTGAATACCATATAGAGCTAGGACTAGTAATATCATAGATCATTATAATGATTGAAGGTTCATGAGATATTATTAGAAGATTTTCAATGATTAATTAATATTCCTTTGCCTTATCTATGTGATGAATCAAAGAACCAATGGTGGCCATGGCATCCACTATTCTATAATTATCCCTAGGTATGTGTTAAAATTATACATTGATAATATACTATTTGAGAGTATTAACTATGGCCTTTTATGGTACCATATTGTCATCTTTGATCTAAAAGTGGTTAGTAACCTAATTGATGATTAACTAAGAATCACCATAAACATTGAGATGATGAATAGTCCATTATACTACCTATCAAAGCCCTAAAATGAGTGCTTCATATTCAACCATGTTATTAGTGCAAGGAAAGTTAAAATAAAATGATTTTGGGATAAGATCCCCCTATGGTGTAATAAATAATAGGATTTCCACCAATCCATGTGCTATAAATGATCTATCAAAATATAGCTTCTAGTGTTACTCCTATAGAGGTGTTTAAATGATGGTCATAATGGACTTGTCTAGGAATTGAAAAGTTAATAGTTTGTTATTTTCAAGGGGAGCTTCAACAAGTTGATCTATAATAACTTGTCCCTTAATATCCTTTTGATTGACATATTTTATCTCAAACTCACTCAGAATCATGATCCATTTAGCCATGTTCCCTTGTAAATATATCTTGGATAGTAGAAAGTTGAGTGGATCTACTCTGGAAATAACTATGGTCTTATTATTCAACATATAATGTCTCAGTTTCTAGGCTGTGATGACCATATCTAAATATGTTTTTTAAATAGGCATATAATTGTGTTCATAAATAACTAGTGTATAACTTAGATATTACATAGCATGTTCTTTTCCATTATCATAATGTTGAGCTAGTAGTGCCCTTAGGGATTTCTCAATGGAAGACATGTATAATAAGAATGGCTTTCCTATCATAGGTGGTAATAAAATAGGTGGATTAGTAAGATAATATTTCAGGTGGATTAGTAAGATAATATTTCAAGTGCTAGAAATATTTCTAGCATTCATCATCCCAATGAAATGTGACACACTTCTTCAGTAAGTGTGTAAATAGATGGCATTTTTCATCTAACTATGAAATGAAACATTTGATAGATTATATCTTGCCCTGTAAATTATGGAGATACTTCAAATTAGAAGGTGGTGGCATCTCGAGAATATATTTTACTTTGTAAGGATAAAATTTAATGACTCAATGGGGGATGATTAAGCTAATAAATTTTCCTGAAGTAACACCAAAATTACACTTTTTAGGATTGAGTTTGACTTTCTATTCACATAGTCTATCAAATATCTTTTTTAGCATAGTTGAATGATTGGCCTTAGTTTTAGATTTACCCAATATGTCATTGATATAGTCTTCAACAATGTCATGCATCATATCATAAAATATGATAGTCATATCTCTTTGGTATGTGGACCCAACATTAATGAGACCAAATGGCACAACGTAATAAAAAAAAATTCCCCATGGAGTGGTGAATGCTATTTTATGTTGGTCTTCTAGTGCAATCTAGGTCCAATTATATCTTGAAAATCAATCCATAAGTGAAAGTATTTCATACCTAGATATGGATTCAAGAATCATGTCAATGTTTGGTAGAAGAAAGTCATCCTTGTGGCAAGCCTTATTTATATCTCTAAAATTAGTACAAATTTTGATTCTTTTTGGATTCTTGATAAATAACATAACATTTGAGATCCACTCTGAGTAATCAATTAGTCGAATACATCTCACTTCTAAGAGTTTTTTTTAGTCTTTCTTCACTAATAAAATAATGTGAGGATGTATCTTACATAATTTATGTTTCATATTTTTAGCATTAGGGTGTACAATAAGGTGGTGTACAACTAAGGCAAGGTCCAAACAAAGAATATTATAGTAGGCCCAAGTAAATATGTCAAAAAATTCCCTCAAAAGGGATCTAAGTATGTCACATACCTCCTTAGTGAGGGACACACCTAATATGATCCATTTTAGGTCGTCTAGAGTCTTGATTTTGAATTTTATAGTTTCTTCCACAAGAAGAGTCAAGCCATATTCCAAAATGTTTAGAAAAGATTTAAATTACACTACAATGGCAAAGTCCTCTATTTGGACTAGTTCTTCAAGTTCTCTTTGGAAAGATGAATCAAAATCTCCCAATGGTAGGGATGACTAGATTACAAACATTGTTGGAAACTCTTGGATAATTTGATCAAAGACATGATGTTTTTCATAACTAAACTCAAACCCATAGGCAAGTTTATTATTAGTGGTTTCTTGAGCTATGTTCAGGGAGAGGTTAACACCCCCATATAATGGCACCTAAAATAGGTTTTCACCAGATGACTGGCCTTTCTATTTACTTTTACCCTAGTCTAAAATTGCCTCAAATAAATTTTCACTTTGGGACCTTAATGTTTTATTTATTTGTTTATGGTTAAATGTGTTCACCCATTCTCCAAAATCAGCTACAGGATCTAGTTTGATTGAGAACCCTTATTTGTGTCTCCCAATAGAACATTGTGTATTAGGCCTAGAAAATCATAAAAGACCTCATCATTCTCAAAATAATCTACAAGCACTATGGATTCTTGTTGGTCCCATACTATAAGTTGAGGGTGATAAATATGAAGTGAATTATTACATTTAATTTAGGTAAGAGTAAAAATCGCATTGGTATCAAATAAATTTTTATTTTCTAGGTCTTTATAAAGGCTATGATTAACTCTGGTTTGTTGATAGAATTATCATCATTAGCCATTAGCATTGGAGCATGAGTAAGATACGTGGGGTTACCCCCAGATGATTTAAATATAAAACCATAGGTTATTTTATACTAATTTATAGAGATTAGATCAATTTTACCCTATTGATTTGTCTTGAGGCCTCCTCCTTCATAGGATTAATTCTCCATGATCTGATTAGGAATAAGAACTTAGAATTTTTGTAATAATCATCTAGTTTATCATTGTATAACCAGGTTTCATCATTCACAAGTGGGTCTTGTTCTTGGCCAGTGGTTGGTTTAAAAATGATAAGAGATAGATTATGTAATTGATCTTTTCCCTTTCATTTCCACTTCATGCAAGGTGGATTGGCTATTGGTCTTCCATAGGACTTGGGGTTTTATGGAAGCTTGCCAATGTGGGATGTGTCATGAGTTAAATATTCTCTTGGGTCATTATCCATGATGGTAATATGATTAGACATTTTAGGATGTGGCATATGGGAAGATGAATCAAGTCTATTTAGGTCTAAATAAATGGTTTTTGGTAAATCAATAAGTATTTCCTTGCCTTTATGCTCTTTAGGAACTAGATCTAAGCCAAAATGGGAATTATAGATTTCATACTCAGCATCCAAATGTTTCCATTTTCTTAAGGTTGTAAACATCCATTCATAGTGACCTCCACACCTAATTGAGAGAACTTGAGACACTGGTCTAATGTTGAAGGGGTTGCTCAGATCTCATGTATCAAAGGTGTACCTAGAAGTAAAATATATGATAGGTTCAGGTCTAACACATGACATAATGTATCATGGGTCAAGGGCCCAATAATAACTAGAAAGATGATAGTTCCCTATGATTCCCACTGTTCATTGCCATAGGCATTGATAGTGATCATTTTTTACTAGAGATAGGCTATTGTATATCCAAGATGATTGATGAGCTTTAGAGACATAATATTCAATCCTGATCCATTATTTATGAGGACATGTTTCACTTTGTGTTGCGCTATGAAAAATTAAATGTACAATAGATTATTATGAAAAGGGCCAAGGTATGAAATATCACTCTAGTCGAATGCTAACTACTGGCTTGGGGCTAGATGTCTAACCAAATATTAGAATTTGCCTAGGATTATGCCATTTAGAAATTGGGATTGGCCAAGGAACTCTATCAAGATGTTCTTATGGAAGGTAGGCATACACAAAAAATACAAAATGGATATTTATATGGGTGTTTTATGACATTGTTCCATAATATCAAACAAATTTTTCTTCACATTGGTATATGGCTTGTTTATAGCTAGAATGGTGGGTTGTATGGGTTTAGTGGTAGGTGGATGTGGGCTTGGAATGGTAATATTTGACCACCAAGTTGTGATTGCATAATCAATATTAGATACATGACCATTATTACTAGAAAATATTGGTAAAGGGGGACCAAATAAGATAAGTCTCAATTTCCAATAGACTTGTATGTGGTCACAAGGAAATGACAAGTTATTGATATAAGGTCCAAAAGTAGTAATCATTACTTACTAGTGTGCTTGTATGCGATCTTAGTTTAAAAAAGGATCAATGGCATAATTTGGTTGATTGTAATTTTTTATAAATGGTATTTTTTGGTTAGTACTTGGTATTGGATTGATGGTAATGATAGAAACATGACCTCCCATAATATGACCTACAACCTTGTTGTAGTCGTGTGTAATTACATGGTAAGTCTATTGGTTATTGGTATCATTTTGGACTTGGTTTCATCCATTTAGTTGAAGTTATTTTTATTGTTACTAGAATTGTTGTTGTTGTCTTGACTATTGGTACTATTATTGCTATTGTTCTAGCTTTTACTATTGTTGTTATTGTTATGTTATGCAAAAGGGTTTTGGTAAATACCCAAGGTTTGATTCGATTTAGATGCTCTATTATCTAATGCTATCTCCCCATTTTTCAATGTATTCTCTATAAAGTGATTTATATTCACATAATATCATAGATTATGTCCATGAACATGATGGTACTCATAGAATTCATTCTCTCTATACTAGTTCAGATAAGGGATGGCCTCAAGATAATTTTTTAGAATAGGCCAACTAATCAGATTAACTATGGATAGTTTACAAAACATGACTTTAATGGGTTCTCAAAGGTCACTGAAGACTTGATGAGTAGGAAAATTTATCCTTGGAGGAGGGGTTTACAAAGCTAATGATTTTTGTATGTGTTGAGTTGGTCTAGGCTATTATGAAGGCTATACTTAATGAATAGGTTTTTGGTGAAGAGTAATTTGCATTTGTAGTATTCGTTGAGTAAATAGTGTTTGCACTATTTGCATATGACATGATTCAATTACTCTATTTCTAGAAAACATTCTTATTGAGATTTAATTGCTTAGAATTTTCATAATTACTAGCCTGGGTTGGTGTTAATGCTTGTGATTAGACTTGGTTTTGGTTTTGATTTTGGCCATTTGCTTGGTTTTAGGTTTGATTTTGGTTCAAGGAGGTGAGATTGATAATCTATTTTTTAATAAGTTCATTTTTTAGTAACAAACCTTTATCTATGATCTTCTTTAATTTATATACACATTTTAGGTCTATATGATAAGATATCTCACTATGTAAATTTTTGGTAAAAATAATTTATTATCTAGTAACTTGTGAATGAAATAGCTATCAAGTGCTCTCTATCACTATAGATAACTTGTGAAGCTTTCACTAGCTTTCTACTTGGTTTGAGTTAGATATACTAACAAAATCTCATGATAGATATTGTAAGAGAAATGTTGTAAAAACTTATCTAAAAGGTCATCAAAACTAGATACTAAGTTCTTAGGAAATTTTAAGAACCTTTCCAAAGCTTGTCCTAATAGACTCCAAGGAAATAGAATTAGGAGGTATATGTCATCGTAAGATAATGGATAGAAATAAATAAAGAATTTAGTTAAATGGGCCTTAGGGTCTCCTTTACCCTTATATTTGTCAAAATTTGGTGGTTTGTTCCCTAGAGGAAATGGTATTTGCAGATACTCCATGTTGAATGGATAAGAACACATATCATCTAATTTGAACTTCTTCATCTATTTGTCAGCCTAGATGGTGAAAATTGTATCCTTCATTTTATGTAGTTCTTTTGCCAAGAAATAAGACAAAATATTGGCTTGAGGTAGAGGTTGGGTAGTCAAAGGAAGATTATTATGATTAGGGTATAATGGAGGCATGGTTTGTTTTGGAATGTTGGATTGGTTAGGGAACTAACCAAGAATATGCATCCATAAATTAGGATGGGATTATTGGAATTACACACATTATGGTGCGATATTCTAGTTTGGATCTAGTATATAGGCCTAGTTTTGTGGGAATTATGGATGAGATAGAAGAATATGGATTTTAGTGAAGTATTGTGCCTATTGTGGTTCAATAGGGACTTATTTCCGACTAGTCAAATCTAGCTAAATAAATGGAACTTATTGTGATCCAAAGCCTTGTCATTTAATTTATGGCACATTTATAACAAAAGGTCAATTATTACCTGATTGATATATGTTAAATAGTATCACATTTTGGTTGTACAAATAATTATTATGAAGTAGACTCTTGTTGGAGGTTTGGTATTTATTTTTGATCAATGGAAACACATTATTGATTGGACAACATTTATAAGGTCATGTTGATTTGTAACTATTGATATATAATTGTCACTACCTGACAAGGTGGAACATTGGTTGTCCCCTATTGAGGTGGTATAATTCTTGATATATGCTATGTTTTGATACTATATTATGCATGTTTTTATGGAATTTTAGTCATAACCTATTGAGGTGGAGTAATATTCATCACATTTTGTTTAGGAAAGGCACTAGTTTTTATATGACTACTTAATCCCAGTGATTATATGCTTGATGAAGCAACTGGTTGAGAATTAGAGGCATATTTTTATGGTTGGGACATAGGATTTTCTTCCCCCTTATATTATGAACCACTCATGGTGTTTACTAAATGTACTTTTTATGCATTAGTTTTTTTATGTAGTTAAACTACTTTAGCCTAGATTGGATGGCACTTGCATGTTATCCACTGTGTTTGGCTCATTTATCTATGTAGAATCAATAGACACTTATTCAATAATTATGGTATCAAATAGGTTTACAAATAAAGTTATTTGCATAAATGGGTTTGTACTTAGATTATCTTAGCCTGTCAATTTGATTAATACTCTTGTTAAAGAAGATAACTCTATGAGAGGATATTTTGACATGGCCAAGTTGTTAAAGTTACACACTAAGTTCAAATAAGTTTGGTATGTTGTGTGAGTTTGTATAAAATTATACTTGATGATGAATTTTCCTATGATAAACATATTGGGATATTGGTATGAAATGGGCAAAAATGTTTGAGTATTTCTAAAAGAGTCTTGTTCAATGGTTTAATTATAAGGCATAGTTGAAGGAACTCTAACTAGGATAGATAAATTTTCATGGGGGGAGTATACTAAAAACTTGGCCCCTACCTTTTTGGATTTGAATAAAACTTTGTCCTTATTTTCAAGTAAGTGAAGATAAAAAAATAAGGATCATATGTCAATAGCATTGTAATGTAGTATGGTTTTTGTTGAAATTATTTCATAACTGATGGTATGCTAGCTAGATAGTATGATATTTGTTCTTGGTCCTACTATAAGTATGGAAGGATGTTAACCAAATAGTGGATTAGATAATCTTTGTATTTTTTCCCTAGATTGAGTGTTTTAAGGAGGATAGGGATCTGTCTCACAAACTACATCATCACCATAAGAGTCTTGAACAAATTCATCTTATATAACCACATTATCATATCCTAGATTGTACATGCCTCCAATATGAGTATAGTGAGACATTCAAGTCAATGATGAATATATTTAAAGAAAGTCCTAGAGTTCTATAAAATCTTAAAAATAATGTCCAAAGGACTAATGGTTCAAAATTGGTCTAACTTGGTCAAAAATTGGAGTTATATCTCCAAAAGGTCTATGCTAAAATTTGGTACAAAACAATCTAATTTCAAATGTCTAACATTAAATGTCTTACACAAAAAGGTCAAGTGGAAGAATAAAAACTAGAATGAAAAAATATAGGTAAAAAGTGTTTCAAACAAGTATAATCTAAAGGAAATTTTTTTTTAGGTATTTTAAAAAAGGCTCAAAATCTAAGCTTAAAACAAGTATTGCTAGGTCTTTTAGAACATGCACAAAAGCTAGACTTTAAACAAAATAAGCTAGGATATTTAATCTAAAAAATTTGAAACACTTTGGCATAAATTAGGCATTCATATTTAATAATAACTTGGTTAGTTGGAAAAAAAAGGACTCTTAGGAGCATGGAAGATAGACTACTTTCCCCAAATCTAGGCATGAACAAAAGTTTTCAAATTGAATAAATAATTAACTTAAGTTACACAACCCAAAATAAAAATATTGACGTATAGGCCAAAATTTACATGAGCCATAGGTATAAATCAATAAATGTTTATATTTTAACTTGTCAATCATAATTACAAACTCAATTTATAAAAATAGGCTTCTTTAAACAAACAACAAGCTAGACAAGAATGAATATTATAAAGACACTAGGTAATGATCCAGAAGGCACATGTAGCTTTGGTTTTGAAATTATAATATGGAAACAAGGAAAACAAGTCTTTGAATGAGTAGCATAATGATGTTATTATGCTCTAAATATATAAAAATGCTTATTTCAAGACTTAAAGGCACAAAATTTTGAAAAAATTGGGTAGTGTAACATTACCCTTTTCCAACAAGTGACACATACAACAAAGTTTTGATAAAAATATTAAGGAAAAGGCATGGTGTTAAATGGATGGTAACACATTCTCAAATAAATAAGTGATGTATAAAAAAGAATCATATTTTTACGTAGTAAGACAAACAAATAGTTTAGACTCAAGACCATGCAGAAAAGGATAAAATGACACAAACACCTAAGTGTAATGTGCTAAATCCTAAAACTGACAACGTTGCATAAAATTATCAAATTATATTGATATAATTAATCTTAAGAAGATTTTAATTATTAATTAAAAATGTAAAAGTACATAAAAAGTAGGTTTTTTAGGCCCCCTCTTCTTTCAAGAGTTTGTACTATGACATGAAACTTCGAGTTACTCGCCCTGCATCAATAATATGTCTATGACAAGTGGGGTTATTCTAAACTATCAATTTTCACTCATTTTTAGATGGTATCAAGTGTGGATAACACTAGAGATGTAATCATTTCATTTATATCATCACCAAACATCTTGTTATGAAAAGGTCTTGTCTTTTTCATACCCACTACATCTATCGCTTACTCAGTGTAGTGAGATGTCCAAGTTGCCCTTATGTTTTAAGGCTAAGTACCACTAATGAAGCTTTTTTTAACCACTCAAAACAAGCATCCCATTGGGTCACCCTCAATTTATATAACCCATTGTGAATTGGGGTTGAAATTATGCTAGGAGATGAATTGTGGAGTCAATGCTTCCCTAGATAACTTGTGAGGAGGCAATGAAATCCTGCTTATAGGCCAAAATGCATGAAAAATAAAGAGAAGCAAAAAGACTTTATGGTCATTTTTGGGTCACCCAAACCATATAGATTTGGGGAGGGACTTAGAGACTTTCTTTTCATGTTTTTGGACCAAAGCAATAAAGAAAAAGATTGATCATTTTTGGTCACCCAAGTTTCCTAAAGGGGATGATGGGAGAGCATACATAAAACACTCATCTTGTTTAAACATACAAATTTCAACAAACCAGCATAAAAAAAAAAACTCTTAGGAGTATGTAAATAATGTGAAATTTCATTTTATTACACCAAAACAAAGTGTGTTGTGAAATTTTGGCCCCTTAGCTTTTTTTTTTGAAAACTTTGAAAAACAAAAACAACTTAAGCAAAAGGATTATTAAAAAAACAAATTAAAAATATGAAATTTGCAAGTAAAAATTGTTTTAAATGTTTCTTTTTGGCCTTTAGGTCCTAAAAAACATGTTAGAGGGTACTTGTTCTTGTAATCACATAATGAATTAACAAATTACTTCCAAAATATTTCTCTTGGGTTTCTATTTTTTTACACATTGCAAAATCATAAAATACAGAGTAATACTACAACTCTATTTACAAAACTATGACTACCAGCACAATACCATAACTTGTGTAAAAATAAAATATATAAATTAATATCACTACTCTAATAATAAAACCACGAAAATAAAGGCAATATCTCTACTATGAAAGTCATGATATTTTTACCTAGCACAAAATGGTTATCCTAACTACTATCAGTTTAATGCAACATCACTAAACTTCATGCAATATCACTAAACTTACTATGATATCATGACTTTTAAAGTTATGATATTGAAATATCACAAGTTTTATGATATTAACATGACTTCAAAAGTCACAATATTGAAATATTGAAACTTCCATTCAATCATGGAATGATTAGCCAAAAACCTTAGTAGTTAGACACAAAAATGTTATAATTATGACAAAACTATGATTGTGTGAGTAGTGATATTACAAAAATATCATGATTCCAAAGAGAAAAACCATGAATACATAGGGAAACTATATTAATTCTATAAAAATGTCCTTTAGCCTTCAATTTTTGCCTATTTTGATCAGCAACATTAAATTTTTACATGAAAATCATTAGGGGAATGCTCTAAAAGGCCTTAGGAGCAACTTCATGTGGTGCATATCCCATTGGGTGTGCCAAAATGTGAAAAAGGTTCTAATATAGAGGGTAGGTTAGTCTTTTTTTAGTCTCATAAAACCAATGAAATGAACGAACTAAATTACTAACACATCTAACCTAGACACTAGGGAGAGCTTAGGTAACAAATCTAAATGAAAGCACAATAAAAACATAAAAGAAACAAATCTTTTACCTTCCTTGGGATCTCTAAATGGCTTGGTCAGCCTATGCATCAAGAAGTCTTCATAAATAAAGCTTGATTGGCTCCTTCTCTCCTTTGTACCTTGGCTTTGATTGCTTGGCTTAAGATTTGATCATGGCAACACTACTTCCAAGGATGTTTAGCATTATAACACTACATCAAAATAACTTGTTGAAGATATTTGTGCATAATAACTTTTCACCAAAATAAATTTTAAACCAATAGGCAATGCATTGTATTTATATACTTAGGAATTAACTCCCACCCAAGGTGAGTTAAGATTGGTTTTAAACATGGAATGGGTTCAAACTAACCACATGTGAGTTAATAATTTTCAAAAAATTATGATTTGCAATTACTAGGCATAGATCTTAAATTAGATATTTTAGAATATTTTCAATGAGCTTAACAACTTATAAAGCCAATGATGAAAAGATTTGATATTTTGGTTTTTAGAATTTTCATTTTTAGATATTCATTAATTTCAAATGGATAATTCAACTAGGCATTTAATCTTTTTTAATTTAGATGATTGATTTTGATTAGCCTTTTATATCTTTCAAGATTTTATATTTGATCAAGTGTCCTACTTAATAGGTCCATAAGACAAATTGATATTTATGATGCTTCAAGTTCATTAGGCATAAATCTATGAGATGTTATTTTTGCATATGGGTTAGTATCCCAAATAGGGATACCTCAACATGATTATGAGCATTGATGAATGATGTACAATTAAATTTTGGATGTTCAGTGATTCCTAGGTTTTATTTATAGTGGTTAGTTATAATCAATCTAAAGTTTGATCAAAGACTAGTTGTGTCCATATTTATGTGTTTAAAATTCTATGATATTGATGTCTAAATCCACCTAGAAGAAATATCACTAAACTTACTATGATATCATGATACAAATGTTGTCAAAGTTGAAGTTGTAGTTGGAGAAATCCACCTTTATTTCTTCATGGCTCAAAATTGGCATTGTTAACACATCTAAGGTGGTGGATAACATTCAGGACCAGGTTATTGGCCTATGATCATGACTGATTGAGAGACCTACCACCCATTATAGCCTCAAGAATGCCCTTTTCAAAACAAGAAAAATGTAGTTTGTAATCCTAACTTTAGGTGTGCATAAAATGGAAACCATAAATCATTTGTATGAACTATAAGAACCCTCACATACATGTCAAAGCCATTTAATTTCACCCCAGAACATATTTATGCTTTAGACACTTAGTTTTGACACTTTTGTGCCTAAACTAAGATTTATTTAAATATATAAAATGACACATTTTAAGCCTAGAAGTCACATGAGTTGACCAAATTCATCGGTATAAGGGATTTAATTACCTATAAAAGTGATGAGGCTAGCTTATTGGCATATTACCCCATATGCACTAAAAACCTAGTTTAATTTTAACCATAGTCATATTATGACCTAGTAATTTGACACTTTTGGTCTATCAAGCTATTAATTCATATCATTTAAAATAATTGACAAAAGCCAAAAAAATACTAAGTAAGATTAATTACATTGAAAATCTTAATTAACTTGCCTAAACAAAAATTCTAAATCAAATTAGTGAATTTTATTTACCAAAAAATGAATTTTTAGGCAAATATGAAGTGAAAGGTCAAATGAGCTACTAAATTGATTTATTATTTCCTAAATATTCAAAAAATATGAGTCACACTTCATAAATATCTAAAGTGAGTTGTCATGCCTATCAAATATATGAAACTGAGGTGTCAAGATTTTATGAGTGTTTTGACCTAACCTAGGGTTAGCATGACTCAAATTAGTTTATTTTAGACTCAACCAAAGTTAGAATTTAACGTAACATACCTAGGGTTAGAGTTATTTATTTAAGCTATAAATACAAGTGCCTACACCATATGCCAACAATCTTTTGTGTGTAAGGTTATTGTATTGGAATACCATCTTAAAGCCTTTCAGATTAGTTTTATAATGCTTAATTTATGCCAAGCTTCACACCAAGCCATATGTGACCACTAGAGAGGTACTAACACAATGGAAAAACATTGGTATAATACTCTAATCATCATAGTCAAAGCTCAAACATCCTTATGCCAACAAGTAAGCATTAAATTTAATAAAGAAGGTAAGAAATTTGTATTATCTTTATCTCTATTTTTTGATCTTGGTTATTATGTTATGGTGTCCCTAGTTCTTAGGCAAGAGTGTTTAGTCTTAGTGTATTTTTATTCTTGATTTTTTTCATTTGAACTAGTAAGGGACTAATCTACATTTGTTTTACTCTTTGAACACCTAAGGTACATAATGGCACACCCGATGGGATAATGCATCTTGTATGGGAAAGGAAAATGATAGGACCTTAGTTTTATTAACAAATGTATTTAATTATTCAAGTTTAGAGTTTTATCTTTGAAATATACATCATTTGTTTTTTGAGTTATCGACAGCTTTGCCCTATGTAACAGAAGCCTCACCAGTCCCTTGTTTATTTGTGATCTTTATTTTGTGAAGAAATGATGGATTTGTAATAATGGATTTGACCTACTAAATAGTGGCTTCATTATATAGAATTAATAACTTAGACCCTGTTGAATGATAGATTTTCTAGGTAAAATTACTCTTTGATTACTTATTTTTTAGCTTATTTCAGTGGCTTTGCCTATCTTGATCAACAACTTCATCCTACTAAATGGAAGCTTCACCAAAGTTTCTATATTTATATTTATAGGAAATAAATAGTTTTACCCTAATAAATGGTGGATTTTCTCTATGTTTTTCCAAAATTTGAGAGCTCAAAATATATTTTTGTTTGCTCACTTGATTTTTGAATTTTATAAAAACAAACCCCCTAACATTTTGCAAGACCTAAGGTGGAGAAAGAGAAGCTTAAGCATTGTTAAAATATCACATACATTTTTTTCAATGATTAAAATCCACTTAATCACATTTGTATTTTAGTTTTTAAAGCTTTTACAAATTCAAACAAGGGAAAGGGGAAAAAAATTTAATCACACTTTGAATTTGGTGCTATTAAAATGAACATACATTTTAGTTAGAGATCTTAAGAGACTTTTCACTTTATGATTTTTTATTATTAGTTAAATTTCAAAGTTATTAGTTAGATTTATTTTTTTTGTGAAAAATTAGAAATTATTTCATGTATACTCTCCCCCCATCCCCTTGAAGGAACTTAAGTGACCAAAAGCACTTAGATTATTACCTTGTTTGTTGTGTCTTATCGAAAAGAAGGTCACATATGATCTCCCCAAGCTCTGAGTGACTTGGATGACCAAAAAATGACCTCTAAAGTATTTCCTATTTATTTTATTGCATTTGGATTGTGGGAACGATCCCATTTCTCCCTCAAAAGGTATCTAGGGGTACATTGACCTAGGGTTTAATCCCCTAGCATCATACCAAACCCACTCCATTATGGGGTCTAAAAATTAAGTATGTGATACTAGGATTGATTACAGACTAAGTAGTTAGCGTATTTTATCCTCATGAAATTTTGCGTTAGACCCTACTAAATACTAGACTCTACTAAGTAGTACATGGTTGGAGTCACTATACAAAGGAATAGACCTTTGCATATTAAGTTAGCATGCATGAACCCAATTGACATGATTTTTCCATTTTGTTAGCCACATTTGGGACCATTTAGTACATTCAAGATTTATGGATTTTTAGTCAACCCCACTTGTCATATAATTTCTTACCAAATGATTAGTGCTCCTCACTGTAAGTTGTGCCATGTACCAATGCTTGAGAGAAAGAGGGCGAGTAAAAATTATTAGACTAAAAATATTGGTATATTAATGGAAAATTTGGTAGAATATATGCATACCCATGTAAATTTTATATATAGGATGATCCATTAGTGATACTTATATTTTATTTTATTTTATTTAAATGCATGTTTTTAGACTAAAACTATTTGTTTGTATTGTCACATCAAAACAAGTCCAAAATGTCACATTATTTTCACACCCCTTTAGCCTAATAGGTGTTACTCTATCCATTTGTGTCACACTTTTTTCTTAGACTTTTTTTTCAAAACTATTTGTGTGTCACTTGTTTAAACAAGGCATCATTATGCTACCCATTTCATCTCAAACATTTACCTTGGATATTTTAGTCCAAAACAATTGTCATGAAATTTGCTTGAAGGAGCATTCTTACACTACCTAAATTATACCAAATCTTGTCTCTTTTCAAAATAAATTCAAAACCATTATTATACTTGTCTTATTTCAAATTCATGGTTACACTACCCATTTTGGTCCAACCCTTTTACCTTATAACATTTGAGTCTTTTCCAATTAAATTTGAAACTCAACCTTTTGAAGTGTAAATCCCAAACTAATCAGGTTTATAGTAAAGCCTCATCTAATTTGGGCTTAGGTTGTCTACCTTTTGTGTTTGGATTGTGTTACTTGGGTTGATTTCTTATTTGATCTAAAAGACCCCTTTACTTAGACCTAGTGTTTATTTTTTGTCTTATGCCTTGTTTGGAGATTTCTTTTGAGCTGAGTTGCTTTCATGTGCCTTGTTTGATGTTTTGTACCAAATTTTGAGTGTCCTAGTTTCATTATTAAAAAATTCTCTTGTAAATGAAATATAAAGTCTTAGTGAGCCAATTACTGAGTGTCATCTGATCCAATTTCCTTAGTTTAGTTTATTTTTAAGTTCTTGTTGAAATTATTTGTTTCCAAGTCTAGCCTTATTTTTCATGATAATGATTATAACCACCTTTGGGAAAATCAATTCTATATTTTGATCCTAGATTGTAATTGTTCTAATTTTTTTAGATGCTTATGTCACTGATTATAACCACCTTTGGAAAAATTAGTACCATAGCTATATATGAGTTTTGAGATTTTATGTTACTTTTGCCACTGATTAAAACCACCATTGTGCAAATCAGTATTGTTTGTTAGATCTATTTTGATTTTTTTGTCTTACCTTTTCCTTATTTAATTGTTTTATCCTTTTTGATTATTTTATAGAGTTAAAGGTTATTTATTTTTAGACCTCCATTATTTTTTACCTTTAGACCCTTTATTTTTCATGGGAACTATATATAGATCTGAACATGCATCACTACACACATAGTGGGACCATGTATAATACAGGATATGATATTTTTGTGACCAATGACCCTTTTATTCAATATTCATATGATGTCATAGCTTATGAGATAGATCCCTATCCATTTTAAAATATTCCATATGTTGAATAAAGGCATGACCCATTAGCATACTATTTGGTTAATGTACCTCCTTATAAGACTAAGAACCAGATAAAATGACACAATACCTTTCTCAAATGATGATTATAATTAACAAAGCCAAGAAAAAGATCCCTATTATGTTACAATGCCAAAATAAATAACTTATGATCTATACTTGTTTGAACATCATTTTTTAGATAAAAAAGATGAATTTCTTGTCAGAGTTATTAATGTAGGATCAATGTTTTGGCTAGACTTCCCACATGAAATTCTAATTAGTTTGATTGTAAATCATAGTAATGCACCTTGAATCTAACCATTCAAACATGCATCAACTAGTTATAGTCAAAATTTAGTCCAAATGTTGCATAAAGACCAAAGTATACGTGAAAAATGAACAGGCCCTATGGATGAACAAATAGAATAGGTACAATAAGTGTACCAAAACTATCTCAACCTATCTCACAATATTAATTCAAGGGATAATTATAATATGTCAATTATTGAGATATCTCCATCAACAGGGCAAAAAGTAGATGCTTTGGGCTATGTAAGACAAACAATAGACCCATTTAGCCAAAGAACATTAATTGGTGACATGTATAATGTCCCTATTTTGATGGAAGCTTTTGATGCTCAAATGAAATTCCTCACTCAAAACTTTTTGTATAGCATACAAGTGCATTCCAATTTAAACCAAATTTGGTCTAGTTTAATACCAAGTAATACACAATAGTTTCCTCTAAATAATGGTATGAGTAGACTATAGTATTAGGGGATAAGTATGCCTATTTCAAAAAATAAAAAAAACAATCTCCACTCCTCAATTATATGGTTCCTCAATTGTGAAACAAGTGGAAACAAACCATTAACAAATAAACTTACCACTATAACAAGTGTAAAGAAACATGCCACCTCAATAGGTGACAAAAAATGTTATACCATAACAATAAAAAACTAATATATCTCATCAATCACAAATATTTCCTAAATAACAACATATTCCTATTAGTCAAAAAATTCTAGTTGGTTAATAGCAATAGTTTCCTAACAAAAAAAAGGTGCCTATTACATAATAAGTGCCAATCCAACAATAGGTTTTTAACCAAAAATAAGGTCCTTATGTATAATTGGTACTAGGTGCTAGGTGATAGTTACCTTTCAACCAATGGGTATTGCACATACAATAAGGATAAATATATCAACACCTCCAACAATATGGATCTAGTCAACAACTTATTTCCTATATACAACAAGGTTCAAAAAGTATGCAACAGGTTCCCTCCCAAACCAAATAATACCAACACATTTTGTAGAGCCAAATTCCATTACCACAAACATAATTCACTAGTTAGGGTTATGTATCCAATCTAAAATAGAATGTGTTTCAATAGAAATGTATTCCATGTACACAATATAATTTAAATGCATGGGTAGGCATACCTAGTCACTTCACCAATTCAACCAACATCCCAAAATATGCCTAACCTACTTAGGGTAATCCACCTTTAACCATGTAAACTCAATAAAAAAACATCACTCTTAATTTCTTTGCCTAATAATTGTAATAGTTTAAGGATGTAATTCAAATATATAGACTGGAAAAAAATAAAGAAATTTAAACTATATGAAATGTTCTCTTATCCATTCATCATGGTATATTTTCAAATACTAATTCTATCGGGTTGTGAGCCACCTAAATTTGATAAATAAAAATGAAAATATGACCCTAAAGAGCACAAATAATTCTTTCTTTCATGATATCCAATAGGGTATAGAGACATATACTTTATTCTACTCTTTCTAAGGAGTCTAGATGGATAAGCCTTGGAATGGCTATTGAAGTTACCAAAGAATTATGTACCTAACTTTGATGATATTTCAAAGAAGTTTGTATAGGACTTTTCATATAATCTCAAGCATGAGATTAATCTTATGGATCTAGGCCAAGCTAAACAAAAAACTGGTGAAAGTTTCATTGCATACTTGTAATGTTGGAGAGTAGTTTTGTTGCATACTTGTAATGTTGGAGAGCACTAGTGATCTAATTTACTCATTATTTTCTAGATAAATAATTGGTTATGATATTTACTAAGATCCTTCATAGTGAGATATATTATCATATTGAGCTACAATGTGCTCATACATTTAAAGAGGTTATAGAGAAAGGAATATAGATTGAGAAAGCCCTTGTCAACAAATGGATAATAAATCTATCCTTTTCTAATCAGATCTAGAATCGACATCAAGGCAACAAGAACCAAGGCTAAAACCATAATTAAAACCAAATTCATATTCTAGCTTTAGCACCACCTTAGTCCAATAAAAATGAGAGACCTAAAACCTAAAAATTCAATAAGAATGTTGTTGGTAATGAGTTTACTAAATCAAACCATGTTTAGATAGGGCAAATACCTACTATCCATTTACCTCTACCTACTCATGAACCACCTCCTTTATACATTCAACCAAGACCTCTGCAAAACTAACCAACATAGATGTAAAACCAATAGAAAGCCCCTCTTCCATGGGGAAAACCACCCATTTCCAGATAATTCAGTGACCTTGGTAAGCCTATTGAATTTGTATTATGAAGATCGGTTCAAGTAAATATCATCAATTGGTTAATACCAAAGCCATTTATTAAAGGGATTCCTTTTTCCTAATTGGTACAAGGAACATTATTTTTTTGAGTACCATCATGTTAGATGACATTCCATAAGATAGTGTATCCAACTTAGGCATTTGATTGAGAATATGATAGAAAATGAATAGATAAAAAGAGACACCTATGCTCTTATGATTAATCATAAATTGGGTATCTACTATAATATGTTTCTCCGACATGATAGTAACAATAATAACCAATATAAGTACCAAAAACAACAATAATAGACATAGATAACTTCATCAATAAATCAATAACAATAATACTAGTCTCAACAATAATAATAGAAAGGTCTGAACCAAGGGGAAATTTACCAAACTAACCAAAGAGGCCATCATACCATTATAAATACCTATAACAATGTTGTAAGAAGTGTTTTATGTGGTCATGTTTCCACTATCACCATAAATCTCTAACCAATTACTAACAAACCTAGATCTTCACCCAACAATGTCTATTTATCAAAAAATTCCTATCAAACCTATTATGCTAGTGATTCTTCTATGAACCATGTAGACAACCCTACTTTGTATCATCCTAGGATCATCATTATAAGCCTCATTACATACCCATCTAACTACCAAAGCCATGTTTCATATCAATATTTTTCAATCATAGCTTTACAAGTTAAGATCATTATCAAAGGACTCTAGTCAAATATCACAAGTGAGCCTAATCAACCTTCCATGCCTATCATAAATAAAGCAACTGATAAAACTAAGGTGAATACCTATGATATTATTGAACAACTAAATCAAACACTTCTACATATATCCATCATGGATTTGTTGTGTACATCTACCATCCATAAAGACATCTTGAATGAGTATTTAAGCATATCCCTCATGCCATATGACATCAATCCAGATTAATTCCAAGCCATGTTATGATACTTGGCCCCTGGCAAATGTCTTACCTTTGACCAAAGTGATATGTCAGCTCTAGGCCCTTTAGAAATAACCCATTGAACATTGAGGTTGGCATAATGAACCATAGAGTTAAATGTGTCCTTTTAGACAATGGTTCAGGTCTTAAAATGTATCTCTAAAGTTGGTCAAGCATCTTAGATATATAACAACTGACTTGTAGCTAGATACCATTATTATCAAGGAATATGAATAATGAAAAGTGAGAATCTCAAGGTACTATTATTTTTCTACTAGTCATTGGGCCATTAACCTATGATACTCTCTATCATGTTTTGGACTTAAAAATATCTTACAATTTGTTATTGGGTTGACCCTAGATCCATGAAATTAAGGCTATACCTTCTAAATTTCTTTAGTTTCTAAAATTACCACACTCAAGAATGAAATTGACCATACGAGTTGATCTTTAGCCATATCAATATTATAATCACCTTAAAGCAAAGTATAATAGATATAACTATTAATTTGGCATGAATCCTATGTCCAAATTAGACAAAGAAATATCTTATAAATTAAAAGCCATTAAATTAGGCCTATAAGCTAATTACATCAACCCAAACAACTTAGCATCTACCTCAAACATGCCTCCACTAGACATTTCTAACCACTTATATATAATTAACATAGGTCTCAATGAATATAGTACACATAGAGCATTCCATATTCCTAAATTTATGAAAAATATAAAATATTATAGGAGACCTAAGGCCAAAACTACTCATTTGGAGTGGGAAACTAAAGGAAAATATCAACTAAATAAACCCATTATTTTCAAACTGACCTCTAACCTAGAATAGGACCCTTTGGCCAAAGATGATTCATGGTTGTAACTGATGAGTTAGCTGACTATTAACAAAGCACAAATTGTCCTATTCCAAACTAGATTATGGATCACTTAGGTTATGAAGGTAGAATCCTTAGGCTACATCAACAAGACATGATCAAACTAGTATTAATAACCAACTACAAGTGAACCCATGGTATTAAATTTAAATCACCTAGGCGTGACCCCGTATACCATATTTATGTTCCAACACTAATAACTAGCAATAGTGATGATGGTAGTAATGTAGTGTCTAATTATAACATCTAAGATGACCTTGTCATTATAAATTTTTTTAATCCCCATGTTAATTTCACTATTAGACTTGTTTATCAACATTTAAATTTAACCCTTTACCATCCACAATTGTATACTGGGACCAACAAGAGTCAAGAATTCCATTAGATGAGTTTGAAAATGATGAGCCCATATACTTCTTGGGATTGAGTAATCATATTCCTCTTAGAAACCATAATAGAGGCTTTGCTATTAGATTGAATTCTACTACCTACTTCAGAGAGTGGGTGAAATTACCTAGCCGAAAAAAAAAATAACATTAAGTTTTGAAAGTGAAAACTTTTTTGAGTTGCTTTATGACTAGGGAAAAGGTAAAGAGATAGGCAAGTATCTTATTGAGAATTGGTTTCTAGTGCCATTATATGGGGATATTCACCCTTCTTTATATGAACTATAGGAGACATATAACCCAAAGTAGATTTATGGATTAGATATTAGTACTGAGGAATAGAAAGATTTTTCATAAATTATTTAAGAGTGCCCTATGGTATTTGTTTCATGGCTGATTCCATCATTAGGAGATTTTGATTCATACTAATTAGGAGAATTATATGAGCTGGTCTATTTAGAGGACTTTTCCATTACCAATCAGTTCAAATCCTTGATGAATATTTTAGATGATGGTTCTACACTTCTTGTGGAGGACACTTCAGAGGTGAACATTGGGACTCTAGAGGACCCAAAGTGGATTAAACGAAGCATGTCCCTCACTAAAGAGGAACATGAAGAATTTATAACACTTTTAATGGAATTTGTGGACATATATTCATGGGCATATTCAAACATGGTAGGTCTGGACCCCACCTTAGTTGTACACCATATTGTTGTACATCATAATGCAAGACCATTAAATAGAAGTTGTAAAATATGCATCCTCATATTACTATGTTAGTCAAGAAATATTTGGAAAAACTCTTAGACTAAAAATTCATTATGATAATCAACTATTTAGAGTAGATTTAAAACATTATACCAGAAAGTAGGAAACTAGAAGTATCAAAATCTATAGTGATTTCAAACATGTCAACAAATGCTACTTGAAAGATGACTTTTTATTTCCTAATATTGACATGATAGTAGAATCAATGTTTAACTATGAAATTATCTCTCTAATGGATGTATTTTTAGATTATAATCAAATTATAATAACACCAGAAGATTAGCACAAAAAAACATTCACCACTCCATGGGGAATGTTTTGTTATCATGTGATGTCATTTGGGCTTAAGAATGTTAGGGCCACTTATCAAAGAGCCATGATAATTATTTTACATGACATGATGATTGACATCATTGAGGAATATGTAGACCATATCCTAGGTAAATTAAAGATCCATGTTGATCATCAAACCATACTATGAATAATCTTTGAGAGACTTCATAATTATAATTAGGCTTAATCTGAAGAATTGTGTATTTAGCATAACTTTTAGAAAATTGTTATGCTTTATTATCTCTTGTAGGGGCATTAAACTCAACCAAGCCAAAGTTTATGCAATTACATAAATGCCACCACCATCTACCTTGAAGCAGCTTCATATTTTACAAGGTAAAATTCAATAATAATTAGCTAACAAATGCCATCTATTTACACACTTGATGAAGAAAGGTGTTACATTATACTAGAATTAGTAATGCTAGAAAACATTTGATCAACTTAAATAATATCTTTCCAACCCACATATTTTATTGCCACCAAAACCAAACAAACCATTACTTATTTAGTTTTTAACAAATGAGAATGCCTTGGAGGAACTTTTGGTACAACATGATGAACAAGTAAAAAACCATGATATGTATTATCTAAGCTAAAAATTAGTCATGTATGAACACAACTATATGCTGACTGAAAAATATTGTATATAAATGGTGTTCATAGCCTAAAATTTACATCATTATATGATGAACAATAAGACCATTATTATTGACAAAGTAGATCCAATCAAACATATACTTTCCAAATCAGCTATGTAAGGCCATATGGAAAAATAGATCATGTTATTGGGTGAATTTAAAATTGAACATGCCAACTAGAAGAACATCAAGGGACAAGTACTCATATTAGATTTTAGAAACTCCTCTTCAAGATACTTAACCTCTTACATTTGCATTTCCAAATAAGGGCATTATAACCGCTGAAGAAGTAGATGCACCTCCTAAGGCTAAACAATGGAAGATGTAATTTGATGTATCATTAATTACTCATGGATTAGGGGTTGGAGTATTGCTTGTTATGCCAAAAGTGGATCTCATTCCCAAGTTCTTTCATATTTTATTTTCATCTACCAATAATATGGCTAAGTATGAAGCACTCATTGCAAGGATTTGTCAAGTAGTACAATGGAATATTTGACATTTACTAGTGTATGGTGATTCTTAGTTAATCATCAATTAGGTCATTGACCAGTATTAGACCAAGGATGAGAAGTTATTACCATATAAATATATGGTTGATACTCTTAAGAAAAAAATTCTCAACATCTAATGTGAAATAATACCTTGTTATAGTAACCAAACAACCAATGCTATGGCCATTATTGGTTTCATGATCCAAATCATAAATAGAATAAGGTATTATCAATTTATTGTTAACATATCTTAGCATCAGCACAAAAATAATCAACCATCAAAATGGTTTGTGACATTATTAGTCTCACATCTCCCTAGTACTTAGACATATATATCTATATGCAAGACAAAACTATGACTCCTAACTTATCATGTAAAAAAACACCTTCGCCTATAAAGCCTCTTGCTATAGCCTACTTGAATCAGCCTTATATTTTATAATCTATGATAAAACTTTGATTCATTTTTTACCTTTTGTAGAATTTGGATTAGCGTTGAGGGAATTCCATGAAGGAGTGTGTGGATCCCACACTAGTGGGAAAATCTTAGCCAAAAATATACTACATACTAGCTATTACTAATAAACTATGGAAGTAGACACAAATTTATATGTGAAGAAGTGTATCAAGTGTTAGAAACATGCCAATATAATTCATGCTCTAGCCAAGACACTCAAACCATTGATTACACCATGGTCATTCTCAGCATGGGGAATCAACCTTGTTAAGAAGATTAATCCCACATCCTTAGATGGTCATAAACACATCCTGACTACTACTAAATAGTTCACTAAGTGGGTGGAATCCATTCTCCTCACTTATGTAACTGGGAAGAAGATATCTAAGTTCATATTCAATAATCTCATTTATCATTATGACATCCCCTCTGACATTATATCTAATAATGGTGGATCATTCAAGAATAAATATGTGAAAGCACTTTGTTCTCAATACCATATTAAACAACATTTCTCTATGACCTACTATCCATAAGTTAATGGATAAACTGAGGCTTCTAATAAAACCATTATTAATATTCTAAAGAAGATTGTTAATGATGTTAGTCGTAATTTAAACTTGCAACTATTTAACACCCTATACGTATACCATACCACATTCATTACTCCAATAGGAGATACATCCTATTCACTTATTTATGAAACTGAGGCCATTTTTATTGTTGAGGTTGATTTTCCTTCTCTCCAAATTTAGTTGCAACACATCATTAATGATGAAGACTATAGAGTAGCTCACCTATAAGATCTAGAACTACTTGATGGAAAATGCTTAGACACCTTAAATAATCTTTAGGAATATCATAACTGACAAAAGGGTCATCACAATAGGCATGTTAAGCATTGTGAATTTGAGATTAGTGACTTTATGCTAAAAGAGAATAAAAAAATTGTAAATGTTAAAAAAAAAAATGAAAGTTCCAACCAAACTTGTTAGGGTCCTATGTAGTTGTTACCAACTACTATTTTGGAGCATAAAGGCTTAATAAACCAAAGGGAGATAAACTTGAAAAATGAATAAACATAATTAACCTCAAAACAATTTACACTCTTGGGACTTGGATTATTGTCTAAATTATGCCACATTATACTTATGTTTTATACTATACCCCTTACTGTTCTACCTTACCCTTAACCCTTCACTAGATAGTTCTTTTTACCTAACCTCACCTATCATTTTTTTCCTTGGTTATGATTCATTTGTATTTAAATAATGTTTAGTGGTTGATTAAATATTTAGTTCCAATAGTTGTTTCATGATTAAAATTTTTGAATGGTTGTATATGAAAGCAGTATGACATTGGTCCTAGAAATTAGATCCTTCATTTATTGTTGCATTCCCAATTCATGATACTAATTATAACTACCTATAGTAAAACTAATATGAATGAACCTCTACCATTGTTTCATAATTATAAGCACCTATGGTAAAATTAAGGATAACACCTTTAACATACATTGTCACATCACCTTGTCATTACTATTACCATTTACCTTTCCATTTCCTTTACCTAAACTTATTTATGTTTAATTGGATGACTTTCATGTAAATAAAATTATAATGAATTGAGGTTTATTTGGCCTATGTAGGAAAAACTTGATTCATGTTTAGGTCATATCAATCACCCCTTAACCACACTCTCACCATTTTGTGAGAATTTTAAGATTTGAATACTCTTGTTCTTTTGTGAGAATTTTAATATTTAAATTATCTCATCATTTTATGAGAAACATAAGCCATGCTCTCACATTTTTGTGAGTTGGATCATTATATGCCTCATAATTCTTAACTAAGTTGAGATATATAAAAAAAATTCAGCAACATTTTTAATAGTTTCAAAATCCCTATACATTTATAAAAGATCTATAAAATCCTAAAAATCACAAAATTATGAAAATTGGCTTAGAATTTCCATGTGAAATATAAATCAATCAATTTCTTTTGGGATGGGCCATCTTATATATTTAGTTTATTTCTAGACCACCATGGTCTTTTTCCTCTTATTTCTAGGAGAACTACATCAGCTTAAGGTTTGCACAGACTATGTAGGTATCACCTGGATACATGGGGTATCTTGAGTTATATCAATAACACCTTCCTTTATCTTTTGGCCACTTATTTACCTTAAGGATTCTGGGACTCCTAAGTATCTCACAAGTAACCACTTGTCATTTAGTTTCCCCATACTTATTGGCCTTAAGTTGTATGATCTCTTCATTTTATGAGTCAATATTGTGAGCATTGTGTATTTGATTTTTATACACTAATGACCACCTGGTTTCTCTTACACTCTCACTGTATTATGAGAAACTTTTATTTGAACACTCTCACCATTTTATGATTAACTATTTCTAATGATCTTCTCATTTTATGAGATCTCTCTCATTCCAAGCCTTATATGTATTAGACATAATGAATTACCAATTCAGTTCATTTATGGATACTTGTCTTTCGAATTTAATTGTGGCTTTACACCAAACCATACTATTGTGCTCGTATGATTTATTTATGTTTATTTTCTTATGATTATGAAATGCCATCTCTTCTATTCTCACACACTCTCTATTTTATGAGATCTTTCCTATTTTTCTCTATAATTCAATCATTTTTATTATCATTAATCTTATTATATCTTATATCCTAGGATAACTACTATTGGAGGTATAAGATGATTAAGAGAAGGGTGAATCAGTCAACCAATATTTCACTTTATGATAACTTATCATTCATTAATTGGCATTCATGAATCAACAAAACAAGCATATGCAACTATATTACCATCAAACTAAGGAGACCACATATAAAGCATGAATATGAGAAACACATCATAACACAAAATCTAATATGGGAAACCATCATGGGGAATAAAACCCACTCTCAATCCTATAAAAACATGGACTAACTATCCTATAATGTATTATAAACATGAGACTTTAGTGGAACACTCATTCAACAAGGATCACCTATCCCTAGGATGGTCAAGTCCTTCTAACTAGACTTTAGTGAAACACTTGTTCCATAAAGATCACCTACCCCTAGGATGGTCAATTCTTTCTAACCTAAACTTATTGAAACACCTATTTCACAAGGAGCACCTACCCTTAAGGATGGTTAACTCCTTCTGACCTAGATGTTGAGAACCCTCCCAATACCTGTGATATGAACATCTCATGATCATTGATTACCTACCAATATTATGGAGACACCCTACAAACATAGCCCCATTCACTTCTTCACACACTCAAAAAAATCTAAAACCATCTTTTGGATCACTCTACACTTCTCAATAATAACTCTATTATATCCTTAATAATATGAACAAGTGGTCATACACATAGACCACACTCTAATCTACCTCTCAAATCAACCACCAAGATTACACAAACAATATTTATCCTTCACTCACACTCAAGGCATCTAAAACATCCTTTTGGATCACTCTAGACCTCTTCACTCATCGTCAACATTCAAAATTGAAAAAAAACTATTCTAACATAAAAAATATGACCTATAGGTTATACACATAGTCATCAACCTACTCTTCTCTATAACCCATCCACTGGGCATACTCCCTTTCTTCTATCCTTCACTCCACAACACTCACACATGCCTCTCTTTCACAATTATTTAGACCTAAAAAATCACTATTTATGACATCAAAAATATGACCTATATGTTATAAACATAGTCATTGACATTCTCTATTATTAAATCCATCCACTAGGCACCCTTACTCTCCTTCACCTCTCAACTCTATACTCTTCCTCCATGTAGAGAACCTTCTCACAATTTTACAAATCACGACCTTTAATTTCACCTTTTATAGAGACTTTATGATTATTATCTCCTTGGTCATCCATAATACTTACCTTAACCATTAATTAATCTAACATATCTCAATACCATCCACATAGGTCATCCAAATCATCCATGGGTCACCCTTAA
Source organism: Torreya grandis (assembly GCA_037957365.1). Lineage (NCBI taxonomy): Eukaryota > Viridiplantae > Streptophyta > Pinopsida > Cupressales > Taxaceae > Torreya > Torreya grandis. The sequence continues at coordinate 714,680 of JARHVA010005641.1, read as the reverse complement.
GTAGTTACACCTTTCAATTAGGCCTTAGTATCCCTTATAGTTCTCATGGAGACCAATTCACTTATTTAGCACTCCATTGAGTAAGAAAAGAACATAAGATCAATTTTAAATTCATAAGTCCACTTTATATGTCCTCTTATACATCCTAAAATGATTAAAATCATCATTACACACTTTTGCATTTGCTCAATCTACTCAAACATTAGCCTTGTAAACAAGAACACCATGAATGAATTAAAAATAAAATTATAAGCATTTGTTCATACTTAATATGGATTGGTAAAACCTCTAAAATATATACAAATTATCCTCATATAGTTTACAACACTCTTAAATATATCGATCCCTTTGAAACATCCAAATACCATCAAAATAGCTCAAATATCCTTCTTGGGTCACTTACAAAACATGGTCAAACAAATAGTCAACTTTGGAGATTAATAAATTTTATTGTACAAACATTCATACCTTAAAATAAATATTTATGGATTCATCTTGAATTTATCTACAAATTTAATATTTACACCATGGTCATATTCTTTATATATCAAAAGTTATAGCACAAAAACTATAAACTAGTCTTCCCTGTCAAATTTGAATATTTGAATTCCAATGGTTATTGAGCAAATGTTAAACATACAACATGTTGAAATAATATCATTCAACCTTGAAATATTTAAAAAACATACACCATATATATCCTTAGGTTATCCAAGTCTTTACTTGTAATGTTGACTATTAGATCTTGATCAAAACTCCCATGATTATGACACTTGGCACCCTCGCGTGCCTTCTGAACACTTTGTTGCTAGTCCTTGCACTTATGCCACTTAGCAGTACTACATTATTTTTTGACTCTTTGACTTATCCCACACCATTTATCTTCATAATTATTAACTATCTCTCACCATTGATCTTCTATAATATTAGCGAGCTTGTGATACTTATCACCAACATGAGTAACCTTTGACACGTTGACTTCATACGCACCATTGATCTTAATATGTATGATTAATAACTCACTATTGGATCTTATAGACCAATAAACTCAAAATTAAACATGATTAAACTTGATGGTCTCTAGCCTATCATAGTCTATTAGAGTAACTTTGAAGCTTTATAACTTGAGCTAGAAAACATTTCAAGTCTCCAAATTTCTAGGGTAGCTTCTTGGCACTATAGATAATATCTCTATGTAAACCTTTGATCATTATTGAATTTATTTTTACTTGAATTAAATTTACAAACATTTTGGTTCATTCGTCTCTATATGATGTCTAGTGATGGTTTGGCTAAGTATAGAAACTTAGTGAACTTATATCTAAAAGGCTAACTTTGCACCTGCATCTCTTTAGATACACTCAAGCTCATGACATGAAATTTGAAACATATGATCTCCTCAAATAGGGGAATAAATATATATATATATATATATATATATATATATATATATATATTCTCTTGTAACCTTCATGCGTGTGAAATATGATGCCATAAAACTACTTACTTAGATCTAATAGAATTTAGACATTAAACTTAGATTAATTTTGTAACATATATTTGTGACGAAATTAAATATGCACCATTAGATCTCCTTTTACAAATTTTTCTAAGTATGGGAAAATATTTTAAATTACCTAGGAAGCCAACTCTACACAATTATATCTTTTTATATACACAACCTCATGACCAAAAAAATAGAACATAGTAACTTGGGACTAATTTTATCATACCTAGACCAAATCCCCCTGAATCATCCATATGTGATAATGGTGATTTCAACAAGTTTCTTACTCAGATTTTTCTACCATAGAATCAACTATGCCTAGATGAACATAATGAAGAACCAGATGAACACCATGCATTCCCATAGGAATTTTAAACACTCTTGACACCCCATAGGACATCTAAAACATGATATTATCATCCATAACATTCATAAACTTCCTATCTAAGCATTTATTGAATATGTATATATATATATATATATATATATATATATATATATATATATATTCTCTTGTAACCTTCATGTGTGTGAAATATGATGCCATAAAACTACTTACTCATATTTAATTGAATTTAGACATTAAACTTAGATTAATTTTTTACCATATATTTGTGATGAAATTAAATATTCACCATTAGATCTCCTTTTACAAATTTTTCTAAGTATGGGAAAACATTGTAAATTACTTAGGAAGCCAACTTTGCACAGTTATATCTTTTTATATACACAACCTCATGACCAAAAAAATAGAACATAGTAACTTGGGACTAATTTTATAATACCTAGACCAACTCCCCTTGACTCATCCATATGTGATAATGGTGATTTCAACAAGTTGCTTACTCAGATTTTTCTACCATAGAACCAACTATGCCTAGATGAACATAATTAAGAACTAGATGAACACCATGCATTCCCATAAGAATTTTAAACACTCTTGACACCCCATAAGACATCTAAAACATGATATAATAATCCATAACATTAATAAACTTACTAACTAAGCATTTATTGAATATCCATACTTATATACTAGGCTACCAAGCATATGCCAACACATTGTTCACATGTTTGTCTTCTCTTCTTGAACTAAAACCATATCACCATGCTAGATATAATATGATAAGACTCAGATAATACTTACCTTATATTATATGCATCCAAATATTTCCTTTAAAAACTTCAAGCTCAAACTCATCATCATCATCATGACATCACCACTTTGCCATTACCTTTGACATCAATGTACACACGACATCAATATTTGACATCAATGACAACACTTAATAATAATCTCCCCATTTTTAATTGATGGAAACCTCTTCTTTTCCTTCTCCCCATTTCAATAAATGAAAAATTGTACTAAATATCCACAAATATCCTCTTAACATCATGAATGTATTCAAATATACTTCTAAGTGCTTAGGTTACTTTCATACCTCATATGAAATAATTTCTACCCCTTTGACATGCATCAATTTGAACTTAGACATATCTGATCCTTGGACCTAAAAAATTACTCATAGAGATTATAAATCTCCTCCTAACTTCATGATTCATCTCATGTCATTTGTTCTTTGACATACATCGATATGAATTTGGGCTATTCTAATCCTTGGACCTGTTAACCTATAAAACTCACAAGCTCCCTTTGCATATGAATGAAGATTCAACACATTTTATAAATGAATAAAAAATCTCAAATATAGTTTTCCTTACATCATGCATGGATCTAGAATTCACTCAAACTATCTGAGTTAACTACCCCTAACTTCGTGCATACCACCTTGTACTTCTCAACCATGCACCATGATAACCCTCTTCTTTGATCATGCACTTTTATTAATGAGGACTAAACACATATGAAAAAAAAACTTATTAAACTTTTAACAACACTAAGAGGGACTCCCCATAATATCTTTTATCCATTTCACCTCTTGAGTATCTTTAGATCTCCAAACACCATGATGAGACACCATATAGGCTTACTAGCATTCTCTCTCAAGCCACCTCAAAAACCACTAGAAAAACTTCATGCCACTTAAAAAATAATAAAAATGATCTAAACCAACCTAATAACTCACCTTTAAGCACTCATGACTTTATATTTTGGATAAACTAAGCAAAAACATCAAATCTTCACACTAGGCCTGCTTAAACTCCTTATAGCCCTACCTAGAACTTGAATATCCCAAAAATTTTAGTATATATATTTTAAATATCTAAAAAATCATATATATATATATATATATAAATATCATATTCCCCCTCAAGCACACAAATTTTGATTACCTATCTCATCCTCTACAACATACTTCCTTCACAAACCTTCTAGCTAATTAGGCCTCCATCATGACAAAATCTTGAATAATTTGAAAACCACAACCCTTAAAATCTTTGTGAAGATTTATTTGATAACAAATTTGGCCCATTTATTCTATTAATAAGCCTCACACCTCAACTCATAAGGAAAAGCATTTTTATATCATAGCCTAAAACTCTAGAATCTTAAAACAATAAGGGTCAATAAACCTCATTCTGGTCGACACCCACCTCTAAAACGTCTTTCAAACCCAGAGACAACCATCATACACTTCTGGACCAATATTTTATCCTCCATAATTTTAGGAACCCATACATCTTATAACCCATTTTAGGCCTGCTTGCCCTTAAGCCAAAATTTGAGAAAACTAAGAGCACTCAAAAATCTCCAATTTGACTTCAACATACCTTCAAACCAGAAAAACACCTAGAGAATGCTCAAATAAGGTCAACGGACCTTTCTATGAAAAATATATCATCTTGATAATTCAAAAATCCTCCTTTTCCACCTAGAAACCTTCAATCTAACCCTCTAAATAGAAAACACCCTTGTGAGACCACATGTTTCTTCAAACTGAGAAATGTCTTCATGAAGAAAAACAAAGGCATATTTAATTAATAAGGACTTATAATAGAGGAGCATATTGGTCCTCGTGACAAGACTAAATAACCTTCTTCTTCTTCTTTTTCTTGACTGAAACAACATGTTTGGCATCCATCTCTTCTTTGGCTTCCTTGACAATGCATGATGAAAAAATAGGTTCTTTGCATATGTCTTAAATTATCACCTCCTCTTTGAAAGAATATAAAAATAAATCTTGGCAATCACAAAACTTCTTACCTAAAAATTCTTCACCTACAACAAATAAACCATCAGATTGAGATCCTTCTTTTAGATTCTCCTTGGCCTTGAATGGTATAGCTAACTTTATTCTTGGATCATCCACCTTATTCTTCATTTTGATTGATATCAAGCTTTCTTAGAACTCTTGTGAGACCTCAAAAACTAATTCCTTTTCTATAGTATGAGAAGATTGATCCTTGAAATTAACAAGACTAGCCTTCACTACCTTAGGTCTCCACATCATGTTTTGACTTTTGATATGCTTTCTAGGAGTCTCTCCCTTATTTATATTACTTTAGGTCATATCAAATTTACTAGGAAAAAGTATATAAATATGACATTTCTTATCACAATTGAAACAAATAACATCATTTATACCTTTTGATAGATTTGAGTTGTGATCAATCTTTGGACAAAAGATCCATCTATCATAGCTCCATGAATGTCCATAATTTACTGACATCCTTCTATAGTCCTTAGCTTTATGACCATACTTATTACATGTATAAAAATGACCATGGAACAAATTATCATACTTTGAATCATTTGGTTATCTAATAGACCTTCTTGCATTGCTTTCAAAGCTTGCATTCTTCTTAGCTTGCTTAGGCTTTACATGTTCTTTTTCTAGCTTGTCCAAATTGTCTAAGATTTTATCATTATCTGCTCTCAAGGAATCAATATTAGTCTTCAACTCATCATGATAACCTTACTTTGAACTCACCTTGGTATTGGCTTCTTCTAACTGAGTCTTGAGATATTTTCACTCTTCTTCTCTTGATTTTAGTCTACCATTTGAAACCTTTAATTGACTTCTAAGATCTTTGATGACCTCCTTATCCTCCTTGGCTTATTTATCCATGTCATACTTAAATATACATGTTTTCTCTTCATGATAATTTATAATCTCTTGATACCTCTTATCATCTCTCTTGGTCTTGCCTAACAAACTTCCCTTAAGAGAACTGACTTGTGCTTTAAGACCTTTGATCACATTCCTCATCTTGTGATTCCTCTTTATGATCTCAACTTCTAGATTCACTTCTTGTTCCTCATTGTCATAGAACACTTCTTCTTCTCTAATATAATGGAAAAATTATTCATCATATGTGATGTCCTTTTATTTTGAACAACTTTCATATTTTGAACTCAAACATGCCTTGGCATCTTCTAGCTAAACCTTGAGATCATTGATAACTTTCTCATCCTCTTTGGCATCTTTCTTCAAAGTACATATCTACTCTTCAAGTTCCTTAATCATAGTCTTCCATTGTTGATTCCCTTGCTTCAAATTATTATCCATTTTTAGCTACTTAGGATCTCCTTCAAGCTATTAAGCTTCCTCCAAAGGACCTGCTCTAATACCAATTATTAGAAGTACAAGATGATTGAGAGGTGGGTGGGTGAATCCATCAATCTATCTTTCACTTTATAATCACTTATATTTCATTCATTGGCATTCATGAATCAACACAACTAGATTACCATCAAATCAAGGAGACCACATAGAAAGCATGAATAAGAGAAGCACATCATAACACAACATCTAATGTGGAAAACCCTCATGGGGAATAAAACCCACTCTCAAGCATATAAACACATAGACTACTTGTCTTATAAGGTATTACAAACATTATAATTTAGTGTATCACCCATTCCAAAAGGTGCACCTATCCCTAAGATGGTCAAGTCTTTCTAACCAAACTTTAGTGAAACACCTATTCCACAAGGAGCAACTACCCCTATGATGGTCAAGTCTTTCTAACCAAACTTTATTGAAACACCTATTCCACAAGGAGCAACTACCCCTATGATGGTCAAGTCCTTCTAACCTAAATTTAGTGAAATACCTATTTCACAGGGAGCACCTACCCATAAGGATGGTCAAGTCCTTCTAACTTAGATGTTGATCATCCTTCCAACACCTATGATATGAACATCTCTTAATCATTGATTTCCTACCAATTTGATATAGACACCCTAAAAACATAGCCCCTTTCACTTCTTCACACACTCATAAACATAAAAAACCACCTTTTAGATCAGTCTACACTTTTGAATAATAACTCTATCATATCCTAAATAATATGACCAAAAGGTCATATGCATAGACCAAACTTTGATCTTCCTCTCAAATCAACCACCACGCTCACACAAATATCTATCCTTCACTTACACTCAAGGCATCCAAAACATCCTTTTGGATCACTCTAGACCTCTTCACTCATCCTCAATATTCAAACCTATAAAAACCCTATTATAACATAAAAAATATGACCTATAAGTCATACAAACAATAATCAACCTACTCTATTCTATAACTCATCCACTAGGCACACTCCCTTTCTTCTATCCTTCACTCTACAAAAATAACACATGCCTCTCTTTCAAAAGTTTTCAAACATACAAGAGCATTGTGTCTAACATTATAAATATGAATTATAGGTCATACACACATTCATAAACTTGATCTATTCTTTAATCTAGCCACTAGGCACCCTTACTCTCCTTTGCTTCTCAACTCTATACTCTTCCTCCACTTAGAGCCCCTTCTCACAAGTATAAAAATCACCACCTTTGATTTCACATTTTATAGAACCTTTATGATTATTATCTTCTTGGTTAGACATAATAATTGCCTTAAACCTTAAGTCATCTAAAATATCTCAATATCATCCACATAGGTTAGCCAAAGCATCCATGGGTCACCCTTAAGTAACTACACCTTTCAATTAGGGCTTAGTAGCCCTTTAGGTCTCATGGAGACCTATTCACCCATTTATCACTCTATTGAGTAAAAAAATAATAAAAAATCACTTCTAAATGCATAGGTCCACTCCACATAACCTATCATACATCTTCAAATGATTACAATTATCATTCAACACATCTGTGTATGCTCAATCTACTCAAACATTAGCATCGTATATAAGAACACCATGAACGAACAAATAATCAACTTATAAGCATTTTTTCATACTAAATATGGATTGGGAAAACTTCAAAAATCCATAAAGATGATCCTCATGGAGTATAAAACACTCTCTAATAGCTTAGTCCCCTTGAAACATCCAAAAAACATCAAAATAGCTCAAATATCCTTCTTAGGACACTTATAGAACATGGTCAAATACATAGTCAAATTTGGAGCTTAATAAATTCAAATATAAAAACTTTAAGACCTTAAAATAAATATTTATATATGAACCCTAAAGTCCTCTACAACTTTAATTTTTAAACCATGGTGAAATTTTGCATATATCAAAAGTTATAATATAAAAACTACAGACTGGTCTTCCCTTGAAAATTTGAATATTTGAAATATAATGATTATTGAAAAAATGTTAAACATTTAACATGTTGACCTCATCTCGTGCACCCTTAAAATATTAACTAAATATCTACCATAGATATCCTTAGATCAGCTAGGTCTTTATCTAGTAATGCTTATCATTAAATCTTGATCAGAACTCCCATGATTATGATATTTATCACACTTGTGTGCCTTATGAACACTTTGTTTTCAGTCCATACTATTGTGCCACTTTTTAGTCCTATGTGCTTTGTTGAATATTTGACTCACACCATTTATATTCATAAGTATGAACCACCATTCACCTTTGATATTCTATCAGATTAGTGAGCTTGTGACACTTGTCACCAGTGTGAACAACCTTTGACATGTTGACTTCATATGCATCATTGATCTCAATATGTATGATTAAGTATTCACTATTGGAATTTTTAGACCAATGAAATTAGACTTCAACATGATTAAAATTTATGGTCTCTATCCCATCACAGTATACTAGATCAACTTTTAAGCTTTATAACAAGCTAGAAAACACTTCAAGACTCCAAATTTATAGGGTAAATTCTTGGCACTATAGACATCTATAAGTAAACCTTTGACCATTATTGACTTTATTCATACTTGAATTAAATCACAAACTTGTTGGTTCATTCATATCTACATGACATGCAGGATGGTCTGGCTAAATATAAAAACTTAGTGAACTTATGTTTGAGAGGCCAACTTTGCACTCACATATCTTTAGCTACACTCAAACTCATGGCCTAAAATTTGAAACATATGATATCCTCACATAGGGGAATCCATCCATATATCAATTTTCTCCTTGAACCTTCATGCATGTATAATTTGAAGCCATCAAACTAATTACTCATCTTTACTTGAATTTATACATTAAGTTCAGATTAATTTTGCATCGTAGATCTATGATGCTATTAAATGTGCACCATTAGATCTCCCTTTGCAAATTTGGCTAAGTATAATAAAATATTAGAAAATGCCTAAGAATCCAAATTTGTATAGTTATATAATTTACTATACATAACCTCATGACCTGGAACTAAAACATAGCAAATTGGGACTAATGTTATCACACCCATATGACCAACTCCCCCTAACTCATCCATATGTGGTAATAGTGATGTCAGTAAACTACCTACTTATAATTTTATACTATAGAACCAACTATGCCTAGATGAACATAATGAAGAACCTGATGAACACCATGCATTCTCATAATAATTTTAAGCACTCTTAACACCCCATAGGACCTTTGCAATATGATCTCATCATCTATAACATTTATCATCTTCCTATCCAAGTATATACTGAAGATACATGCTTACATACTAGGATACCAATCCTATGCCAACACATTATTCACATGATTATCTTCTCTTATTGACTTGAAACCACATCAACATGTTAAATACAATATGATAAGCCTCAAATAATACTTACCTTAGCTCACATGCATCTAAATATTTCTTTACACAACTTCAGGCTCAAACTCATCATCATCATGACATCACAACTTTGTCATTACCTTTAACATCAATGTACACATGACATCAATTAAAACACTTGAAAACAAATACATTTGGCCTAAAGTTCACCTTGGACCTTATGTCCATAGAACTATGTAGTCAACATCCACTTTCCTAGTGCATCTAGAGTCAACTCAACTATGGCTTCCTTTTATTCTATTCCCTTCATTTTGTTTGTGTTGTTTTGTTATCTCCTATAGGCTAGAGGAAATGTTTGTGCCATCCTTGTTTGTGTCTTTATTTCCCTATAGTTTAGGGGAAACCTTGTGCCTTCTTGTTCTAATGTTGTTTTATCTATGTCATTTTTACCTAGCTTAAGGGTCACCCTATCTCCAATAGTAACACTACTATTACACATGCACAAACAATTTGTTTTCTATTTGTACTAATATTGTGATTAACCATTATCTATGTATTTTTATTTTTTTATCTTAGTTTGTTTATTCTTATGTGTTTAGGGTAGTTTGTTTTCTACACTTTTCTTTACTTTGGGTTGTTTAATTGTTTTGATTGTTTTATTTACTTTGTTGTGTGGGTTGATTTTTTATTTGTTTATTTATTCATTTTTCTTTGTCTGTTCTATTTTTTGTCTTGTTTATATAGTGTATTTGTTTATAGTTGTTTTGTTTAGTTACTATGTTTAGTTGTGTTATGTTTATTTATTTGTTTATTTTTGGTTATTGGTGTTTTGTTTGTGTGTTTTTCTATTTTGTTTTGTTTATTGTTGTTTTATTATTATTTGTGTTTATTTAGTTATTTGTTTTCATGTTGTTTATTTGTTTCTTAGTGTTTTATTTATTGGTGTTTTATTGTTTTGTTTATTATTATTTTGTTGTGTTTTATTATTTTTATTGTTGTTTTGATTTGTTTATAAGTGTTTTGTGTTTGTACAGTTTATTTATTTATTAGTTTTGTGTGTTTGATTGCATATTTTATTTATATTTTTTGTTGATGTTGTTTATTCATTTTTGTTTGTTCTTTTTATAGTGTTTGTTTGCATTTTTTTAATTTGTGTTTTGTTCGTGTTTACTGTTATCTGTTGTTTATTTTTATCTTTTCCTTTGTTTTGTTTGATTGTTTTATTTTTGGCCTTTTTTGTTCCTCGGTTGTCTTAAGATTATTATATTTTGTTTGTACTTAAGTCATGATTATCCATATCATGTACTTCAGTTTTGAATTTTTGTATTTAGTCTTACACTTGATTTTTTGTTATATTAACATTTGGGATTTGATTATTCATATTTTAATCAGTTTTTTTTATATTTACATTTAAATTAAGTTTTCCATGCTTAGGTTATATACTTACATTTTAATTATCTATAACTATCATGCATAATATCATAATCTAAATAAAAAGTGTGATCATGGAGTTTATTCTAGAAATTAAACGATAGTACTTCTCTAATATATCAAAAACTAGCCAAATACTTGTTGACCACTTTATAGTCCTAGACCTAGAAATGGGTCAACCTAATGCCTTGAGTTCTAACCTATTATTAGTCTCATAATTACATGTTGTCCTTGTGAGTTGTGATGATTGTTCAAATAGTACATGGTCTATAATGATACAACTTTACTTTATCATTATTCATATCTCCTTTCCATCTTAATTCAAACATTTTCATGATGATAAAACATGCTTAGATGGTCCCTAGTTACCTTGATGTAATTTTAACAATTGAAAATGCCATGGTGAAGACAAAAGGATAAGGTAGTCTAGTGACAATTTATGAACACCCCTGATTTGTTTAATAATATGACGTATGTTATCTTTCAAGTTTCAAGAACATTATGGGAAGTGTATTATGATTCATTCAAGGTATCTCATAGGTCATTAAATTCCTTTAATATGAAATTTCTATGATAATTTAGTTGATATACCTTTTTAAATTCATATATGTGTGTGAATTCAATGTTTTTTGGTCATAATGAGACTTAATCTAGCCTTGATAGACCACTAAGTCACCCAACACACCTCTAATAGACCTCATCAATCCATAACTAGACCATTTCATACCTTATTGAATCCATTACAATCATGTTCAATACCTAATTCCCCCTAAATGGGTTACACACATGTTAAACAATGACTTTTCAACTCCCTCAATTTGTACCATCATGTTCAAAGTTCCATATAATGCCTATTTTCCCTCCACAATACTTGTTAATGATATTTTAGGTCTAAAAAATTAAGAATTGTAGATAAAATGGTAGGTTATAGAGGTTTTGTAAGTAGTATGGATCCATACAATATGGACTAGCTCAGATGTAGTCATGATTATGTAGAGAGAGATCAACAAGGTCAAATAGATAAGAAAGCAGTGTTTTCCAGTGCCATGGGATCTTAAAATCATATCATATCTCCCTAAATCCCATTGGGAGACTCAGAGAGCTCCTCAGGTTTATGCTTGTACCATACAAAGGAGAGAGAATAGGGCCTAAGCTAATAACCAAATAAACTAAACTCAAGTAGCTTCTACCCATGGACATTTTTTTGGATATTGGTCTCATGATATTTATGAACATTCCTTAATAATTTAAGGAATTTGTATGTTATCCTCATCTGCATAGGCCAAGTTAGGTTGAATGATTTTTAAGGATTCTTGACTTATCTTCTCAAACCAATCATGGATGTTATTTCCTTGGGTCTTGAAGGATCCTTCCATAGAATTCTCAACACTTGAATCATATGTGTGAGCTCATATGACTAGTAGACCTTCATGACTATCTCATGTGTTTGATCTATAGATAGGTCTATGTAATGCATAAAGTTTTAATGCCTTCATCAGAAGTTGTGAGCTGGTTTGAAGAGTTTTTAAGAGTGTTTCAAGTTTTCCAATGCCTTATTGATCAGTTTGGGGGTCTAATGACCTCTTTTCACCTCAGAATATCCCAAGGAGAAAATAATTGTACAAAATTTAAGACTACTATTTGAAAAAGATTATGTGTAGCTCAATCACATTTCTAGAGCTTTAGATGTAGCTTAAAAACATGGAAAAAGGAGTTGAATTGATGATGGATCATCCTCATACATTGAGAAAAATATTTTGAACCTCCATGGTGACCTCATAGGCCTAGAAACAACCTTATTTGTCTACATACCCACACAATCACTTTTAATAAAGTTTAAGGTCTTTTACAAAAGTTAAGGTTTTTATAAGTTTTTGAGGTTTTAATTTAGGGATGTGTATACTCCATTTATGCCTTCAAAATTACAAGTTTGCTTAGGTATATGTCTAAAGGATTTCAAGATCCATTTGTTTTCTATAGGATGGGTCCTTATTCTCCATTTCATACCCTTATCTTTTCATAGTGTTTCCACTACCATTCATGTTGTGTTAACCCTATTTTCATGCACCATACTCCATATCTCTCCATTGCCACCCTCCTCCTTTCATACACCCTTAAATATAAGTATAGACCATGTCATAGACCTCCATACTCCTTTATATCCATCATAATAAATGAAAACACAAGATGTTGGACCCATATAGTCATATAGTGAACCAAAAAGGCAAATAAATGCCTCCAGCCAGCCCTTTTAGGCCTACTATAGTAGGGTAATCCCAAAAGGCACTATGTATATCATTTAAAGACATGGATATTGATGTGAACATGAGAATATATTCATTCTAGGATATGAGTGGATATATTAAGGTGTCACTAGGGTTTGAGAAGCTATTGATTACTCTTCTCTCATTAATTTGTAAATAGCAGCTAAATGTGCCAACATTTACCTTAGATACTTTTATCAACTTATTAACTCAAAATTATTAATTCTCAATTAAATTTTCACTTATTTTTTTCTAGGTAATTATGAATTAAAATTGAGTAAATAACTTATTAACATATAAAATCTGAAATGAATGCAAAATAAATAAAGTACTCACAACACCAAATTGATAACAGAGTTAACCTGCTGCTCGAGCTACATCTCTAGGTTTGCTTAGAACATGAACTGATCTATTTACATAAAAATTGGTTACAACACAATGGTATAATGGAATTTTTTGGACTGATCAAAAAATATAAATAATGTTTCATAAAGTCTCAGAATACTTGGCCAGACCTTACACCTTCACATTGCACGAGCAATCTTGCCTTCCTAAAGTTCTTCAAAAAATAGTCACTTTCATGGACCTATAAAATGTCTTTAACAAACTCAAATAAGTAAGTTCCACATATGGTTGGATTCTTATAGGATTCTAGGACAAACCCTTAGTTTACACTGAGATGTGAAACCTTCTCCAAGTCTCTCAAAACTTGAGATGTCTACAAACTGGTCTATTAAAGCTAATACACAGTCTATCTAAGCTTCACTTTGAAGCATTTAAAAATTAAATAAAAGTCCTCAAATATTGACACTCCACATATTATTTTAACTATCTAAGAGTATATAATAAATCTCTAGTTCGCTCTGAAGTCTAGAAATGCCTCCAAAAGCCTCAAAACCAAGGAAGAATGCTAGTTGCTCCTTAAGCTCTTAGATACTTGGCTAAGACTTGTGTGTTCAAATAAAAATTCGTGCACTTTATATAATTCTTAAATGCTTAGGTGAAATGGCCAAATAATTATTTTTTTACTATAGTGGGCAAGGTTCGATTCCCACATCCATAAGCTTTTGGGCTAAGCTTTATCTGTTAGTTCCACATAGTTTAATATTTTAAAATACCATGTAGTTTAAGCTTTGATATGCCAAGTAATTGGAATTAACATATATTTAGTGTGGGATGTTGTGGATGGAATTTTATATAGTGGGCAAGGTTCGATTACCACATCCGTAGGCTTTTTGGCTAAGCTTTATCCATTACTCCCACATAGTTTAGTATTTTTAAATACCACGTAGTTTAAGCTTTGAAATGCCAAGTAATTAGTATTAACAAATATTTAGTGGGGACTGTGGTGGACTCATGGTATTTTCATGGGAATTGAGTGGTATAACATGGATATTGGTATTTCACATGGTATATGTGACTTGAAACGTGGCATGGAATATGGGGTTATGTGGATTTAATGTGGAAATGATTTGTTAGGAACATTTGGGAATAAAATTGGAAAATTGAAAATAATGTGGTGGCAATCCACATGGTGGATTGAGGAACCAATACATGGTTCAATCTCCTTTCATCACTTTTTGACCTCTCAACATGCCACTTGTCGACCTCTTGTCATGTCACTTGTTGATGTCCAATTGAATGTTCCATTCAGACCCCATTTTTTTTTAACTGGTTACATTTTTTTGCTGAAGATGATCTTCATTCACCTATCAAAGACAAAAGATATAAACATACAATTTCCCTATATGATATGACTACCATGTGTCACATTCTCATTGGTCCACATTTTTTCCATGACATTATGTTGACCAAGTTTGACCATAACTTTGACTGGCCATAACTTGCACATACAGACTCCATTTTTCAAACCGTAAAATGTGTCAAAAAGCTTGGGATGAGATCTACACCATGGAACTAATTTTGAATTATTCCATAATGGTAATTTTATGTATTCTGACCAACTTTTCCTACTTTGACTAGTGTGATTAAAACTTTAATTGATTTCACAAGAAGCATATGAGCTCTATTTTTTGTGTTCCAAATATCATTGGAAAGGTCTCGATGAGATATATACACTAAATCCATCTCCATCAAGATTTGAAGACCTCTTAAAATTGACCTTCGAATCAATCCTCCCAACTAAGAGGGTTTTTTATCCTCAAAAAGATAGTACTAGACCTGATATGCCAATTTATCTAATGACCCAGCCTAGTCTTCAACACCTCCAAATGACCTCTGCTTCACTGCATGGCAATATAACCTCTACACAGTGTTGTCACCAGATGTCTGATGTTGACTTCCACTCTGTTACATTGAAAAATAGCCTCTACGTAGAGCTAAATCTTTAGTTGATGATTATCATATTCTATTCTATAAGACTTTATAAGATCCTCTACCAAAATGAAAATGTGACCTGATGTCTTATCCATGATTATTGGATAGCATTTTGTTGCATGATCATAATGCCTATACATAGATTGACTATTTGAGCTGATACCTATGAACTTAACTGTATACATAAATAGTTGACAAATCTTTATGCTTGTAAACATGAGTTAAATCATGTATCCAATCTATAATAGGAATTCAAAAGTTGATTAAGATATTTAATTGGAGTATGAGTCAAATTTTCCCCAATAATAAAATACACTAAGTTTGGTAAACCAGTCTCTCAGTATTTCTCACAAAATCTGAACTCCAAAACAAAATTGCATACTATTTAACAATCAAAGCTATGCAATATAAAATTGAAAAATTATTGACTGGCCCATTTTAAAGGATTTTCACTTTTCCATATTACCTAGGTTGAATTGTTAGCTGGTGGTGGATTAGGAACTTCCTTTACCTTTACAACAGGTTTGTATTTCATCTTTATCTTAGCATTAATATGATGGTGAGATGGATGAATTTTCTAACACATATCTATCTAGTGCCCATTCCTTTGAGAATGAGCACGAAAATTCCTCTTAACCTTTTTCTTCTAGGGTGAGGAACTTCTATTGCCATTTCTTACCTTTTCATGATGAGATTGGTATTTTTGATTTTCCATGTTCTTGATGAAGGTCATTAACTTCTTCATCAATGTCTTTCTCTGCCAACATCTAGCCATATAATGGTTATGCAACCCACAAAACATATAGGGAAAGGCATTCCAATTTTTTAAAAATAATAGCCATACTAAAGAAGTAAATCAAAAGTTTTACTATGCTTATGATTATGGTAAGAAACTGGAGGAAGAATTTGGTTACCTCTTCACTATGTTTTCTTACCACATTCTTCTTGTGATGAAGAAGCACTATTTTCATATGAAGAATATCTCTGTAGGACTAGTGGGGTATTCAATTTGATTTTAGAAGCTTGTCTTCTATCAGCATTCTTGGAGCACTCTCCAATATCCATTCCCACACTAGAATAACCCAAACCTGCAAAATGAGAATGATTCTCGACCTGTATTGGGTTAACAGTACCTTGGCCATTCTTACCAAGGACTCTTCCATTAAATACCATTTTAAATAATAATTTGGATCCAATGCCTCTAGTATAATTTTAAAATTCACCAAAAGAAACATCTGAAATTGTATGGGAGGAAGTATTAAAATGTGAACAAATTACAGTGCACTCTTATGTCATAGTACCCACATCTAAAGTGGAAGGTTTTCCTTTTTCTATTCACTTTGTAACTAAGCTAATAGATTATCATTGGCTTGAATCTTAGTTTGCAACTCTTTAACAAATGCCATCAACCGCTTACTCTATATAAGCATCTTATTGACATAATCATCTTTCTCTTTTATTGAGGATTGTGGCTCAGTTTTTAACCACATAATCTCCTCTTCCAAGGAGTAAAACTTGGCTCTTATGAAAGAGTTTTATTCTTAGATATAGGGATTAATGGATTCAAGATCATCAAGCTTGGCTCTATTTGATAACTTGCCCATTTCACCTGTTCAATCATAAAGTCAAAAAAATATTGAAAATGAAAGTTAAAAAAATAACCAATTGTTAAATATTGTTGATCAACTGCTCTGATACCAAATATTATCTGTAAACAACAACTAAATGTGCCAACATTTACCTTAGATGCTTTTATCAACTTATTAATTAAAAATTATTAATTCTTGATTAAATTGTCACTTATTTTTTTCTAGGTACTTATGCATTCAAATTGAGTAGACAACTAATTAACTTAGAAAATCTAAAATGAATGCAAAATAAATAAAGTACTCACAACACCAAATTGATAACGGAGTTCACCCGCTACTCAGGCTATGTCTCTGGGTTTGCTTAGATCACAAACCACTCCATTTACATAAAAAGTGATTACAACACAATGGTCTAATGGACCTTTTTGGACTACTCACAACATAGTAAAAATATTTCACAAAGTCTCAAAATACCCAGCCAAACCTTACACCTTCACGTTGCATGAGAAATCTCACCTTTCATAAGTTCTTCACCAACCATTCAATTTCATGGACCTAATTTTTCATATGGGTGGATTCATCTTGGAGTCTAGGGAAAACCCTTAGTTTACATTGAGATGTGAAATCCTCTCTAAGTCTCTCAAAACTTGAGATCTCTAAAAATTGGTCTATTAAATCTAATACACACTCTGTCTAAGATTAACTTTCAAGCATTAAAAATTAGATAAAACAGCCTCAAATCTTGACACTCCACATATTATTGGAACCGGCTTGGAGTCTAGAACAAAGCTCTAGTTCGTTCCAAAGTCTAGAAATGCCTCCAAAAGCCTCAAAACCAAGGAGAATGACAGTTCATCCTTAAGCTCTTAGCTACACAAATAAGACTTTTGTGTTAAAATATAAATTCATGCACTTTATATAGCGCTTACATGCCCAGGTGCAATGACCAAAGCTTAGGCTTTTGGGCTAAGCTTTATCCATTAGTCCCACATAGTTTAGTATTTTTAAATACCACGTAGTTTAAGCTTTGATATGCCAAGTAATTGGAATTAGCATATATTTAGTGGGGACTATGGTGTATTCATATAAATTTCATGTGAATTGAGTGGTATCACATGAATGTTGCGATTTCACGTGGTATATATGACTTGGAACATGGCATGAAATATGGGGTCACGTGGATTTTACGTGGAAATGGTTTGTTAGGAACATTTGGGAATAAAATTGGACAATGGAAAATAATGTGGTGGCAAGCCACATGGTGGCTTAAGGAACCACCACATGGTTCGATCTCATCTCACCACTTGTTGATCTCTCAACACACCACTTGTTGACCTCTCATCACGTCACTTGTCGACATCCAACTGGATGTTCCGTTCAAACCCCAATTTTTTTATGTTGGTTACATTTTTTACCAAAGATGATCTTCATTTGCCTATTAAAGATAAAAGATATAAACATACAATTTTCTCATATGATCTAACTACCATGTGTCACATTCTCGTTGGTCCACATTTTTTCTGTCATCATGTTGACCAAGTTTGACCATAACTTTGACTAGCCATAACTTGCACATACGAACTCCATTTTTCAAATTGTAAAATGTGTCAAAAATATTGTGATGAGATCTACACCATGGAACTAATTTATAATTATTCCATAATGGTCATTTTATGTAGTTTGACTAACTTTGACCAACTTGACTGAAACTTTGACCAATTACACAAGGAACATATGAGCTCTATTTTTCATGTTCCACATATCATTGGAAAGGTCTCAAAAATATCTATGAACTAAATCCATCCCCATAAAGATTTAAATACATTTCAAAATTGACCTCTAAATCACTCATGCAAGCATGATACTCAAACCTTGTATATAATAAACATGTATGAATTCATTCCTATAATGGAGTTGATACATGTGAAGAAACATACCTTGATTATGGTAAGAAGGAAATGTTCATACAAGAAACAAAAAGTATCATACTATTGATAATTCAAATTGATGGATATCACCACTAAGAAAGCAAAATAACACCTACACAGGCTTATAAGCACATATGCATATGTAGACTTGAGCCCTAAACATAAGGAGGATGGTATGAAAATATAGTATCATTGGCAAGTCACCACATAAGAATGATAATAACCTAGAACACATGATGGAAACCTATATAATCATAAACACCTCAAGAGACAATGTTGAAGGCCATACTCAAAATTTTCATGCCTGGTCACACGATCAATAGGTAGTTTATTGCTAGTCTAAGAAAAATGGTGGTTTAAGGCCATTAAAGGCATAGATAAGTCTTAAAAATTAGTAAAAATGGTCATCATGACCCATTAAAATCACTTATATGTTCACTTGGGATAGATAAATAGTTAGTATACCCACTATTTTGTCTCACACCAATCCTTATCTGTCATAGTTGTTTTATGGGTTAAAAGGTTCATCTATGTCATGAAGGGTCTAAAGGTAGTTTAAGATCCAAAGGAGGTTTTGTTTTAATGAGGGATGATGGTTAATGGTTCCCAAACCAAATCCAAAGGTTTAATACCAAGAGATACAATCAATATCCTTAAAAATAGGCTAATATAGTCAAAGCACACAAGCCTGCTCATAGACCCTAATGTCATCATGAAATACCTCCAATACCTTGAAATAGGTTAGATGTTTAGGGTTAGGTGTATGAATATGTGTGAGACATAAAAAAGAGTTCTAAAGTGTATGTAGGTGAAGAAAATGGTTTAGATGACTTCAAACCTTGCTCGATCCAATTAGTCCACACATATTTAATTCAAAGACCATCTTCAAATGCTTACCAACTCCACCACATGCATGTTCAAGTCCAAAGCTCTTAGGGAAGTTAATTATCCATATGGAAACAATATCCATGAAATATATATTATAATTTGGGGGATAGTATTTATGAATGAACCTTAAGAAAATAAGCACTTAGAATTTCTTGCAGACAACCCTAATTTCATTTTCTAACATTCACATCTCTACAAATCTTTTGCATGGTAACCTAGGCCATTCATGGAAGATGAGGATGTTATTTACCTATATATTCATGGAATTTATTCTTGGTTTGGATGTTTATAATATATGAACCATCTTTAATGTGATTGATGTCTCAAAGCCTACACAAACCCCATAAGTGACATGATGGTGGAGTTTGGCCTTAAAACCCATCTAGATGAGATAATTTGACCATGAAATGACCTATAAGATCTCCTAAGCTCCTCTAACCATCATAGTGACCCACTAGTTAGTATGTACAGGGGTTAAACTATATGAAATGGATATGAAAGTGCTAGTTTGAGCTCAAAATCAAAGAGATTAGGATTATTTATGTGCACAATGAAGTTGGATAAGGAGAATGAGTCCTAGATCATCTAATAAATCCCTCTAGTAATCATCAAGGTGACATCCATGACTAGGTCAACAAGTAGAAAGGTATGTGTTGGATTTAATGGGTCTATGCACTAAAAGTGGGTCAAGGGCCTTAATCAAGTCAATGTTGCTACCTCTTAAGGTCCTTGAGGTAATTTTAAAATTTGGGATGATGCAAAAATGCCTTGAAAACCAAGTGTTTAATCTAAAATTCATGATTCACATCTACAGACAGATCAACCCATAGCTTTCACTATCACTATGCCATCAAAAGTGAAGCAAAGAATAATTTGGGAAGTATGAATGTTTCCAACCAAAATGTTGAATTCCATCACAGTGTTTGAAATCCCTTGGGCTAATTTAGATCCATAGAAAAGTCATTATAGTAGACCATTATACTTGTAGACAAAAATAAGTCACTCAAAAGGAATGTTATTATCACAAGGAACATCTTTAAATGCTCATCACAAATTATATGCTATGCATGGGAAGTCCAACATTTTGGAGAAGGTGGAGAGGTCCATTGACATGAATTTGGTGAAATTGGTTTAGAGATACAAGATTTGATCTCTATGAATCATCTCTAAGACCCCCATACACTCCTAATCCTCCCTTAAACCCTAATAGTGACTCAAATAGAGAGGTTTATTAAAAGGTTGATTCAAACACTTAGGAATTTATTATCCAACACTTGGATCCTATTTCTAACTCAATGGGGCTCATGCCTATGGTTTTTTATGGTACAAAAAATGTATGGTCACTTCTTGAAAAATGAAAGTTTGTAGGGTTTTGGGCATAATATGTATTACAGAGCCTAAATATAAGTTATAAACTATGGAAATGGTAATCTCAAGACTTATTCTACTCATTTAATGTCAATATGATCCATAGAACTGACTAAAGGTGTCTTTGTTATCTCTTCCTAAACTACCAATCTATGAAGTAGTTCTAGTGGCCTAGTCATATAGGGATAATGAGTTTAAAGGTAAAGAATACTTAAGAGATCCCTATTACAATGCATAATGGGTTATCCTAAGAATTATCTAAGTCTTTTAAAATGGACTGAGATGCTTTTTTAGTTTTTTGACCATTTCAACACTAAATATGAGCATAAAGTTGAAGGATAAGTAACATAAGTTTACTTATCTTGCAAGTAGAAGAGTCCAGTAGGAAAATAATGGCATGGTAGCATTGATGAACCATATTCAAGAATTTTTAACTATCATTAAAGTGATCATATCCCAAAATGAGGCCATTATGATAGGTTGGAGGTAGTTTCAAGGACCATTTTGCATGCACATTGAAGGGAGGCTACCCAAAACCTCTTGGAGGCCTATCTACACTCCATTTACATTGAGTAACTACCAGTGGAAGGAATATTTGAATATTTAAATCATGGTTAAGGCCTTTATAAATTGAAACTTGGAATTTACAGCCTCCATATCTTCCCAAAATGCCAAAGTGGACTCTTTAAAGGCATGTTAATGCTTGAGGATGATGAATGGGCCTATTATAACTGATATACACCACCTTGGCCTCATTCATGGCCTCTTCCATGCCTAGAATATTATCTCTTATCATTCAAACTTTTTATTTAAGTAGTCATTGAGTCTTGATTTGGCATCCCTTGGTTGGGTGTAGCAAAGTTCTGCCAAATTGCTTTGTATTCTTTTTTATCAATTGAAGACATTTATAGATTTCTTGTTGAATGTTAGTGTGCCCTATGAAAGTTTGATTTAAAAAATGTATGCATTGTGTGGTCATCTTTAGGTAGTTGCATGCACCTAGCTTCAAGTTCTAGTCTATTTTAGGTTGTATGAAGTGTTAGCAAGTAGGAGTTTTCTTGAAGTGTCATAAGTCAATAGTATCTTGTGTAGATCTAGACCTTTGTCCTTCAAGTTGTAGAATCTATCAAGACACCATCAAGAAGTTTGATCATTGATAGTCTCCATCAGGTTCCTTTGTGGTTCTAAAGGAAATGATTAATAGTGTAACTCTAATCAATTGGATTATCAATACTTATAGTAGTTTCTTTCATCAATTTTCATCTCTTTCCCCTTTTCATTATGATAATATTAGGTCTTAAAGAGAGTTGAATCAACAAATTAAGGGAGTTAACCCCATACAATTTAGATATTGGACCTACATATTAGGTATCACATAGTCTATAGGTCATTCTAATGTTGGTCTAGGTTTGAGGTAGACATGAACAATATTTTCCTTACTAAGGGTGTAAGCTAGATTCCTAACAATACCCAAACACATGTTTGAATCCATGAGTAATAAAAAAGAGTAAAAAATGATATATTATGTGTTTATACAGACATGCATATCTAAATAAGAATTCATATAGGTTATACAACATAATCAAATGACAACAAATATAACATCTTATAAACATGGCATAAGTAATAAATAAACATAGTATACATGAGAATAAACATCAAAAATGTTAAACATACATAATGATAATCAATGCTACACATGAGATAATCAATATAATAAGCATGGCATTATATATATATCACAAGAATATCATATACATGTACATCAACCTTGAAGGAACAAAAAATGAAAGTCAATGTATCTCAAATGTTATATACATAAATGATATATGCATATCATGATTGCATCTCAAAAATATGTAAGTATGTTGATATAATGAGTAAAATGCCATAGGCCCAAAATAATTCTAAATTGTGCTAAAGTTCTAAGGTCTCTATGATCAATTATAGGTTTATGTATCCATGGGACCTATAGTTGGAGGAGGACCTAGTGGTCCTAGTGGTGGTAGTCATAGCTGATAAATATACTAGTTTGAGGAACTTGTAACATGAGTCCTAGTCTAAGACTGACTAGATTTACTCACTATCCTTTGTACATCCTAAATCTCAAAATTAACAACCTACTAATCCTTAGGCATGGTAGACCCATAAGATTACATATCATAAGAAGCCTCATCCTTAGCCTAAAGGCTCTCCAGAATCATCTATGAAAATGCACACTATGTATTGGCTCCTTAAGCTACAACCCACTCTCATCTCAACTTGTCCACAATGGCCAATGCTTGATCCCACTCATTAATTACATGATTTAGCTCTATCATAAGCTAGCATAAACCTACACTATCCTAGATATCTTAGCCTTCAATCGAGTGATCTCTTTTTGTAGCCAATCATATCATCATTCCTCATATTTAGGGTGCTCTAAAAATAATATATTTGGTGTTGTAACCATTCAACCTACCATACCTAAGCAATAATCTCCTACTCAATCATGTTAGTGTCCCTACCTATGGTGGCCATACCAAAAGGCCTTGGCTAGCCTAAATCCACCTATGTGCCTAAAGGCCCTACCTAGCCTAAGTTAACCTATCTAATTGCCACCACTATCAAGCTAGGATCCAATATCATCACATTTATCTCCCCATATCTATCCCATCATCTCCATCTCCATCCACTCCATTATCTCCTCCATCAAAGCCATCATCACCATCCTCATCATCCATAGCCTCATTGTCACTCTCCTATTAGGTGTCTCTACTACCAATTGAGGTCTTGGCCTCCATATATTTATCTCCATAGGTACCTAACCCCATACTAGTATTGGATTTGTTAGTCTCAAAGGGCATACTTATATCCACTAGTGTATGTAGGCTAGAGTAACCCCTAGATCTATGAATCCTCCTACATAGGCCTAGATAATCTATGGTATGTTGATGTACCTCAATGTGGCCTCATTCCTCAATATCAATGGATTATATTGATTGATTTCTTATGTCATGTTAGAAAACCACCATGGCCCCTTAGTTACATCATTTGTAAAGACAAATTACCTAAGTACCGATCAAGGTGGTATGCCTCTATGATATGGGGCTACCTCCTAGTTATAAAACATCTAGTAGTCAAGAAGTCTATGTACCATCCATCCCTAAACTACCATAGTTGGTATGATAGTTGCAACCTCCAAATTAATAATTGTGGCATAAAATGATAGAACATATAATGATAAAAGGGTATGTCTCCTCTATGCCTACACCTAGCAGCTCATATCTCAACCCAACCATAAGATATTGAGTTATCAAGATGTTGAAATTGATGCATCCCAATTAGTCACTTGATCATGATATAATCCTAACCCTAGATGATGAGAAGTGTGCATTCTCTGATATTACATCCACCTCATATGCTATCATATGTAAATATCTATACAACTATGCTAAAATAACTAGTCCCTAAGAAAAACATGTTGAGTCCTCCAACATGATCCTTATGGTGCCACCCAAACCCATATGGAAATATCATCCACTATTATTAGGAAAAAATATGTCATTGGTAATGGCCATAAGAATAATAACCTCCAAATCAATCAGAGCTAGTGGTGAAGGATCCCAAATAAGTAGATCATATGGTCAAATATTTGTATAGCTCTCAGTCAGGTTTATATCAACATTCCCCTAAACCATGGGGATATAATAATAGATACATAAATAATCAAGAACCACCTTCTTCCATGTCAGTGGTGTCTATAATAATAATCATCATTTATGTATCAGTAAATTGAAGATATACTAGGTATCATCAAGTGTAATAGTAACCTCCCTAATCGATAAGTGAAAGGTCTATGTCTTACTATGTCAGTACTCTAATAGTACACTCAAATAATCTTGATCAACATAGATAGCTAACATCCATGCCATGTTTTGTAGATTTGGAATCTAAATAAATCTATCCATATCCTCAATCCAAATATATGAGGTTTGTACATAGTGTTGTAGACACCAAAATATGTATACCTATGATTCCATATGTCAAAAATACCCCTAAACTTGGCTAGCCTAGCTTACTTGCCTAATCTAGAGTCAAGTTAGTTAATTGTATATCTTAACTCACATTTTCACCAATTTTAACCTATAATTTTCCTAGATCCTTGATCGGGAATGGTCAGGGTGATCGGTGTGATCACCCTAACTGGTGACAGCCAGGTTGGATAGCCTAGAATTAACATGTAGCCTGCATGTAAACAACCACCTTGATTTTATAAATATGGTAGTCTAAATCTTGTTGTGAGGTATTTACATGGATGAATTATATTTATAATCCTTCTTGAAGTCTAGTTTAGATAACCACTTCCACCTCTTACTTGTGCCTATAAGAAAGAGTGAGGCCTAGGAGGTCAAATCATCTATCATTGTTATTAAGAGCTATTTGTATCTATAATATTTATTTTTAGGTCAATCAAATCAATCCACATTATCAAGTTCTATCAACCATCATATAGGGAGCCTACTTGCCGTCAAATCTTTACTAAGCTCCCAAGTATCATTATGCTACTGAAATCAACCTAGATTCCACCAATAGGCAAATCCACATCAACAAACCATCAACTAATTTTTGGTAAGACAAGTATTAATTTTATTGTATTATTTTACCAAGTTCTCATTCCAATCCTAAGCTATCTCCAAGAATCTACTTTTTAAATCCTGATAATTAGCAAACCCAAACCCCAATTTCACTTCTAGATTCACTAATAGGCAACTGATAATGCTACCCCTGACTGGTGATGGTTACCCTCAATCGATGATAGTTACTTGATTGGTGATGGTTACCTTTGATTAGTGATGGTTGCATAACTGATGATAGTCACCTACGGCACCAAAAACTAGAAAAATAATATGAACCTTTTGTACCCAACCAAATTCAATTTTCTATGTTTCTACCTATTCACATACCCCTTTCTAATTTTTTGAGCCACACCTCAACCTATTAGCAATAGTACATATCATTTTATCACTAATTAGATCATTTCTAGTCTCTTTTCTAAAAAAGCTTTTCTTTTATTTGATTTCTATAATCTTCTATTATTGATGTAAGAATCTTCTTTCCAATTTTATAAACTTAATTATTAAAAATAGGTGGATTGATAGCCCTTAAGGAATATCTCAATTTTAAGATTTAGCTCTTACTAGGCAATCCTCCTTACTATCTATCTAATGAAAAAGTTTGCTTTAGTGCTTTCTTATCTTAGGACTTCCTCCTAAGCTAAAGAGGATCTCTCATAATCTTCTGATTCAATGTGCACATAAACAAACAAGTATTCCTACCATAACCCATATTGAGTTTCTTTTCTCTCTTTATTTACAAATTAAATTAAAATTTACTTAAAACATTCTGGCATGCTCGGTGGGACCTAGAGTCTTTAATCTCATTTTATTTGCATGTATATTATTTTATCTCTATCTATGCTCATAATTGAAACTAAAATCTCTTTTGGGATTAAAACCTACTACATCAATTTGCTTGATTTTAACATTAGTTCACTTTGAATCAAATCACAATAATATTATCATAACACCACTCTTGTTGCACACACTAGCCAAACCACACAATCAATCAAACATCAAAATAATTTGAGATAAGGCTTGACTAGGATTTCATCACCTAGTGGTTACCTTACCCATTCTTGACAATCTTACTTGGAGGTCATTACCAACAGGAGAACTAAATTATCTCTTTGGTTAAGTATAAACTTTGGATATCAATATATATTGGCTAAGCACCTGACACCCTCATCGCTTCCTGACTATGAAGTGAGGGGGTAGGTCCCAATACCAAGCCATATATTGATTCCAATATAGAATATCTTGAGCACTTAAACAACATGAAACTAACCATAGACTACTTCTCTAATACTTGATCTACAAGCCACTTTTGAGTCACATAATCCTTCAAAACTAAGGCATAAGCCAAAAGTGAGATTAAAACCAACCTCTAGGCTTAATGTACTTCATAGTGTGTTTTTATATTGCCTTGTTCATTTTTTTGTCTTTTTCTTGTTTTAGTGGTGAGTTTATTCTTGGTTTCTCTCCCATTTTTATTTTATGTTTCTCACTCATCAACATCAAAGAGATCTATTGGAATAAGATCCATCACTTAAATCAACCTCTTCTACCTCCTCATCTATGGAGTACATCTTTGAGATAGAAGATTCACCTCATTTTTGGGAAGTGTTACTTTCCCTTGGGTATTTCCCCTAGGAGAAATGGATTTTACCACCTTTCTAGACAATAATCCAATCACCCTTCAACACTACCTTAACACCTTCCCTCATCATATACCAACCTCAACCCCAAATAAAGATCCTCCTTATGGCATGTCATCCCATCTTATAAAAGGTATACCCATTGTCACAGTCACCACCCAAACTTCAACCTCCCATGCATCTTCATCTAATAACCCATTTAATGCTATAGCTAAGAACTAACCTATACAACCAAATATTACCCTTACACCATCTACCCCTACTAATGACTCCTCTACCTTGGGAACAACCCAACCATTGACCCATCATACCCCACTTATAGCTAGATCACCCACTACTAGTGTTACCAACCTACCCTCTATTAAACCTAACCCATCAATTAATACCCCTTTACCAAGCTTGGGGGTATCTATCCCTTCTACCTCACCACACATTAACACAAAGGTCACTACCTCCCCTCTTGTCACCAACCCAACTACTACCCATAGCCAATCCTTAGGGACTTCTCAGTAGTTACCCATTACACCCAATCTAGGATACATCTCTAACCCATTAAGGTATGTACCCATTACCCAACCACCATCATCCACCTACCCTACCTAGCCTTTAGCATCCACATTCCAATATGTGGTGGCCTCTTAACCACCAAGTAATTACCAATATTTTCCCAACCCCAACCACAATATTAACCTTACAATCCTTTTGGTGTGACACCTCAAACCAACCTAATGAAAATTATCATGGATAATATGACCAACCTTAAGTCATCCATTTCAAGAGCTCATAATAGCCTAGCCTATGACCATATTTGTAATGAACCTATTCATCCTTTTGTCCCCATTATGTCTTACCCCACTCAATGGGAGATTTCAAAATTTACCAAATTTCAAAGCAAGGAGGAACCCCAATAGCACCTTATGTATTTTAGGGATGCATGCTATATGATTTCTTGTAATTATTCCCTCCTCCTCTAAACCTTCCCCATGTCTTTATCTAGTCCTACACTTGACTGGTATAGTGCCCTTACCAAGCATTCCATATTTTCTTTCACCCAACTAGCACAAGTCTTCTTGGATCACTTTTCCATTAACATTTCCAAGAAGGTATCTATCAAAAACCTCTATTCTATTAGGCAATTCAATGATGAATCCATTGCTAATTTTTTTTCCCATTGGAGAAGCTTGATCAATTAGCTTTCATTTTCCTTTCCTCAACCTGAACTTATAAAACTTTTTACTTGAGATTGTGCCAAACATATATCTTCTACACTACATGTACAATGATTTATAACCTTTTCTGAGGCTTTTACCATGGCAAATAAGCTAGAAAACTGAGCCATAGATTGAAGTTATGAAACAAGAACTCTACCTTCAAGACCAATGAAAAATCTTCTTCCAAACTAGGCAACCAAACCAATACTAGAACCAAAGCTAGGGGAACCACAAATGCCATCATCCTTAAAACTTCCCCTCTACCCAATGTTGACCAATTTTTTTTTAATAACTCTAATCTAAATACAAGGAACCCAAACCAAAACAACCAAAAATAATTCACTACACTTGGAGAATATTACACTTTAGTTCTGGAGAAGCTACTAAAATATAACATTATACAACTTCCATCCATCAAAACTCCCTAGAAATTTGATTCTTCTCATTTAGTACTTGCTTGGTACAATGAGAATTACCTTTGTGCTTTCCATTGGGTAATTAGACACAATGTCAGTTGATGTAATACTTTCAATAATATTATCCATAGTCTTATCAATAAAGGGGAAATCATGTTGGATAATACCAATAACCCTTAAAATCAAGCTCTTTGCATCTTCAATAAACTTTTTCCCAACCATGCCCCTATCAAAATTGAGGACACACAAGCTGAATGATATTATAATACCCACACGATCAACATGGTCAATGATACACCTACCCATGAGGACTCGATCAATCAATCTACCCATTCTTCCCCCACTTCACCTACCAAGGTAATGGAGTAACTTTACCCTCCTTTGGATAGCCAAAACAAAGAGGTTCCTTTCTCCCTAGCTACCCTCATAAAAGTCTTTGAATCACCACATACTACCTCAACTATCACATTTAGATAAATTAATATTCTAGATTCACCACCTCCACCAACTACCCAGAAAACTACCACACCTATGGACATCATCCTTAGAGGAGAAGTGGTTCCACTAACACCTCTAATAGAGGATCTATCTATCTCAACCCTACCTTCCTCACCTCAAAAAATCAATCAACCTACCAACCATCCTCCCTAACCTATAAGCATGTCTATTGCATCCACTACCTATAGATCAGAACCAATACACAAACTTTTTTCCACATTAGTAAAATAATTAAAATTCACCTTAAAACTAAACATGGATTAAACCAATTTATAACAATAGTTAGGAATTCCATCCATCAACACACCTAAACCTTCTAGCATGTCTGTAACTAATAAATTCATCATCTCTCCACTGCCTCCTAAACCAATCTAAACCTCCAATAACCCCTCAAATTCTTAGTCAACCAAAAAGGCCACCACCTCACCAACCAAACCTTTCAAAACTCTTGTTGCACCCATCCTTAAAAGTAGACTTAACTTCACCCAAACCTATACCTAGGTCTTGACCCACACCAACTAAGAGGATGAAAGCATTAAGAGGACACATGACTAAGCCTCTACCTCCCCTTACCTCACCCTCTATATTAGGGCCTCACCCTTCCACTTTGCTTAAAAGGAAAACCCCTTTCAACATATGTCATTTATTACCAATTACACCAACACATTTATTAGCTGACACATCAGTCCTTCCTAGATCATAACCAATTAGACCACCAAACTTAGCCACCTCAACTACCAACATACCTAGGCCAAGACTATATGCCTAAACCACCTTACCCAAGCCACCTCTCACCCAACCTATTACCACCCACATACCCATCTTACCAACCAAATTCATGAGCCAAAAACCTTCCTTACCTCTATCAGAATCCTATATAACCATTGTTTAAAGGTTAATGTAGACCTCCTAGCTCACATTACCTCCCATCAAACCTTTAGATCCTCTTATTTCAAATCTAACTTGGTATAATGGATATCAAATTGTTCCTATTATAAGATACCTGGGCATGACACATAGAATTGTAAAGCTCTCAAATCCATTATCTACCAACTCTATGATGAGGATGATCTCTTGGTAGATGACCTTCTATTTATTCCTCCACTATTATACACAATAATTGACCAATAACACATTCTTAATATCACACTCTCATCTTAGAGTGATGAAGAATCTACCCAACCCCCATCACACCTTCCCCTTTTATCCATACCATTAATGTGGTCATATGATCACAACAAAAGGATCAAGGGAAGACCAAAGTATCCATTCATGGACATACCCACCAACTCACCCTATACCAAACTAGACCCAAACCTCCATGCTTGCACCTAAGCCTAAAGTCACTATATTAGCCACATCATTGGCTAACCCCTCTGAATATATCAGGAGAGTAATCCTTAAATAACTCCATTAGACCCCTACTAAAATGAGCCTCTATGAGCTCATTTCCACCTCACCTCACCATTGTTAAGCCATGATCAATGCTATGCAATCCATTGAGGTTAGACTAGGAGACTCCCAACCTATAGAGGCATTTGTCTATGCTCTCCAACTCTCTACCCTTGTCACCTTCAAGGACATAGAGATACCTTCTATTCACCCTAAAGACCCATATCCTCATATTTTTATTAGATCCCACATCAACTAGACTTGCATCAAATAGGTTATGATTGATGGGGGA
Organism: Torreya grandis; assembly: GCA_037957365.1. Lineage (NCBI taxonomy): Eukaryota > Viridiplantae > Streptophyta > Pinopsida > Cupressales > Taxaceae > Torreya > Torreya grandis. The sequence continues at coordinate 683,415 of JARHVA010005641.1, read as the reverse complement.
GCTAGTATTAACATCATCTCTTCCCATGCCTATGAGCAACTCAAACTACCAAACAATGTCATGTTCAAAACTTTAGCCATCCTTGGATATTTTAATGACACTATGACCACTACTTTGGGAATCATCATCTTCCACATTCATCTAGGACCTCACACTCTCCTTGAACTCTTCTATGTAGTCAAAGGTGAATTTTAGTACAATGTTTTACTTAGGAGACCTTCAATTCATGCCATGAGATGTGTACCTTCCACCCTCCATCATTGTGTCAAGTTTGAACATGAAGGTCAAGTTGTTACCATAGAAGTTGACCCTATCCCTTTTGAAACATGCAATATGACCTATCAACCTAATGAAATTCTTCTACCTTCATCCAAAGCACTACAAATGACCACTAACAAGCCCTCACCCATAAAAGCCAAAACCATTATTTCTTCCCCTATAACTAAAGCATCCACCATCTCATATGTCTCCACAGACCAGATACCCATTACTAACCCTTTAGAACCTACATTCCAATGCCTTACCCTTGGAGAATATTGTCTCTTCACCCTTGATGCCCTCCTTACTCCCTAAGAATATAGGAAACTCAACCACTAAATAGGTTATGACTCCAACATTGGAGCCATTAATCCCTTGGGGCCTCTGAGTTATCAAACCCACTTTATCTATGGGGGAATTAATAAACCACTTAACACTATTGTCACTCCCTCTCCACCTCAACCTTTCACCTCCACCTTCTCTTATTTGGACAACCTAGACTATTCCAAACTATACCTTCATAGGTGTGCTTGGAAGGGATTTAGTTTAGGATGATATTAGTATGGACCACACATATTGACCTTGATTGAGACTTGAAAGCCTCAAAAGAATCATGGCCTTGACTTTATTCTAGCCAATAAGAAGAAATCCAAACAAACTACCCCCACCATTGTTGGAGAAGAAACCCCATCCTTACCAACACCTCCTCCACTTATGGATGAGGATGAGGACATCATCCCACCCAAATTATTATTTTTTCAACATGATTACCCTTAGCTCCCTAGATTATAAAAATTAAGGGGCATCCATATCCATCCCTTTGACCCACCCTAAACTCCTAGCAGATGACTCTCCTACCATTAACATTGTTCAGTGTCAAGATGATGATGTTATTCTCACCAACCTTGGTACACCATATTATTTTATCCACAAATATTTACCTCTAGAACCCTCATCCATGTTGAATGAATATATCATATACATTGACATATGAACTCCAGATGACCCCCATATCATCAAACTTGGCTAAAATATAACCTCTGAGGAACTACAAGACTTCTCTACCTTCTTCCAAGATTCTCGTATTGCATTCACCTTGTCATATTCTAACATATATTGTATTAACCTAGCCATTACCACTCAAAACATTATAACCAATCATGATTCCAAACTTATCAAATAGAAACTTCACCAAATGTACCCCCACATAGCTCTCTTTATCAAAGAAGAACTTTAATGCCTCATTTTTATCAACTTTATTCAACCCATCAATTATCCCTAATGGGTTTTGAATATCATACATATCACTAAAGCCATAGGGGGACTATGTATCTATGTGAACTTTCATGACCTTAATCTCACCTACCCAAAGAATGACTTTCCTCTACCTAGTACTGACCAACTCATTGATCTTACAATAGGCCACCTCTCATAGATAGACTCTTAGGTTATAATAAAATTTTGATTGCCCCTAAAGATCAACACAAAATTGACTTTATTACCCCATGGGGGACTTTATATTATAGGTTCATTCCCTTAGCTCTTAATAACATTGGTGCAATCTACCAAAGTGCCATACCCTATATTTTCCATGACCTTATCCATATAATCATTGAAGCCTATGTGGATGACCTTCTTAGGAAGTCTAAGCTTTGCAAATACCATTTATCCATTCTAAATATTATCTTTGAGTGACTTATCCATTATCATGTCTACCTCAATCCCAAGAAATATATTTTTGGGGTCTTGTTAGGTAAACTTCTTGGCTTCATCATTTCCCTTCAAGGAATTGAAGTTGATCTAGCCAAAATCAAATCCATCCTCAAGATTATACCTCTGACCAATCTGAAATAAGTCCATAGCTTATATGGTAAACTTAAATCCATTCACCACTTCATCTTCTAACTCTCTAATTGGTGTTAGCCCTTCCAACACCTCTTGAAAAAGGATGTCTCTTTTAATTGGATTATTGATTCTCAAAAGGCCTTTGATACACTAAAAGAATACCTTCTATCTCTACCTATCCTTACACATCTTAATAATGACCAACCTTTATACCTTTATATCTCTACCATAGACCACTCCATAGGGGTGATGTTTTCCCATCAGGATGAACAACACAAAGGTCAAGCTATCTATTACATTAGCCACACACTTGTTGAATACGAGACCTAGTACACACATCAAGAAACTATGTCTAGCCCTAGTCTTTGTGGCCACCAAACTTTGCCACTACCTTCTTAACCATAATTTTTTTTTCATAACCAATATCGACCCCCTTAAATATATACACTCTAAACCATACCAAAACTAGCATATAGATAAGTGACTCATGATTTTAGCCAAGTTTGACTTTAAGTTCTTCTAGTAGAAGTCAATTAAGGGGAAAGTAATTATTAACCAACTAGCTAAGTCACCCCTAGAGAAAAATCAACCTCCCCATCTTGAATTTCTAAACGAGTCTATTGCAAGCTTATCTCAAGTAAATTTCACAAATTAGGTAACCATGTTTTTTGATGGTTCTAAATGTTAGCATAGTGGGGGAGCTGATATCATCCCTATCTCCCTTATTAGTGAACCACTTATTTTATCATTTAAAATTGAATTTAAATTCACAAATAATGTGGCTGAGTATGAATCCCTAGTAATAGGTCTCTAAACTACCCTAGACTCAATAGTTAGAATAATCAATATCTTTAGAGACTCCTAACTTGTGGGTAACCAAGTTAATGGCATTTACCAGTGTCAGAATGAAATGATGAAACTTTATAGACAACTCATCATAAAAATATTACCCTCATTCAAACACTACCATATTCAAACCACCTCTTACTCTACCAATAATTTTGCTAATACTATGGCTTCTCTTGCCTCTTAGATCCTATCAGTACCCTCAGACTCTAAACTATCAATCATTGTCCGTCGCCTCACCAAAAATTCCTATAACAAATAAGACATTCCAACCATCTTTAGTGTGGAGGAAATTATGCTTGACCTTTGGTATTATCAAACCTTCAACTACCTTTACCTTGGTATAGTTCCCTTAGGCCTCTCTAGGAATGCCCATCGAGCATTTATTCAAATCACCTCTCATTATATCATTATGGGAGGAATTATTTACAAATGAGGCTTAAATGTCTTCTTATTCCATTGCCTTCATGGTATAGAAGCCTCTCATGCTATCAAAGAGACACATGAGGGTATTTTTGGGGGCCACTTTAGTGGACTCATTGTAGCTAAGCATATCATTCACTTGGGCTACTATTGGCCTACCATTAACTGAGATTATTTTGATTCTATGAAAAAGTGTGTCAAATGTCAATAACATGCTAATTTACATCATACACATAGCAATAGCCTTTGCATTTCTATAAACTTTTGGATCTTTTCACAATGGGGTTTAGAACTTATCAGTGAAATTAACCCCCACTCTTTATAATGACATCATTCTATCATTATCGTGACTAAATATTTCACCAAATGGGTGGAGGCTAGTCCCCTTATCTTGACAAAAGCTAAAAAAATTATTGAATTCATCACCCACCATATCATCTACCATTTTTGTGTTCCCCATAAGATCATCATCAATAATGGCAAATCCTTTAAAAATAAACAAGTTTAAGGCCTTTGTGATGTATTTGGTATTAAACATAGCTTTTCATTACCTTAACACCCACATGTAAATGGACAAGTTAAAGCCTCTAAAAAAACCTTTAACAACATGCTTACCAAAATGGTCAATGCCTTAGGTTAGAATTGTCACTTTCACATCCCCTTCACCTTATGGGAACATCATACTAACATTTAAACCTTGATTGGTAATACACCTTTTCACTCATCTTTGGAGCTGAGGTCATCTTGCCTCTTAAAATCCAAATACATTCTCTTTGTGTATCTTTACACAAACTCATTTATGAAGATGATTACTGTTAAGAACATTTATCCTAACTCAAGCTACTTGATGAACGTCATTTGGCCACTCTTTCCCATCTTCATGTCTATCAAGAAAAAATTATGTGTGACTATAACAAACACTTGAAAGTTTAAGAATTAAAAATTGGAGATCTTGTCCTCAAGGAAAACCAACATGTCACTAGTATGGAGAAAATCAAAAGGTTAAAATTTGTTTTCAATTGGCTTGGACCATACATCATTACCCATAAGTATGGATCAAGAGCTTATCATTTGTCCTCTCTCAAAGGTAAACTAGAACCTGAGCCTCTCAATGCTTCACATTTGTACCTATTTTATTGTTAGATAGGGATCATGATCATCATTTGTCTACCTTTAGCTCATCCCTTGCAACCACATTTATTTCCCTCTTTTTAGGGGTAATCGACTAAAACTAGATCATGTGGTTATATATCATAATTATAGCCTAATATGGAACTATAGATATCATGGCTCTATCCATGACATGATTCTCATAGTAATTCCCATCTCTTTGAGATTGGTTCCTATGGTATTTGTCACCTATACCTCTTCTTCACCTATTGAAACATCATGTCATCTTAATCTTTACTTCATAGATGTTATCCATTGAGCATGTATGATAAATTCTATGTAAAGAAAAATAAAATCAAAACAAAAGAAATATCAAATAGAAAAAATAAACCATGGGTCACTCTTAGCATCCACATATCATTCCCTTAAATAATAAATATTGAAAACTTATTCTCAAATTGAAAAATGTAAGGTGGAATGCTCCCTTGAAGGATATCTATCAAAATAATTCAAACTAATCACATAAACTTAGACCAATCCCTTGAAGGATGGCTGAGTAAAGCGTTAGTCAAAGCTAGCAATCTCTTGGAAGCTTCCTACATTGATCAACTTCCTTGACCCTTAGGCAAATAAAAAAAATTAAAAACAAAAGTAATAATAAAAGAATTTTGAAAGCCAAAATCAACTTTCATAATATTAGTAATCTTGGAAAGTCACAATCGGCTCTCCTTAGTAGACTTCCCACATCGATCAGTCTACACTTTCTATATATACATAGACTTGTTTATACTACCTTTTTGGACACCTACAAAAAAGGGCATACTAGTCTTGTTAATGGTTCTAGATTCACCCATTCCCCTCCACATATCATATGTATGGGACTATGAGCTTACTTGACACAATGTTATTAGGATCCCTATCTATCAACCTAAGCTTGATAATGTGAAGCATTTGAAAGGCATATTTTCACTAAGCTAATCCAATTTTAGGTTTCATGTCAGTCTTTACTAGTGAAAAGGCATCATGTTCTTTTGCTTATCTTTTATTAGTCTATGTAAGCCTATAAATAATAAAAACAAACATCATACAACAAGCATGAACATCATGAACTATGTCAACAAGTAACATCATCTATCCATGAATAACATATAGTAGCCAACCATAAACATTCACCTATCCATAACATCATGTAAGCCTTTAAACATGTTATTACACCATAAAAAAATTAATGATCAAAACATCATAGCATATACCATTCACCATTCAATCCACATAACCATAAACATAAGCCATAACATGTATCCATCCATAACATATCTTGTCATGACTATGAGCATAATCAGAACATCACATGTCTACACTACTAAGTCAAATAACCATGAGCATCCATAACCATAAATCATAAGGCATGAAAATCACATAAATGATAGGCATCCATCATATATAAAACATCAAATTTCATACATCATATACATCGAATCATAAAAAATATAATAGATGTCACAATGTATCAAATCTCTCTCAAAACATATACATCTCACTACATCATGTAGGCTAATATCAAAATAATACATCCAAATAATATATCTCAACATAATCATGGGATTGTACCACAACCATTGGAGCCATTTATGTTTACACTTATACTTGGTATTGGTCCCCCTAGTACCCCTCCCTATCTAACTATGGAAGCCCACTACCTTGGTGTAGCTATCAATGGCCCATTGGCCAAGCTCACTCTATACTCTACATACCTCATAGCCTAGGGCATCTAGTATAATACCATCACCTCATAATATCTAAGCTCCATAACATTAGATAAATACCATGCTCGAGGCATTGTGTCTAATGGACCTTTTATTGCTATTTCACCTATCCTAGCCCTCCGCATAAGTAGATCTTTGTCACCTATAATAGTGGTGAGCTGACCCTCTAGCATGGCCACATATCCCTATAAAGCAACCATCTATCTTTGTAAACTAATAACCTAGGCTTGTGCTATGACAAGTGCTACTACTACCTATCCATCTCCTATGCCTAAGCATGTGCCTAGGTTAGATCTACATCCATGGGCTTCTAACCCCCATCACCCTAGCCAAAGTCTATTATAGCATACCTAATCTACTACCAGGCTATGTAACCATTGTCAATACTTACATCATCAATAAAAATCCTCATTGATAACTCCTTAAAATCAAGCACAACCTCCTATGGCTAGGGTGTAGGTAACATAAAATCCACCTCCTCTCTCCTTTACCTAGGGAAATTAGTTGGGATCCCCTAAGCAAGCCCAAACTATCTTTACACATGATCACATAGGAGAATCTCATCCTCAACTATAGCTTAACCATTTGGTATAATAGGCCATAGATGAACCTGCCTACATGGTATCATGCCTAAGTATGACCATCACCATAGATCATCTCCATCATATCATCTACTTACTCACCCTAAATATGATATGCTTCCACACCTTTAATCAATAAACACATTATCCTATGCACATCCTCTGGTAGGATGGTGATATCTATAGTTGATAGCCAAAATATGTTATTTTTTGGGTCCCATCTCTCGATGAACACAACAATCATCATTAGGTCTCATGGTAGATGTTGATAATGTTTCATCATACCTAAGCCTACATCCTCTATCTATCACCACTCCACTAAAGTCATGGCATCTTGGACCTTGGCAAAGAGAGCTAATACTTATCTCTCAGCCTAATCTACTCTATAGCTTGTAAGCATAACATATAAAACTATATTTTAGTGTTTTACCTAATACTAAGTACTAACTTTTGACCTACCTTACCCTACCTCATTTCTATATTACCCCATCCCCCTAGACTAGCTACCTACCTATCCTAGCTAGGCACATCTATATCACTCAACTACCATGCCCCAAAAACATACCTTTTTACACCTCTACCTAAGTAATGAAAATCAACAAATAACCTCAATCCTTGCCCTCAACCATTGATAGTTCCTTAATCATCACCAATTACCTAGGGATGATTATCCCCTTAGGTTTTATCAATGATGGTCAAGTTGAATTGTCACTGGTTATTGTATCCACCCTAGTGGTAGAAAATCAAACCCTAAACCTCGTAAATTTAACCATGCAAGCATCCAACCTATCTAAAAACCCTAATAAAAATAAGTATATTTTCAAATAAATAACCCCTGACCAACTATTTAAAAATCAAACCCTACTTAAGCTTGATTTACCTACATTTAAATCTTACCCAGACCCCACCCAATTCATAACTAGGGATTTTACAAGAAGAAATCCTAAATAGAAAAAAACCCTTACTTTTTTATAAAAGTAAAACCCAACCTAGTTATCAATTTTAAAAACAAAAAATCACCTTGTACCTCATTCTAGAAGCATTTCCATGGCATAGGTCTTGCCCAACCACTCCACCACATCCTTGACCTACATCCATCCTCTCTATCTCACTCAACAAGTACACCACTAGCTTTATTACACATCAATAACCTTGGCCCACCACATGCAAAAATCACAAGCAAATCACCAAAGCATAAATGCAAAAGTCAAAAAAAATGAAAATGACATTCACTTTTTACTTTTACCATAATGAATTTTAGGTTTTTACCCTAACCATCATCAGTTAGGGTGAATGGTGTTAGTTGACCCTTGGGACATTCCCCTAAACATCACCGGTTAGGGTCCCCACTTTACTTTTTAGCACCTACTAGCAACCAACCTAGTTTCTTAGTCATATCTTTCCCACATGGGAAGAACTACATTTGGCCTAAAATTTTACAATATATTACATCCACATAACTATGTAGGTAGAGTCTATGTGCCTTAAGCACATAGAATCAGCTTGTCTATGACCACCAACCTCATCATAGTGTCATTTTTCTATTTTGTCATATTTGGCATGTAATTTTGCAACACTTTTTTGCTTGGTCCCTTGATGATATTGATAAAATTACCATGTTGACCTTTTGTATTTTATGCCACCTTACACACATTGACCTACTTTTGTCTTAATGGGAGAATTCCTACCTCAAATACCCATGACACTTGACCCATTTATGCTTTTTGTGAGAGCACTTCCTACCTTGGATACCCACCAAATACACAAGGATTGATTAGGAGATTTGTGTTTATGAGTGTTCCCAACCACCATACCTATAGGCGATCATATAGTTCACTTGTCATTTATCCTCTTTAGCACTGACCCTTACATTTTATAAACATTGGTAACCTAGTCTATGCACGATCTTGGCTATCGCACCATTTTATCACATTTTATGCATAAGTTTGTGTCACACATGACTAATTATTCTTTTTTTCACCTACCTCATGACCTACCATCTACCTATTATTAAACTTGTACCCTCATATGTTTCACCTCACCCTCTCATGGTTTGAGGGGAGACCACCTACTCCTACTCTTGAGTGAAGTAGATCTAGAGCCAATCTCCATTTTTATTTTACTACTCATTCATGCAAGCTACATAACAAAAAGTGGCAAAATGTAGACACTAAAAATCTACACACCTACAACTCTAAATGTCAAAAATACCCATAAACCTACCTAACCTATCCTACTTACCTAACTCAGAGTCAAGTTGGTCACTTGTCTGGCTTAACTCAACATTTTCACCCATTTTAACCTATATTTTTCCTAGGTCCTCAACCAGTGATGGTTAAGGTGATCAGTGATGATCACCCTAACCAGTGACAGTTAGGTTGGATAGCCTAAAATTAGTGTTTATCCTACATTTAAACCACTACCTTAATTTTCTAAATATGGTAGTCTAAATCTAGTTGTGATACCTTTGCATGGATGAATTATATTTAGAATCCTTCTCTAAGTCTAGTTTGGAAAACCACTTGCACCTTTTACTTGTGCCTATAAGAGAGAGAGACATGGGAGGTTAAACCATCTAAAATTGTTATCAAGAGCTCTTTGTATCCAAAATCTCTTTTTTAGGTTAATTTTCATTATTAAGTTCTATCAGCCATCACATAGGGATCCTACTTATTGTCAAGTCTATGTGAAGCTCCCAAGCATCATTACACTATAGAAATCAACCTAGATTCCATGAATAGGAAAATACACATCAACCAACCATAAAATAATTTTTGGTAAGACAAGTATTCATTTTCTTGTATTCTTTTACCATGTTCTCATTCCAAGCCTAAGCTATCTCCCAAAATCCACTTTTTAGATCCCATTAATTAGTAAACTCAAACCCTAGTTTCACTTCCAAATTTACTAACATGCAAACAATGATGGTTACCCTTGACTAGTGATGGTTACCCTCAACTAGTGATGGTTACCTAACTAGTGATGGTTACCCTTGACTGGTGACGGTTGCATGACTAGAGATGATAACTTATGGCACCAAAAACTAGCAAGCTAATCTGACCCTCTTGCACCCAACCATATTTACTTTTCTTTATTATTGCCTTTTCATAGGCCCCTTTATAATTTTTTGAGCCATACCCCAACCTATTATCACTAGTAATAATTAGTTTATCACTAATTAGATCATTTCTAGTCTCTTTTCTAAACAAGCTTTTCTTATATTTGATTTCAATAATATTCTATTATTGATGAAAGCATCTTCTTTCTAGTTTTATCAACTTAATTGTTTAAAATAGGTGGATTGATAGCCCTTAAGGAATCTCTTGCTTCCAAGGTATATCTCTCACTAGGCAATCCACCTTATTATCTCTCTAACGAACAAGTTTGATCTAGTAATTTTTTTATCTACAAGTCTTCCTCCCAAGCTAAAGAGGAGCTCTCATAATCTTCTGATTCAATGAACACACAAAAAAGTAGGTATTCCTACCACAACCCATATTGAGTTTCTTTTCTCTCTTTCTTTATAACTTAAGTGAAAATTTACATGAAATAAGTGTGATCATCTCTTATGATAGGTAAGAATAGCCAATCATTCCTATAATAAAAAAACATTAGTATTAGCTTAATTACATGTTGATACCTAAGATTAAGCCTAGCCTACTCAGTCTAATTGATCCTCTTTCAGAGGTTTGAACCATTTTAGGTCCTCAAAATCAATTATTTCTGGCTTCTGAGGTAAATTTTTTATTTTCTCTAGGTCAAAGTTGTTATCTAGGTGATTTTGCATATTTTTAAGCAAAAGTGCCATTTTTATGAAAATGGTGACTTCACTTAAAAATAGGCAAAATCACCATTTTATATATTTTCACCCGTATTTGGCATTGTTTCCATTTATAGGAATGATGACTTCAATCAAATTAACCATTTTGCTTGGTGAAGTTGTCTTTTACCCTACCACACAAATAGTGACTTCATCAAAATTTGACCTATCGAGTGAAATAAATGGAAATTAATGACAATTAATGATAAATTTGAGGTTACTTATTGATTCCCCATCATGTATTGGCCATATGTGATCCCACAATTGTTATGATACATGTCATCAAGCACCTCCATGGGATATTTTATCTTAGCAATGTGCACAAATATTTAGAGCTCAAATTCTCAAAGGGATAGAGTGAAAATGAATTGTTTTTAAGCCCAAGGGTGAATATATAGCCAAAAAATTGAATTTTCACCCCTAGGGACTATATCTTATTTCACACACTCTAATAAATGTATTTTTCACATTCATGGTTCATTTTATGCACTGTTTGATCTTAGATGCCTTATTTTTTGGTCATATTATAACCAAACCATCCCTTTGAGCCTCCCTTGAGACCTAATTAACAAAATTATTTTTCAACCTATATCCCATATATATTTTAATATGCATCTTCAAACTCATGTTTAAGCTATAAATGTGTCATTATATTTTTGTAACTCATCGTAAATCCATTTTATGGATTTTTTTGCATAAGCTACCCTTGCGAATTTGCCCTGTTGTAATAAATTATTATTTTTGATCAATAAATGATATATTCTTGCCTTTCTATGGAAAATATTATTTTAAATAATATTATTTATACTTGCAATGATTATAACCACCTTTGGGCAATCATTATATTTTCAACCAATTTAATGATTATAACTTCCTAAGGGCAAATCATTATTTTTATCACTCCACCTACTTGACTAGGGAAAATTCCTATGTCCTTGGTTATAACTACCTTTGGAAAAATTAGTGACCTTCATTCCATTATTTATTATAACCACCTTTATGAAAATTAGTATTTTCTATTTTGTTACTAATTATAACCACCTTTGGGCAAATCACTATTCATTCCATTACCCTACTGGAGTAATTATTCATACCACTACTTATAAATGCCTTTGGAAAAACTAACATCACACTTTTCGTTACTAATTATAACTACCTTTGGGAAAATTAGTGACTCCACCACCATTACTATTTATAACTACATTTGGTTAATTTAATAATCCTACCCCTGTTGTCACTAGATCATGCCATTTTATTCATTTTGAGGGACTGTTTAATGAATCTATTTTGATACCCACTCCCTCAAGTGGGAATCAAGGGATTATAAAACACCCTTTGGGTCATAAATCATTAAGACTAACTAATTTTTATTTCTTTGAAAAAATGTTACTATGCCTATGTCTCACAACACCTTTTAAAATAAGGGCAAACTGTAGACACTTCATTTTGACCAATTTTATGCCTAAACTAGGACTCAATTTAATTTATAGAAAATGACACATTCTAATCCTATAAATAAATTGAGTTAACCAAATTAATTTTCATAATGGATTTAATTTCCAAAAAACATGACTAGGCTATCTTATTTGGCATATTAGACTATATGTACTAAAAACCTAGTTCATTTTTAACCCTAGTCAAATTATGACCTAGTAATTTAACACTTCTGGCCTATCTAGATATTAATTACTAACATTTAAAATAATTTAAAAAATAAAAAAATCACTAATCAAGATTAATTACATTTAAAATCTTAATTAACTTTCATAAATAAAAATTCCAAATCAAATTAGTGAATTTCATTTACCAAAAAGGGAATTTTTAGTCAAATATGAAGTCAAAAGTTAAAGGTATAATAAAGTGATTATTATTTCCTAAATATATAAAAATATTAATCACACCTCAAAAATATATAAATTAAGTTTTCATGCCTCAGAAATATCTAAAAATGAGGTGTCAAGATTTCATGAGTGCTTTGACCCAACTCAGGGTTAGTTTGAATCAACCTAGGTTATTTTAGACTCAACCAAAGTTATAATTTAACCTAACCTCCCTAGGGTTAGTGTTAGTTATTTTATATATAAATACAAGTTCCCACACCATATCTAATAATATTTTAGGTGTATGGTTACTATATTGGTATACCTTCTTGAAGCCTTTGAGAGTAGTGTTATAATGCCCAATTTATGCCAAATTTCACACCAAGCCATACGTGACTATTTGGGAGATGCTACCACCATGGAAGAGAATTGATACAAGAATAAAAACATCATAGTATAAGAATGAAAATCATTATTCCAACAAGTAATCATAAATTTTGACAAAGGAGGTAAGAAATTTGTATTATCATTATCTTTGTTTTGTGATCTTGCTTAGTGTGTTAGGCTCTACCTAGTTCTTATGTAAGAGTGTTTAGTCCTAGTGTATTTTTATGCTTTATTTTTTTTTAATTTGGACTAATAAGATACTGATATACATTTTTTTTACTCTTCAAACACCTAAGGTACATATGTAACCTTGTATTTGAATCTGTGGCACAAGTTGCAATGCCATGCCCTGAAATATAACTTTTATGTAGTGAATAGATGAATTCTTGTCTTCCAATAAAAATTTATGCCTCCAAGACCTTCAAGTTGAAATAAATAAATTTTATCATGTTATATATAAAAATTACATGTACTTCCATGAAATATATTTCCAAATCAACCTGAAAGCATGTTTCACTATTGTTTAGGAGCATGGTAACACTGACAACAAATGTTGTCAAAGTTGAAGTTACAGTTAGATAACTCCATATTCAGTACTTCAAGTATCAAAAATGGAATTAAAAAATATATGAGGTGAAAATAATGTTCAAGATAAGTTTTTTAGCCTCTGATCATGCATGTTTGTGAGATGCACCACCCATTTTAACCTCAAGATCATCGTTCCTAATACAAGAAAAATGTAGTTTTAAGCCTAAAATTAGGAATATATTAAATGAAAATTGTACGTCATTTTTATGAACTATAATAATCATAACATGAATTTAAATTCCATATAAATTCAATTTAGATCATTTTTATGGAATCCTGGAGACAAATATGTGGCATAAGTTACAATGATATGTCTTAAACAAGAGTTTTATAGTGAAGAGATAAGCTCTTATCCTCCAACTGAAATTTTATACCTCCAAGATCAATAGGTGCAAGTCCATCACTTAAAACACATCCATAAAAGTAAATTACATGTGATCCCATGACCAAAACCTATAAATCCACTTCGATGCATGTTTTCACTAGTGTTTAGGAGCATGGAAGTACTAATAACAAATACTATCAAAGTTTAAGATGTAGTTATAGAACTACACCTTCAGTGCTTCATGACTCAAAAATGGCATTTACAACACATTTAGGGTGGTATATAATGTCTATGACTAGGTTATTGGCCTTTGATCATGCCTAGTCAAGAGACCCACCACTCATTTTGGCCTCAAGAACAACCTTCCCAATACAATAAGAATGTAGCTTTTAGCCAAACTCTAAGCATGCATAAAATGAAAGCTCTAATCTATTTGGATGAACCAAAAGAACCTTCAAGTGCATTTATAATACCTATATTTTAAACCTACATCACATTAATGTAACCTTCAAGATGAATTTATGGCATAAGTTATAGTGATGGGTCTTGAAATGCAATGTTTTTGCACTAAAGAGACAAGTTCTTGTCTTCCAACTAGAATTTCTACCTACATGACCTATACATACAAGTCCATCATTTTAAACATGTCTATACAAGTAAATGACACATGTTACCATAGCCAAAACCTATAAATCCACCCATATGTTTAGTTTTACTAGTGTTTAGGAGTATGAAAAGACTAACAACAAATGTTGTCAAAGTTGAAGTTGTAGTTATAAAACTCCACCTCTAGTGCTTCATCAATCAAAACTGATATTTCCAACACATACGTAATGGTGAGTAATGTCTAATACTAGGTTCTTAGCCTCCCATCATACCTTATTAAGAGACCCACTACCCATTCTAGCCTCATGAATGTCCTTTATGTAATAAATAAGTAAAAGTATATTAATCTTCTCTTATCTTCAGGACTATGAATTTCTTTACTAACAATGCGAACTGCATGAATGACGAAGCTTATTTTTCACCACTAACCTACAAATAAATTATTAGTAAGTAATTAAAAATTTAATTTAAATATAATACCTATAAAATAAATAAAATTTGGTAATATTAAATACTTCTAAATTTGACAAGTCAACATACCTTGGAATTTTAATCTAATGAATGACTAAGATCTACACTAATCTTGGTAATATAAATAATAACTTCATGGTATGACTCACAAACTTTCCATATATTCCTATTTGATGGACTCCCATGATATTAACAAATTGAATATTTGTTGTAAGAACCAAATTTGAATAGTTTAGTATCTTTTTATGTGTTTCAAAGTCTTCAAATAACCATTCATCTATTTTTTTATAGGATATTGTTGAAGATAAGTTCCAATGACTTCTAAAAACCTAGTGATATAGTCAATTTTTTCTCCATCTATGACTGAGGAAGTTAATTTTTTATTTTCCTATACATACCAACATAAGTAGTTATCCATTCCCTCTTCATTATCCTCATTATCAATAACCATAAAAACATGCCCCGTATCACAAAAAACAAAATTTTAATGATGTTAGCAAGATAGATAATGAGAATAAATAATACATAACAATTAATCTTCTACCTAGTTTCACCAAATCAAATACATGGTAAAAGTTATGTGATGATGTTATATATGTAAATTATAATTATTTTGGAATATGATATGTGTCAATTATAACTAAATATTTGCATATCCATTCATATAACCACTCTTATGATTCAAACTCATTCCAAATAGAGCCCATGCATGTAGAATATAAATATGCTAAATGTCTCATATGAATAGTCAAAGAACTTGTATATTATCTATGAAATGAGTGGAGATCACTTGATCACATTAAAATAATAAAATCCTTATACTTTTCCAAGTGTTATTCCTCAATCAACTAGAAATATCTATGAATACTAGAGTTTTATTGAGCACCATGGATCCTTTTATCATTACAACATTCAACAATGGTTATTGCATCAATCAAAACAACACCATATTCAAACTTCAACTCCTCTCTTACAATGAATCTTTTTACACATGATCTAACACCATCAT
Source organism: Torreya grandis (assembly GCA_037957365.1). Taxonomy (NCBI): domain Eukaryota; kingdom Viridiplantae; phylum Streptophyta; class Pinopsida; order Cupressales; family Taxaceae; genus Torreya; species Torreya grandis. The sequence continues at coordinate 667,560 of JARHVA010005641.1, read as the reverse complement.
ATTCCCCTTTTCCATGGATAACCTTAATGAAATTCCAAATATTTTATATGCTAGTGGTAATGTGCATCCTTCTCAACCAATAAAACATCCATTAATTCTTAAATTCCAATGTGCAATTGTCTAACCAAATGTAATTTTAATTGAAAGTAATGTTACTCTCAGTAAATTATCTATAAAACATCTCAAAATAACCTTACACATAATTTTTACTATGTGATTGATCATAATTAGCATATAAATGGTACTCCATTAATATTTTTTGATTTTGCTCTATACTATTAGCTTCATACATGAATACTATATGCACAAATAAGGAAACTTATATTAAGTTGTAATACTATGAATGAACTTGCATTTATGGTTTTAATGTGTAATTATAAACAAATTCAACTACTAAAATAATATAACTAAGTGGGAATGTATCCTTGCTTATCTTTAAATGTTCATCTAACCATTTATCCATGTTTATGTGCCTTGCATACTCAAACAATTTACTCTTTAAATTTGACCATAAATTGTAAAATAGGTATCCTTTTTATAAAAAGATAACACCTTTTACATTCTTTGCCATATTTTACTTGATAAGTCATAGATTTTTATTTTATTAAACCAAACTAATTCATGTCCAATTGTACTTGTACTCTCCTCATGGATACAATTTTTTAAGTTTGGAAATCCACAAAAAATGTTGCAATTTCCATCCAAACATGCTTTGTTATAAAATAACTAACCATCTAGTCTTTCACAAAAAATGGCTAGAATAAATTTCTTGGCTTATTTTAAATATAAATTCTATGCCACATTCTTGAAAAATGTTTTCAATATGCAAAGTACAATGTATATGGTGAAAAACATCATAGTGCATTAAAAATTTAACATGTTGCTTACAACAAGTGATGCATGTGTGATTTATTTTTACATAAAATTATTTGGCCATATTAAAATGTATTTGACTAATATAAAGTTGTGGATATTTTTACAAATACTTAGAGTATAATTGTGCTTAGGTCATATCCAATAAATGTTTTGAATGTAATTCATAGTTAAGAGAACCAACTCTTTTTTTCACTACATCTCTTGTATTGGGTGAATCTCTTTTATTGTATTTCTAAAATTGAGCAATTAAATATTTGAGAGTATCAACTATAGCCTTATCCTTTCATGGAATTCTACCATCGAATTCCCAAAGCTTAGTTGTATTGGAATCATTAAGTTTCTAGCATATTCAAAATTACTTTCATTAATGTTTTTCTATTTGTGTCCAATGTTTAGATAGTTTTTTAAATCAATTATTTATCCTATTTGACCAATTACTACACAAGTTATAATTATATGTCGAACATCATTAAAATATTTATTACATGATTTCATGACTATAGTATGATATGCATCATGTATATTTTCATGTTAAAATGTTATAAAACTTAGGGTGTACATTTTAGGTCTCATCTTAATCAATTTCATCAACTAAACAAATAATTGACTTTTTTGACAATCAAAATGTAATTTATCAAATAATCTATTCCAATTTTTTTTAGATAGTCTTCTTGAATGACATTCATACATTTTATTATGCATTGGTTTGAAAATATTTTCATCAAATTGAACTAAGTATTTGCCTTTTCTATGCTCAATCCTTTCAGGTGTTATTAATGGTGTAATTTTTTGATTAGGTGTTTCAAAATCCTTATGTTCACTACTAGTTTTATCATTTTTAATTTCATTGTTTAGTATTTTCATGGCATTTTATTCATTTTTACTTTCATCATTATGTGTTTTCATGAGATTTCATTCATTTTTAGGGGGTAAATCATCATGCATAGACTCATTATCAACAAAATAAAAAATTATACTTTGAATATGGAATTGAAACATATTTTGGACTATTAGGTAAACATTTATCATTATTATTCAATTCATCATTGTTAATTTCATCATTATCTACAACATTTGGTTTATTATGGATAATGTTTGTACCTTTTATTGAGTGACATGTTAAAAATCAAACATTTTCTTTTTCTATCAAATCCTATAATTGCTTTGGTGTTTTATGTTTTAATTTCTTCCTCTTCCTTGAATTAGAACCATCACCCATGACTATAAAAAGAACAATTTGATTCTTTTCAATGGTGGGGTCCTAGAGAACAATTTGATTCTTTTTAGCTTTATCATTAAAAGTGCAAAATGTACAGAGAAGGTAAGTAGGATGAAAAATATTGAAACACCCTAAAATAAATGTTAAACAAAGAGTTCTTGTCTATTGTAACAATAAAATGTATGAATTATAATGCATACAAGTTATCTTATATGTCTATATAGCCATATATCATATTTTTATGATATATGATTATAATATGTGATGTAATCTTATGTTGTATTATTATGTTATATGGTTATTTGATTCAATCCAAACTAGGTAATATTATTATTTCATGAAATATTATACAATTACCTATATATTTGCATTTACATGATACAATTATATGGTCAATTTGACCATATGTTACATCCTATAGAATGGATTGAGCCATAATTTAGGTTGTTGAGCTAATTTGTCCCAAAACATGTCTCTAATTATACCAATTAACTAATTAGATCAACTAATGACTAATTTATCCCTAAATCATGTATCTAATTACACTAATTGACTAATTGGATCATTTCATGACTAATTTAACCCCAAATCACATCCCACTCTTATCTATTTAGGTTGAAGGGGCTCAAATTATCCCCAATTTCCTTTATGATTGAATTAGTAGGCTATTTACTTTATTTTATTATGATATCGAGGTCGATTGACCCCAAATTTACATCCTATATCTAGTCAATATTAGGTTCATGAGTTTCAATTACATCAACTAACTATAAACCTAAATCCTAAGATATAATTTAGGTTCAAGTTGCTCAATATGGACCACATCACATATCTAATTACAATAATTAAGAAATTAGATAAACTCTTGAAAAATTAGAGCTAATTTAACCCCAAATCACATCCTACTTTTGTATTTAGGATGAAGGGGCTCAAATTGGCCCCAATTTCCTTCATGATTAAATAGGTGGACTATATTTGATTTAGTATTTTATGATAGTGGGGTCCATTGGCCTTTAAATTACACCTTATATAGTAAAAACAAGGTTCACAGGGTTGAATTTCATCCAACTTGCATCACTAATTATAATAATCAACTAACTGGCTTGATATGCACAAGGAAATATGAGCAAATTTATAGCCCCAAATCACATCTTATACTCATGTTTAGGTTCAATGGATTTATATTAACCTAAATTACCTCTATATTTGCATTTATGATATAAATAAGGGGGTGATTAAGTTATATGTTGCAACCTATAAAATGGATTGAGCCGTAAATTAGGTTCATGTGGATCAATTTTACACAAATCAAATCTATAATTTCACCAGTTGATTAATTAGATCAATTCACAACTATTTTATCCCCAAATCATATCCTCCTCTTGTAGTTAGGTTGAACCTAGGATCATATTAGCCCTAATTTACTTCATGATTTAATTGATGGACTACTTTCTTTTTTTTTAATGATATTTGTGTTGATTGACCCCCAAATTACATCATATATAATAAAAATTGAGTTCATAGGGTTTAATTTTGTCCAACTTCAACTAATTTTATTTTATTAAACCCTACACCCTAAATTGTAACCCATAATTTAAGCCCATAAGGCTCAATTTGGAACAAATAACATTTTTAATAACACCAATTAACTAATTAGATCAATTCATGATAAAATAAAAGATAATTTAGCCCCAAATCACATCCTACTATTGAAATTATGTTGAAGGGAGTCAAATTAACCTCAATGTCCTCTATGATTGAATGAATGAACTATTTGATTCATTATATGATGGAATTAGAGTCAATTTCAATCAAAATCATGTCATATACAATTCAAACTATGTTTGAATGTGGCTCAATGTTTCTAGAATCATGTAATTGATTACACCATTTCACTAATTGGCTCAATCTATGATAAAATCAAGCCAATTTATCCTCAAATCAAATTATATAGCTGTAATTAGGTTCAAAGGGCTCAGATTAACCCTAATTTCCTCCATAATTAAACCAATCAACTATTTCATTCATTACATGATGATATTGGAGTTTACAGAACATAAAACCACATCTTATACATGTTAAAATTGCATCTATCAATTAATCAAATGACTATTTGCTTCATTATATGATGAAATTGGAGCTGACTAGCCCAAAACCTATTGAAATAATTTACTATCTCATTTAAACAATTGAGTCTTTTCCCCTAATTGATTAAGGGTCTAATTTGGCCCTATAATTTCCTCCACCATTGAAACAATTTACTCTTTCATTCATTTTTAATGAAATTGGGCCTAGTTAAACCATAAACCATATTATATATAGTCAAAATTATGTTCATCGGTGCAAATGTACCAAAATTACATCACTATATCAATTATGTCCTTTTTTTTGCTAGTGTATATATTGATACTCTCAACTTTAAAATAAAGATATAAAATAGATATAAACATAAACATAACCATGTATAAATATATACTTGTTTATTTTTAGTTCAATGTTAAAATAATGTGTTTGTGTTATAGTTTGTACATATTATGTTTATTTTGAATTAAAAAACTAGGCATTTTGAAGATTTTTGAACTAATGGCTTAAACCTATCAACACAACTAAATTTGAGAGTTTTGAGAAAAAAATTCAACTTACATCACCAAATATACTATTAATTTCAATGAGACAATTCATAAAATTATTACCACAATGACAAGAATGCTCACCTCTCTCTACATATATGATTTTTAAAAAAAATTGGACTACTTTAAGGTTTCTATGTTGATTTCTAACTATGGATTTTTTAGGCCAATACATGCCAGAAATATACATGCATACATATGTTTAATTAGTTTTGTTTTAATTGATCTAAATGAAAAAAATATATATGGTCACAAATGAGGCCTAATTCTATACACATTAAAAAAAAGTTTTTTTTGAGGTAGTTATAGAGGTTGTACAACCATCTATCCATTTTTATAAGTTTTTAGGATATATTTACTTGTAAAATTAATTAAAAAAATATATCCATTATTTTATTTAATAAATATAGGTCATAAACAAGATGATCTTTTTTAATTTTACATAAAAGGGTTTCAAGAATACAATTTTTCTATAAAAAGGTTGCATCGATTGAATGACTATCTACTCTATTTTCATAAAAAATAGGAGTTACTATTTAAATTTTAGATCTTTTACCTAATTATACTTAACCATTTAAAATTAAAAAGAGTGTTATATAAATTAGAATCAAAATCCTACCATTCATTTTTTATACCATATGCAAACTTTGAGTGTAGCCATCTCAAATAATTGATAAAAGTTGAGATTTTTAAATTTTTAGGAAAAACATGTCCATGGGTAGGCCCCCTTTTATCCCTCTATTTTTTTCACTTACCTATATGCTCATGGGGAATGTATTATTAGCTAGATGTGATCATGTAAGTGCATTGGAAACCATAATATGATAAATATACGATAGTAAATAAGTGGATTTTCATAAAGAATGGGCTTTGAAAGCATTGTAAGATTCTTATTTTAGACTATTCAAATCAATTTGATAATGTAATAGGGGGAATACTCAAATTTAAAAAATAAATCCAAGGGATGGAATGAGTAATAATGAAATATATTCAAATAAGCTATATAAAAATAAAAATTCAAGTATCTAACCAATAACTTAATTAGAGGATCCCATGGAGTTCCAACGTAAAGGGTATATCCACCTACTTCATTTTGTGATAAGCCACCAATTAGGATATGATGTCATTGTATAGATCCATTTGATCCATTATATTGTATTATAGGTATTTTATGATGCATATTATTCATAAATATATTATATGTCCTTAATGGAGTATGTTATGCTTTGTGATCTTGTGTTTTGATTATGTTTTTCTTTTGATATGGTGATCATTGCAATTCCTTACTGAAATGTTAAAGAATCACAAATAATACTAAGTGTAGCTCCCATTAATCATTTCCATGATATTCTAAGAATTACATTATATTTATATAAATTAGGATCAATGTGAAATAGTGGTTAACATGATTTAAAACCAATAGTGATTGGTAATGTGAGATATAATATGAATTGATTTGGTTTGTATCTTTATTAATATGTTGTGTATCATACCCATGATATTTGAGAAGAACTAGGTTGCATATATTACCTTATTATAAATATGTAACTATAAAATTAGTGCACTATTTTCCATCCATAAGTGGTTTGATAATGAGAGGCTCTAAATAAGAATAATGTTTGTTTTGTTACCTATTTTATATCTATATTTATAGGAGTAACCTTATATATTGATTTCTAATTTGAAATGCTTTTATTAAGAAATCCTTTTTTGAAAATTATTTAGTTATGGTTTGGTAACTATACTTGTAGTCATCTAAAATTTCCAAATTGGTAGTTTGAGTGTGTCTTGTGACACCCAATCCATAGGACCCTCTTGTATGCTCTCATAACCCTTTCAAACACCTTTTTGCTTATAACCAATCATCCGTAGACTTTTAAGACCTAATTCTAGCTCAGCTAGGCCACATTTCCTATGTTAATTCCATCCCCATATGTCCCAAACATGTAATATAGGATTGTTGGGGTTGGACTATAGCACTGGACCCTAGGGTATCCCATTTCCAGCGCTCATATCCAATCACATTTTGAGCCCAAATGACCATTTCCTTCTAATTTCTATTCTTCATTATGTCATCCTAGTACAAATACATCTAACCTTTGACCAATAGATCTATATAAAAACCCATTAAAAGTTAATTTATAAGGGTTTATAAAATATTTAAAAAGCAAGAAATAATACAAGCAAAACCACTGAGGTAAATTTACCTATTCTCTGCATACAACCATCTAATAGAACTACAAGCATATTCAAACCCTCACACTAGTCCTTAACCACCTCAAACACTCTTAGTCTATCATTTTTACATCTTCATAACACTATTTCAAAAAGAACATCAAGTGGGAGAATTACATATGGCTTGATCCCTCTTCAAAGTATTGGTATGTAGGCAACGTGCCAATATAAGGGGTGTGGATACATATTTAGTGCATAGTACACACACTAACTCCTCCCTCTTTCTCAAGTTTTATTCAAGTATAATGAAGGTCTAGGGTTCAAAATTAAATCATATCTACAAGGATATCCATAAACATTCAAGATTCTAAATCTCATAGGTAGGCTTACATTGGGATAGTGAACAAAACCTAGAAAACTCGGATCTTTGTGACCAATGTGGATAATAATGACACAACCTAGAATATAGCATCAGATCCCAAAGTGTCCTATTTTCAACACTCTTATCCTTTTAATGAACAAAATCTAAATCTAGGTTTATGACACCATCCAAGTCATATACAACTATTTTTAGCCTTTGTCTTAGTCATCTCAATCTAGTTCTAAGCTAAGTTGTATTTCTTCTCTTTCATTACTATTTTTAGAAAGATATGAAATTCAAATAAATTATAAAAATTATTACTCTAATTATTCTAATATTATTTATTTATTTATTTTAGACCCTTAACTAAATTAAGAATAAAATTCTAATATTCTCAAAATAGTTAAATCATTTGGGGAACCTGACTTACTTTGTTTTTGTATAAAAAACCCTAGAAACCCTAAGGAAAATTCATTATAATTTTTATAACATTTTTCTAATTTTTCTTATTTATTTAAATCAAACTTTTACATTTAAATTTTTTAATTTACCATAGTAATTTAAAAAATCATTAATTCTAAACCCTAGTTGAATTTATTAGGTCCCTTTGTGCACAAAAACCCTAAAAGCCTTAGGAAAATTTTCTTCCTGATTTTTCCAATATTTTTTTGATTTTTTTCTTACATATTTAAATTAGAATTTCACATTTGATTTTTAAATTTACCATATAAAATTTGACAATCATTTTCTTTTAAAACCCTAGTTGCATATACTAGGTCCCTTTGCCTACTTGAGGTATCACCTTACATTTAAATCAGCTTTCACATATCAAATCAAAAATGGATGTCACTTAATTCATAAAATTTCTTGCAAACAATAAGGTTTCCATACTCAGTCCTATCATGTATATGAATGATGAAGTTTACTATATGTTAATGCAAAGTTTCATTCTCTCCCTCTCATGTTTACTCTTTATAATAAGAGATGATATTACAAAACTTATTGCTAAAAATATTAAGATCCATTTCATTCAAATCAATGTTTAATTTTCCTTAATACAATAGTTCATTACTTCTTTAACATTTTATCTATCTATTATGTGTAATTTAATTTAGAATAAAATCCTTACATACTTAGAGGATTCGTTACATATGCTAACAACAACCCTGTCAAGTTTGAATCTCAGATCTTATGCACATAAAAGAATTTCCTTCTCCTCCTCTCCCCCAAGAGGGTGATAGCTAATTTCCTTCTAACTAGATCCATCCTATCACCCCTCCAAAAGGTGAGGTAGCTTATACTATTATTCCTAATGCATATATTTATCCTATATCTTCTTCAAACCCTCTTCAACATATATGCTTACATGTTAAATTAGAAGTAACACGGGTTTGCACTTATGAGACTCTAAAGGATCAAATCAATAGTATGAGTAAGTTAATTTTAGATTTATAGACATAGAATCAAATATTACATGAAAATATCACAACATTTTAAAATCTTATTATAATACCAAAGCCTCAAAGGCACCCTAGTGCCAATCAAGTATATGCACCTTCACCTAGTCAATTGGTTGCAAATAATGTTATATATCAAAACAAGAAATCAAAACAAAGTAAATCTATAACTAGTGATTCAAAAATCATTCAAAGATCAAATAAGAGTTAACGTGAGGTACTAAGGGAAATGATTAAATCTAAGTTGATCAAACTATCTCCTCTACATCCAATGGCAAGATACAAATATTATTGTGCATATCATAGAATGCATGGGAATCACACAAATTCATGTTTGGAATTGAAAATATATATATAACAAATAATTGATAATGAGGACCATATTCAAGGTAAATTAGTCAAGCAATCCATAGTGACACACTAAAACATTCACAAAGGTTCAAATTCAAAAACAATATAAATGCGGTTACTAAAGCATAACTCAAAACACTAAAAGGATTAAAAGCAAACTAAAAACAAGGAAAAATACCACAAGCATAGCTAAAGCATGTAAAATATGCAAACATACCACTCTAAAATGAGCCTCAACTTTCAAAGTAGTATGGGTTTGGTCAAAAATATCTACAATAGCTTGATTATCAAGGTCAAGGATTGGGTAAGCATGTTCAAGGCATATCTACTCCTATTCTAGTAGTTGATAATGTTTATCACCAAGGTTTAGGATTTATTTAACATCCTAAGTCAAATCATTCATAGACACAATTTATCAAAGGAAAAGATCTAGATACAACAAAATTCAACACTAGCATTCCATTGGTTCAAAATCAAGATAATAATAATGAATGGAACAATACAAGTTATTATGATTCCAAAAATACTGACAATGAATCCAAATATCTAGATTCATATTCATAGCCATTCCCTCATGTTTCACAATCACGTATGATTCCTTTATTTGATATAGGACACCATGATAGGGAGTCTCTCATGAGACTCATCGGTGAGTATCATTTCTTCTCAGTCTTGCTTATATATAACTTCTTTTACATTTCTTGTACATAGTCTCCTTATATTTGATTATACATAACTTATTTTAAAAATACCAAAAATAATATAGCATGTCAAAAAAATTTTAAAAAAAAGCAATACAAAATTTCAAAAATATAAAAAATTCAATTATGTTAAAATACCAAAAAACATTCAAATATTTCAGAATACCAAAAACATTCAAAATATTTAAAAATAAGAAAAACAATATAACATTTCAAAATAAAAAATCATTTTAATAACTCTAAAACACCAAAAACATTTAAATTGTATGTATTACCCATGATTTACATTTCTACTACCATGCTAGACTTATATTTTCTATTCTACGCTATTATTTATTGATTTATCTACATTACCATGGTCCACTTGATCTTATTTGAGTGTGTGAAATGACATCCAGATCCTTGATTGCTTCACTCTACCCATTAAAGGGCATCCTACTTATACATTCTAGTCATACATCAACATATCTACCCATTGAGGGCATCTTATACATGACTACATAATCCAGGTTATGTCATTCCTACACCACACACTCTAGTTATCATGATGATGTATATTACTTACTAGCTTACATAGATTAATCTATCAACACTCACTAGTATATATCACTCATGTATTTCTTAGCATATACCTAGTATTGTACTACATGTCTTACATACTTTTACTTCTTGCTTTGATTAGTTAGATGAGATTGTATTTTTAGCATAGTACATGCCTTCTTTTCTTGTTTTACATAGCTAGATGTGATTACATTTCTTAGTTCCTATTTGTCTCTTGTGTGTGACTTAGGACATTTTATAATGTCATTTGCTAATACTCTTATGTGTTCCTTAGGACATTTTACAATATCCTTTACTTTTGCTCTTCTATGTGATTGTGGCCCTTGTGTCAACCTTGAATATTTTCAATTGTATGTGTATGTGGAATTTAAACATGCCTTATATGCCTAATTTTTAGTCTGAGTGACATGTGCCCATGTCCCTTGTTTGATTGGTCCCTTGGATACTTTTTCATTCTTCTTCATTTTTTCCTTGTTTGCTTGGTGCTTGTTTGCTTTTCACTATTTCTAATGCCATGATCCACATCATGCATTATCTTGCTTTCTAGGATGCCATGATGGACATCATGCTCCATCCCTCCTTAAAAAATAAAAACTAAAAATTTCTTCTTTAATTTATTATACTATACATGCTATTACATTGTTATATCTATCTAGGCATACCCCTATTAATCTAATAATCTCCAATACAAACTATGGTATATCTTGATATATCTTTTTTTATTATTATTGCTATATCATATATTTCATAGCATAACACACTTGCAGGGCTCTTTCGTCTTAGGGAAGTCATTATAGTGTCTTCATTCCTACCCTCAGAAGAGTGGGAAATAAACATGGGTTTTTTCATAGAGATCAAATCTCCTACCAATTAAAAAATTGATTTTAGAATACTCAAAATAGGAGTCATAGATTAAACTAGGTAGAACAAACCATAAAAATAGTGATGATTACAAAATAGTCATCAAATTTAGCAAAGGACAATAGTTTTAGACATGGACAATAGCATTAGATAATATGGTGTCTTATTTTTTAAATCTTTATCCAAACAATAAAAACCCCATATTTTCAAAAAATAAGCTGCAAAGTAAGATCAGTTATAGTTTTGTCACATATGGAACAATTTAGATTCAATAGTTTTAGTACAATTTTTCTCAAAGGATCTAGATATTGGGGGAATCATGCATGGAATGATGGATCTTAATTCCAATTTTAGGCTAGGTAGTTGGTATAACATTGAGATTAGAATCCATGTTACAAAAAATAGTGATTGGAAGTAATGTGTGTGGCACATTTGACTTATTTTCTTTTTGAGTTCAGTATATTACCTAGACATTCTTAGTAGTTATGTGCCTTATTTCATTTGTAGGTGTTTGGCGTCATTTTAGAGTGGCTTTTATACAAGTATAACCTCCACATTTTTGAGTGGCTTCCACATATGCTTAGTTTCTAGTTTTGGAGTGGCTTTCATACAAGCCTAATCTCCTCCTTCTAAAGTGGCCAAGATTGGCCTAGTTTTTATTACACATTTGGCTATCCATGACAAATTTTTATATTATAAAGCATTCATTGGATTAAAGATCCATATCATATGACACACATTCCTATTGGTATCATTTCATAACTTCACTTAGTGGGCAACAATGGAGCCAAAGGACTAGCTAGCCTTTGTATTCTTGAGCCACCTATTTAGAGGGATTGAACCCACAATACAAACATTGATTAGCACATGTATGATCACATAAATTCACTTATTAGGTAATGATGGATCCAAAGGGCCAGCCTTTTCATTCTTGAACCACTCTCAAGTAATTGATCACTCAACTTTGTTCATGATATTACTCTTGGTACAACACATACCCAACATCACTCATCATCACTCAACAACACAATAGGTTTTATATTGGTTTACATACCCAGCGATGTGTATTAATTCCTTTCTCTCCCTCTCTCTTATCATGATTTTGTATGTTCTTATTTTAGATATAACATATCTAGTAAGAAATGATCTCTTTGCCTTCTCTTATAGATTTACATTTCACAATATGCTTTCTCTATGCACACTCAACATCACATAGATTCATGGGATTGACCTTTTTAGGTAAGTTTAGGTATGATTTATAATTTCCTTTATCCTAGTATTTCACTTTGTTACATCACTAGAATAAAGCAGGGGAAAATTTAGTCATATAAAATGTCCAAATTGGTAGCTTGAGTGTGGCTTATGACAACCAATCTATAATACCCTCTTACATGTTCTCATAACCCTTACATACACCTTTTTGATTATAATTAGTCATTCCTATACTTTTAATATTTGATTCTAGCTCATCCAAGCTACATTGACCATGCTAATTCCATCCCCCTAGGTCTTGAGCCTATAGGATAGGAGATTTGGGGTTGGACTATAGTGCTAGACCCTAGGGTGTTCCATTTCTAGTGCTCCTATCCAATCACTTTTTGAACCCAAAAGACCATTTCCTTTCAATTCCTATTCTTCATTATGTTAGCTTAGCATGAATATATTTAACCCATGACCAATATATCTCTATAAAATCCCATTCAAAGATCATTTAGAAGGGGTTAGAAAATATTATAAAAGCAAACAAGAATATAAGAAAAACCACTGAGGTAAATTTCCTTATTCTCTACACATAGCCATCCAATATATCTATAAGCATATTAAAACCCTCACACTAGTCCTTAACCACCTCAAGCACTCTCAATTTGAGATTTCTACATCTGCATAACACTATTGCATAAATCACATCAAGTGGGAAAACCACATATGGCTTGATCCCTCTTCAGAGTATTTGTATGTAGGCAACATGCTCACACAGGGGGTGTGGATACACGTTCATTTCATCTTACACACTAACCCCCCCTCTTTCTCAAGTTTTATTCAAACATAATGAAGGTCTAGGGTTTGATATTAAATCAACTCTACAAAGAGCTCCATTGACATTCAGGATTAGAAATTTTATAGGTAGGTTCACATAGAGACATCAAATAAAACCCAAAAACCTTAGATCTCTATGACTAATTTGGATCATAGTAGTTGGACCTAGACTATAGTACCAGACCCTGAAGTGTCTTATTTTTTATTCTCTTACCGTTTCACCAAATGAAAGCCAGATCTAGGTTCATGACACTATCCCAATCCTACACAACTAGTTTCAACCTTTGTCTTAGATCTCTCAATCTATTTTTAAGCTAAGTTTCATTTCTCCTCTTTCATTACTATTTTTATAAAGCTACAAAAGTCAAATAAATTATATAAATCAGTATTGTAATTATTGTAATATTATTTATTGATTTATTTATTCTAAACCCTTAACTAAATTAGGAATAAAACTCCAATATTCCCAAAATAGTTAAATTAATACCTATGAATGTGGATTTATGAGAGTCTTTAATTTCTCCTTTTTGTACATTTTCCTTGGGAGATGTGATCATTGTTTTGGATTCAACTAATTATGATATAGTTTTACAACTATTTGAATTATTTTTTATATCCAATTTATTTGAAATGGTTGTATTTCATTTATTTTATATAGTAGAAATATCTCTATATTCACCCACTCCAATAGATATAAATAAGAAATGAGAGAAGTATTCATCTTCATCAATGACATTGAAATTTAACTTGTACAATTGATCATATGTAAGTTAATGTGTATATTAATCATCAATGATATAGTAATCCTTGATAGAATATAAAAAAAATTGGATTGACCAATAGTGGTAGTTTTATAAGAGGCTCTTTTACTTTTTTAGGAATTCACACTTGTTTCCCTTCTTTGATAGGATCTTCTATTTATGTAATAAGTTTCAATTTTTATGTAGCTTAATTTAATGGCTCTTTTATTTACTCATGAATTTGATAAATTTTTGTATATTAGGTGGTATGATGGATACCTTATTGGTTTGTGATTGTGTCATTTTGCAATATCAAAAAGGTGCATCATAAGCTATAATTGTATACTCATGCGTATCATGTAAAAATTTGATGCTTATATGCAAAGTAGAAGCTATAGATTTCATTGTATGAATCCATGACTAACCCAAGATTAGATTATATTTTAATTGATTGGGTATGACTTGAAAAATAATAGATATAATTCTAAGACCAAAAAATAAATCAAATGTGATAGTTACAAATATTGGTTTTGGAGTGATATCAAAGACATGTATAGGTTATTCACATTTTTGAAGATTATCCTTATTAATTCCCAATTTATGTTTAAAGTCATAGTTGTAAATATTTATTCTATAACCATTGTCAACCAATGCACACTTGACTAGTTTTCCATGTATTTAAATTTGAATGAACAATGGAATATTTTCTTAAATGATATGCTTGGGAGGTACATATTATTTATCAAAATTAAAAGTATTTCAATATCATTAAAGGTATTTGTTGTTCTTTGTACAATGTGTCCCATTTTTAGTCTAAAAATAGGGACCCTCTTTTTTACTTTAGATTATGGTCTTATACTTTTTAGGAGTTCATTATGGTTGCTTTTTTAAATCAACCTTCTAATATTCCTATTGTGCTAGATGTGAAGATGTGAAATTTGGGTGTGCTTCATGGTTTCATACAAACCCACAAAATTAAGTCTACATTATAAACACTTGTCATGGAAATTCACATCTTAAGTTACTTGGATTTTAATATTTAAATTTACATATATATACTAGGTCTTGATATATTTGTCTACTAGTGTTTTGAAACACATTTTATAGCTTATTATTAGACTATTTCACCTTACATTTTTGTAAATTATCTAATTGTTCTAGAGTTTTCTACCTCTTTTCCTAAATAAATTTCATCCATTTTTGCTTTAATTTAAATCTGAATGACTAAATTTTTATAAGTTTTTACTCTTTAACTTTGTCAATTCTCATAAAAATGAACAAAATTGGATTTGGAATCAAGTAAATGACTAAGTCATTGTGTAGTTTCTAGTTTATACTTAGTCATTTTTTTAGCTTTTGGACTTACCCATTTTTTCAAATAATTATTTGTTGGTTTTCAAATACTTAGCCATTAGTTTTCAAATATTTAGCCATTATTTTTTAAATAAAATCATTTACTATGCCTATTCATATTGTTCCTATAGGTACCCAAAGGGATTAGTCAAAACTTTTGTGTGGAGGCTCAACAACAAAAATTACAAATAAGATAAAAGTTTTTAAGTTTTGTAAAAATCATTCAAGTATTAGATCTTCAAAAAGAGTGTTAATATTTTTTCAAAACTTTCACAAACAAAATTTTTGATGGTAAAACTTGCAAAGGCTTGGACCTTCAAAATAAAATTTCCATACGAAATTTTTGAGTAAAAGTCACTAAGACAAAACTAGTGAAGACTATTTCTAAACAAAAGTCACAAAAAAGGAAGAGAGGCCAAAGCACTTCATGACCATTTTCTAAGTGTTTTGATCTTTGGAAAAAGTGTTAAGAGGAGTAGTTGGAACTTTTGTTTTGAATTAAATTCCCAAATACCAATGCCTAGAAAGAAGATATGACAATAAAAGTTTTAAAGGCTAAGATAAAAGTTGGAAAAGGAAATAACAAAAGTCTGAACTTTTACACAAAGGTTTAGAGATAAAACTTGTGAAAAACAAGTTTGAAATAAAAAATTTTGATGATAAAACTTGTGAATAATTATGTCCTCATAAAAATGTCATGATATAAGTTATGAATAATAAAAATTCACATGAAGGTGTGAAATAAGAGAATCACAAAATTTAGGGGAATTAAAATCTCAAGCCAAAGGTTAATACCCCCATGGTTATAAGGCCCTGAGGAAAAGCCACATGGAATCTCTTCGAAGGGCCTAAAATTATGGAAACTCAAATGAATTGACCATAATATTAAAGTTTAGAGAGCTAAGGGAGTAATGCATGGCAATCAAAATCCAAAAATTAAAGTCCCTGAGAGGACATACAAAGGCCACATGGATATGAAGTTGATAAAAAAAAGTTGTAAATCCAAAACCCACAGATGTAAATGAGTTTCCAAGTATCAAAATGGGGCTCATAATAGTGAAACCAACTGTGTACCAAGGTAAAAGTAGAGGGCAAGCGAGAGGAAGCCATGTGGTAGTAATCCATCATATCTATAAACATGTTGGCTATGTAGTTAACAAAGCATGATCTAAAATTTGACATCCTATCTAGCTATCAAAAATGTCACGAGGCTGAGAATGGAATTCACATCTAATTTGATTTATAGAATCAAATAAAATTTTAACTAAATCATGAATAAGACATGAATCATTAGCATGGTGTATGTAGTGGAATCAAGCATAGAGCATAAAATACAAACTCAACCTTAAAGAGACATGGTAATTGATTGTGTAGAATCATGGGTGGATAATAGTCTTAATACAATAACAACTAATTTTAGATACCTAAATTTAATAGAGGCATGGCTCGATTATGCCAATTCTAGGCATGCCTTCAATCTATCAAAGATTTTAAGCTACCTACATAACCATGATATTGTAATCATATTAATGGTTACTACAACTGCCCCCATAGTGGGTGAATTTATATTTGAATTCAAAATTCTTAGGCCTATGTACCTATATAAGAATGACTCTTAGCTATAAAAATTTGGTCCCTTTATGATTAAGTTATGCTTAGTCTAGCTCCTTTATATTAGAACTTAGGGTAGTGGACCAATCATTTTTTTCATGCATTTCCCTACTTTTTAAATTAGTTTTATGAGGCAAGGTTATTTAGAAGTTGAGTCTATATCTCACCAAGTATTTTATGAATCCTAAATGATTCTTAATATAAACATATTTATCTAAAAGTTTTTCCATTCGTTAGACTTAGTCTGTGTATGTATATGATGACTATGTTTTCTTCTTTGGCTCTGCTACTTCATTCCATATACTCTTGCACCATCCTTAGTTAGAGTTGTGCTAGATCTATCTCAACTAAGAACTAGTTACTCAAAGATTAATCTACTCAATAGAACCAGGATTGTTGACATTAGAAAGTGGAATATTTTTCTCTTTCTCCCCACCCTTCTCTCTTTTTCCTTTTTTTATCAGTTTGTTAGTTTAGATTAGTTTAGTTTCTGAGTTATAGTCTAATTTTCATGTTTATCTTGTTTTTATACTCTTATCTATTGCTCATTTATGTATTTTTGATCTTATAAACAATAGACATTTTTATTTAGAACTAGTGGCTTATTCATAGTTAAATCATTCTACTGGTTCCTTAGGCATAAGATCTTTATTTTGATGAATATTGATCTATCTAAAATACACACCAAAGACCCTTGTCATGGTATGGTCATAATGAGTTGATTGGATGACCCTACATATGAATACCTACTAACCAAAACTTTGGGGGCATTTTTTTTTATAAGTTTACTTTTAGGAGATGGATGGATTAACAAACTATTATCACTCAAAACATGCACACATGTTCAAATGGATCTTGTGCATGTTGATATGCAGCTCATCCATGCCTAAGGCCTTGGACTTGTATGTAAGAGAGTGATTTATTGTCTCATTATAACAATGGGATTGTCACCCAAGGTGTGGAACTCTTTCACTCCTTGGGATTAAATTCTCTAGTAGGTTAGCTTCCCTTATATTCTAGATGCACATAGTTTAATACTCATGTATAGACATATAAATAGTATAATGAAATATACAATTAGTGATAAACCTAAACTTGATAAGGGGAAAAGGGAGAGAAAAGGTAAGAGGGTTGTTATAGTGTAGAAGGTGATACACTGAGAATAGAGTGAGCACCTGAACCTCTTAATGCCATAATAAAACTAACATATTGGTTACATGATCTTCAAATCAGGTGTAATACATAAGTATTTCACATGGAGGTAAGGGAACATAGTGTATCAATAGGAGGGATAAAAAATAATCCAAAAATAATGCCTACATAAACCCATTTATATATAACATGAGACCTATAGAGAATTTTGGTTCTATGTAGAGGTGTGAATAGAGGATGATAATGAGAGGGTCAAACATCCATAAACAGGGGTCAAAAACTATGAATGCACATAGAAAATAAATCATGAATAAAATCAAAACAATTCCTATTAATCTCAATGTCTAAGGAAATATTACAAACTTGAATAAATAGAGCTTTATTATACGAAAAGAGGGATATTGGGGGGGAAATTTTGGTAGTGTTATGGTGCCTATAAATGTTAACCCTTTTATAATGAAAAATAGAGTTTATATATCTCTTGGAAAGGTCTTGTGTAATAAATTTGCCATTAGAGGTGGTAGGTAGGAAACTAAATTTTAAAATAGTGTCTAGAGCACAAGGATGATTAAGAGCATCAAAGTCTTTACAATAACTACTACAGACATGATTATTTAATATAGATCTAATGATTTGACCATGAAAGTATTTGGAGGGTCATTTTTTGATATTTTAGTCATCCTATGAATTTATTGATGATGTAAAATAAACATTAATAGTTAGATGGGATGTGTGTGCATGTCTAAATGCTTTGATAACTACCCTTATATTCAATTCTATTCAAATTTAGTTACCTCAATGTCCAATCAGGCTTAACTACCACCTTTATTCATGACTACCACTTAGGAATCCAACTAGACACACTTGGAATGAAAGCTAAACAAGCCTTGATTGGATATTTCCATGTTATCTTTGCACATGTGGTAGGAAAACCTCACACACACCTATCTTTGGGGACTATGTGTGCATTAGACCATGCACACTTAATTATGGGCAAGTTATGCACAAAGAGTCTAGATTAGATGGAGCACAGATATTTATTTAAATATCAAGTATGCATTAGGCAATGTGCACACATTTGACTTCGATACATGATGTGAAAGGGTGTGTAGGGAGTCATTTAGAATCTACAAATGTGTAGGGAGTCATTTGACTTTAGTAATAACTTCATTATGTGTAGGGAGTCATGTACATGACTTTATCATTTGAGTGTGATGAGCCTCCTAGAGGGGAGTGTACAATAAAATGTATATTTGGTGTTTTCAATCTAGATTGCACCCTATTTTAAGATGTACAAGCACATGTTATCTATAATTGATACAATGGGATCTTTTTAGAGTATGAGTGACTCTAAAGCTATAGGGCTAGTTCCCTTAATATCTATCCCCTAAAACTATTCTATTTTTGACTTTTGGGGTGAAAATGGAAGAAAGAAGCTAAAAAGGGACATCCTACTTACTATGGTGATGTTCCCAAGTAATTGTTTAATCTCTAAAAGATTTTGAAATTAAGACACACATATGGGTCAAAAATAAACTCTTCATATTAATCTTAAACATATGTGTTTCAAAAAAAGGCTTGAAATAAGTTTGCAGTGCAATTTCTATTTTTAGTTCTTTAATTGAATTGTAGAGGATGAGATTACCATAGTAGGTGAGGAAAGGAACTACAAGAAGGGGATAAAAATCTCACTTATATGCTGGGGTAAAATCAATAATACACTTTAATACCATAAAATCATGTGTAAAATATTTCCTTTATTGATTTATGGTACCAATTATAATTTATGTTCTAGCTTTAGGAATAATCCCAAAAGGTTTAAAAAATCCAACATATATTATCCAAAAATAAAGCCTCTAGCCAATTTGGTGAATATGGAGACAAGGATTAATCTTGCCTTAGTTAACTCAAGACATAATCCATTTATAATATTAAATCAAGTCCTTAAGATATCCTAAAACTCCTTAACACATGCATGATCCTCAATCTTGGTGTAGAAAGGAAGGTGGTGGACCATTAATGAGTTGTCAAAACATCTTTCATGAAAATTTACTCCAATCTTGGTCTTGATTTCATTTGAAAGTGGGTTAGAGCTAAAGTGTAACATGTTCTTGAATGAGATAACATAGAACTAGCTAGATATTAAGGACTAGTTAACTCCTTTTAAAGTGAACATGCTATGGGAATAGTAGATAGGTAGTGTTGAAAATTCTCCTTTGAACCCTTTGATAGCCAATTTCAATGTCAAAGATTAAAATTAATTGATAAGCCAAGACTATCAAGATAACTAGGAATAATAACCTATTTATATCAATTAAAAGCCTCTTATAATATTCAAGATAGAAAGATATGACTCTTTTTCAATTTGAACATCTTGAAAAACACCATTAGATACCTGTAAAATTCAAACAAGGTTTAGAAACAAACAAAATCCCACATTTTATTCTTGGAGGCTTGATTCTGATCAATCTTGTATGCTTGTCTAGCATCCTAGGGATAATGTCATCATTTATTTCCACATGAATACTTTACCTTCCTAAAAACTATCATAAAATCTCTAAAAATATCCCACAAACCTCTATAAATTATCTTCAAGCTTCTTATTTCATGAATTTCCCTGCTACTGCTTCATTTTGTCTTCTAAGGTCACTTTTGGGAAATTTTTACAAGTGACGATGTTATGAAAAGGCATGAAAAGGAGATATCAAGAGTTTTAAATCATTTTCAAGAGGTTTCATGACCATTTTAGGTCATTTGAAGGCATTAGATAAAGTTTTGGGCAAATAACTCTCTTAGAAGGGTTTTAATAGGGTTTTAGGACTGTAACTTCTTAACCATGGTTCATAAAGTAAAACCAATATTATACTTAATTCCTACACTAATATCAAGTAAATTTAGGCCTCATTTTAACCCTAATATAATTTATACCCATACAACTTCTCCTGCTTGTACTGAAGGTGGCAGTTGCTTAGCAAATAGGCCATCTAGATAGGTCTATAGTCTTAATGCTTGTTTATACCTCTTATGGGATAAATTTACAAACCAGTTAGACTAAGATAAATATTAATTAACCATTTACATCTTCCTAATATAATTATGGATCATTGTTTTTCATATGGTAGAACCAAGGAGGTTTCCAAACACCTTTTCTGGCTTGCACAAGGAGGTCAAGAGGGGTAATTATCAAATTTGGAAATTTATATTAAATATCCTACCTATAATCTTATCCAATAGGTATAAGAAACTTCTAAAAACCTTATACAATATTTATTTTAACTCTATACAATGATTTTACCTTCTTTTGAAGTGAAAACCTACAAAAAGAGTGATTTTTGTATTATTCTATATAGTTGATGTCAACATACGACTAAATGATGAGAGGATTGAGAGTCCTTAGTAATCTCCAATATATTAATGGTAAAAATATGGAATTTGAGTGCATCCAAATGGGTTTCTTTCCTATCAAGCTCATTTGAGGGTTTCTTTAGGGTTTTAGACTAGCTTAAGATCTTAATCTTTATTTATACAGCTCAGGAAATGGATTGACCTCATTCCACTTCTAAGACCTTATTAGAAGACCTATTCACCTTTCTTGATAACCTCATGATACCATGAAAATTCTCATGTATAGTACAAGATAATTAAATTGCAATAGGAGTTACAAATTTAGTCTCTTTTAAGCTCAAAAAGGGAAAATTTGAATTTTATTGGTCTGAAATCCTATTTTCAAGCTTGAGAAGGCCTCAACATCCTTAGGAAAACTTCATACCATGTTTTTATATTCATTAAAATTGATCATCGATCCTCTATTATCTTTAGACACATTGAGTAGGTTATGTAGTGTTTTTAAGCCTTTTAGGCTTTAATGATAATTTGACCTCATTTCTAGAAGCAAGATGCTATAGATGCTTGCTATTCAGAAATAATTTATTTATGATGCTATTATATGTACCCCTTACATATTGGAGTTTCTCTCAAACATGTATTTCATCACTAATCTATCCTAAGGATGGACTACTACCTTAAATCTTTAATGAGTTTTTTTGGATATGTTTGGGTAAGAAGGGGCATGTAGGTCTATTTTAGGCATGAAGGCTTCATCACATTCATTTCAAAGATCCATTTCACCTTTGAATATTCCCTCAAAATTGTCTTGTAACTTATTAGACCTTCTTCACCAAGGAAGGGCTTAAATCAATCAAGGCTAAAACCTATGTTTGTAGACTTAGGCCACCTATAGGTGCATCTTTGAGGCTGTAGGTGACAAATTTATAGTATATAAACTAAAATCAGTCCTTGAAAGTGTCTTATTTATACTTGATCATAATTTATTCACTATAAGATAATCAATCACAAATACCTTATTGAACATTCAAAACACCAAGACATCTTTGACTGGGATTTCCTTCATGGGGTTATAGTTCTTGATCTTAGTATATGACTGTAAGTCTTCAAGATAGACTTATATGTTATTCTAACTCTTGATTGATACAATATTTTTTATTCTTATGTACTTGGATAGTGATTAAGGCTCTAAAACACTTGATTAATCTCTATGGTGATGGTTTTAACCCTCATTAGTATGAGTAGTGACCAAAAGCTTCATGTAAATGAATTTTGAAAACCCTTTTAGGCCCTTCATTAACTCAATAGTGTCTTTTTCTACTTGAAATTTCATGATATTACCAGTCTCAAAATGTTTATATATTCTTGATGGTCAACTATCCTTTATGCCTTTTTGGGTTATAATTCTGAAGGATTAGGCTTTCCTTTACTATGTTATACGCCTGTAGGGCATCAAATTGGCACTGTAGGTTTCATTTAGTGTGACTCAGCCCTCCTTTGAATATTTTGGTCATTTTATATATTAATTCTATGATGATCATTCCATCAAACAAAAATTACCTTAAGGAAGGTTAAAATCCCTCATGTACACTTCAAAACACTCACTCCCTTCTTATAACAACTATAGGTGACTATTTCTATGTTTGAATTTGTTCATGCCCTTAAGAATATGTTGCTTTAAAATCACCTTATTAATGTCAAATATCCTCATTTTTTCCAAAAATACCTCCACCTAAATAGCTTTAGGTTGCCAAGACCTTATTCCAATTCAAGCTTGTCCTTGAACAAACCTGTATGTGTCCTAAGTGTATGGTCAAGGTTAAGATTTGAAATGTATTGGTATTGAAAACACACCCCTAAAATAAATAATAATATCTCATTTCATCTCTTATCATCCTATATCAAATTCAAATATTTGCTTCATTAGAAAAGATGACCTCGAATTTCACTTGACTCACTCCTACTATCATGGTTGTAGCTTCCTTTTATGATGGCTATAGGTGGAAATCTCTCAAACACTCTTTGAAACTTGTTATGCCATTTATGTCTTATTGATTTCATGTGGAGATATCAATGTATATACTAACCATGATTTTTTTCCCACCATATCATCATAATATCACTTAAAAGGCAGATTTTTCCTTGACTGAAGACTGATCATACCTAAAGTAGACTATAAAGTGTGTGTCATGAGGGATATTTGATTGTCTAAGAGTGGTTTCATGATAATAAATGAAGTAATTATATTAAAAATATTAATTATAAAAAAAATACCTTCCATCACATGCTAAAGTGATAATGTCACCATCCAAAGGTCATGACCATGCTATGACTATGTTGTTTAAACAAAATAAAAAAAATGGTTTTAATGAATCCCTAAAACATGAATTGATAATTATTAATTACCCTTAATATGCTTGATGAATTTAGGGTATAGATAACCTAATAGAGATAAACCTCTCTATCACTCCTTGGTTATGCTATTGTTGAACTCTTCATGACAATGATGGACTATTGTAGGTTATATTTTATGATTGTGTAAGATATTTACTTGGTTTATATACCCTATTTACACTCATGATGTTATTACACCCTATTTACTCTTATAATAATGATATAAATAGTCTATATATGATTTTTCAATGTCTCTCCATACCTCCTTATATTCATTGTTCCATAGTGACCAAAATTTGGCTATAACTACTTGTTGTAGGTGTTCATTTTGACTGTGTCAATCCATTAACTTTTTTATGGTAAAATTAGTGATGGAGAGGGATGAAAGGACAATATTAAATGGATAATGGTGGAAATATGAGGGAAATTCATGAAAGGAGGGTGAAAATGGAACAAGAACACAATGGTATGGGGTGAATGAGATGGAGGTGGAAAGAAGAGGTAGGGAGTATTAAAAAGGTTTATTGAAGGGTGATATTCAAATTAAAACAAATTATCATCATACCATAACCATTTAGAGGCCATTGGAGGATAATAATGGGGAAAACATGAAACCTAGTTTTCTATAAAAACCTTAAAATTTGCAAAAAAAACCTTAAAATATGTTAAACTAGGCCTCTTTAAGTAATTTTAAATGATGAATATGGGATTATTTATATGAATATTTTATAATCATGATTTAAAATAATTATAAACATTATAAATACCCTGAAATAAAACTTTCTTGAAAAATTGAAGTTGTCATCTCTCCTCTTGACTATACAATTCACCTTTGAAGCTCATAAACTACAAAAATGAACTCCTCTTGAAAAAGATAATTTTTTTGACCACTAAAAATGTAAAAAATACTTTAATAAAACCATTAAAAGGTATTTTGGGTCCCTGATAAACTTAACCAACTGGAATTTTTTGGAAATGATGCCATGGTGAGGGGAAACTAAAGAAAATCAAATGTCCTTCTAGTTGCAAGGCTATATAAAACTATCTTATTTATACTAGATGGTTAATGAGCATAGATAATAAAATTTAATAACCACTTGATCCATCATGAATCCCTATAAATCTAGTTTTTTCACCCCAAAATTTAGATATGTACTCTCCTTTATCAGTATGTACCATCAGAAAACCTACAAGCATGTCCTTTTGTGAAAATTCTCCAATTGGAAGGAGGAGACTAGTTTAGGGAATATATGGCCATCAAATACCATATAATTATTTATGAATCATGCTCATGTCTTGTAAAATATATTCCCTACCCTTTATTTATGGAATCCATAGATAATCCATACTATTACTTACAAAATGAAGGAAAATAAGACTTATTTTGGCTTTTAAAAGGAAACTAAGCTTTCCACCAATTTAAATAGAATAATTGAGAAGCATTACATGCCATATCATGAAAAAATAGACTTTAAAAACCTTTTTTAATGATTTAAATATGGAAATTTGGCATGTGTAGGGTAAAACAGGGGCCTTTTCGGCTTAAAAGTATATTAAACCACCTTTTCAAGATTGGAAACTTTGGACTAAGACCAAAATAATATATTTGATTATGTTTAAAGACAAATTTTATAATTTAATGATATTTTTGTCTTACATTTTGAAATTTTAACTAGAATTTGCTCTTTAAGGCGTAAAATTATCAGTTTGACTAATTATAAAGGACTATTGACTGGATTTTTGAAATTTTTTGTATTATGGGGTAATAATTTGTCCTTGAAAGGTCAAATTAATAACACTTAGAGCATGCACTTGTAAATTAATATGAACCCTAAAATCCTTTACTATGGAAGGTCACACATTAAAGTATAGTTCCATAGAGATATTTGAGAGTTTTGAACCTATGTAGGGAGTGATGCATATTCTAGAGTGTGGTCTATGAGTAATGGAAACATAAATGAAAAATTATATGTTTTATTATGGGACCCCATCTCTTAGAATTAATAAGTCTCCAAAATATGAGTACATAGGAAAAATTAAAATCTCATGTACACGCACACAATTGGAGTATGTACTCTACACACTTCCTTTCTTACCACAACTTAAAGCATAGGGACGTTACACACATGACTTGTGCACACAAAAGTATTTATGCATGGTGTATAACTATATTTATTCATAAGCATGCATAAACACTTAGCTGAGGTGTGGATATATGTTGAATTCCATCCTTATTTGATTGTAGGGACCATTCATGTTCAAGCCTATTTCTAAGGGAATTGTCACTATAAAATCATAAAAATGTTCTACATAGTGTCTTATGAATTATATGTAGGCTAGGTTGACTTGGAGGGTTAACATTTTTGGAAACCTCTATGAGATGATTTCCTACTAATCAAGAACCTAGTTTCCTTTGAATCAATCCATTTGGAAATGAGTTATTGAAACTTGAAATACATCTATCCACCATGATAGTTAAATTATTTCACATGATTCTATAACTAGGACTTGTGTTCATTCCTCTATGTACTAATTTTACTACATGTTCATGCATGACTTACCCACCTGATAATGACTGGAATATTACTAAAGAACTAGGCATACCTCATAATAAATGAAGAAAATAAGGAACAAAAAATGTGTGAAATCACTTAAGGAAAAGGAAACAACAAGACAACCTAAAAATATATACATGTGCACATAGGCACTTAGTGAAAATAAGACTATTATAATATATACATGGCATAAATATATGCCTTAGACCACTTGGGTAAAAAAACATCCTCTTAGATTTGTTTCATTATGTGCAAACATGTTGATATATAATGAGAAGAGGTGAATGGGTGCTTGTTTTAATTCAAGGGACTACACTCTGGTTGTTTTTAAAATATGTTTAAAGATGGAGGTATTATTAGGCTCCCTTTTTATTAATATCTCCAACCAATGTTGTGTAGGCTTCTCACCTAGGTGGAAAATGTCTTCAAAACTAAGCTAGTATATTACAAATTTCAACATGATTAGTTGCACTCTTTACTCATGTTAAACCTTATAAAACTCAAGAGGCTCACCCCTAAAGATTAGGAAGACCATGAAGTTAGTAAAATACCCTTGTTTATCCCCCATGTGCATTTTCCCATTGGGATTTTCTTCCTCTATTATTATGACTTTGATCATGCCCACATCTAATTACACTCTTAGATAATTGTGCAAGTCTTTGACACTAAGTGATTCAATGTAATTATTTGATCCAACTATAGCCTCAACCCTGGGATGCTCTTTCACACTTCTTAT
The DNA here is from genome assembly GCA_037957365.1 of Torreya grandis. Taxonomy (NCBI): domain Eukaryota; kingdom Viridiplantae; phylum Streptophyta; class Pinopsida; order Cupressales; family Taxaceae; genus Torreya; species Torreya grandis. Next base: position 640,445 of record JARHVA010005641.1, on the reverse strand, counting down.
ATGGTCAAGAGAGCTTGATGGAACTTATTGTGAAGAATAAACTCATTCAATAACTTCACCCTATATCTTGAGAACTAGTGGTTTGATTTGGGCTTTGAACTCTTTGACCAACTCATTGAATTACCACCATAGGCCTATAGGATCCTATTATAGATAATGGATGGTTGGGATTGATCCTTTCACATGGTTTCTTAGGCCAAAATTATAACATCTCCCTGCTCAATTATCAAATGGGTAGTTGGGAGTCTTTCCATTCGATATAACCATCTCATGATGGGTGCCTTCCTCTTGTAATCATGATTATGATTGTAATTTGATCCCAATATGATTATGGAATTCTTTTTGAAATATGCACTCCTAAAATAACTACTCACTTTCAATATCTTATTTTATTTCATAAGGTGGTATCTGCTCAAACAAGTTGATAATCCCTCTCTCCTATTTTTCTTTCAACTCTTTGTTCTCATACTCCCATAGTAGGTTTGATTCTTCTAGTTTTACAATGCAAAGAGGTATATAAATAATTATCTCTTCCTCAGCCTCACTTGAATTACTTTCCTCTTCATTTATATGATATTTTTTCCCACATAATTGGGCCTCATTCAAAAATGGATATGGTGGGAGGGCAAGAGATTTCAATTGGTGAATAAGGAGTGGCCTTAACTAGATTGGGAATCCTAAAATCAAGATGTTGGGTCTAATAGGGATGCCATGATTGAGTTTAAGGATTCTAAGTAAGAGTAGAATTTTGAGCCAGCATGGGTGCATGCTTCTCCATAGAAGGGGGACCTCTAAAACTTGGGATTTTAAAATTGAGAGGAATGATTGAGAGTTCAAATGGATTACCCTACTTGAATCTAGGGATTTTTAATGTAGAATTTTCTTTATTCATAGGTTGGTTTGCATTTTTAGGAGAAACTTTCTTAAAGTTGTGTATATAAGGGGTTTCTTGGGATTAATTTATTATATTTGCTAGAGAAGTTGACATATCTACTCTTCCATGATTATGATTAGTCTAGATAGGCATTCTTTTTTCATTCCTTTTTTATTTTTTCATCTCATGCTAGTGGATGTAAGATTGGTAAGTAAACTCATCATGCTTCCCATTATATTTAAGATCCTTATCAACCTCCCTCATCTTTTGGGTGAATTTTAGTAGGATGTCCTTGATACTTTGATAGGGATGATTATGAAGGTAAAAATGTTAAATGATAAAAGAATATCTCTTATAAATCTAGTTGAAAGCATGAGTAGGATTATATAGGGGTTGAATTAGGGTGGGAGGGAAGAAACCACTATGAGGAGGTCGGTATCTTATTGGTCCAAGAAAATTTTGGTTAAAATTGAGCACACGCTCAACTTGATATGGATAAAAAAGAGTGTAACAATGGCATATTCATAGAATGTGGGGTGAAAAGACATAGTTTTGGACATTTAGGCTACTTAAACTAGTAGATGTGACATGTGGAGTCACTAGGTGCTTTGCATAGTGTCTTTAACACTTGATTCATTAATAGTAGAACCAATATCTCATCCAAATTTTAGATTTGGCCCTACTAGGCATGAAAAAAACTATTATCTCTTGAAATATGCACCCATGTGTGAAGAGATCTCATGCACATTAATGTGCAATTCTTCCATGCCTAACACCTTGGAGCTACATGATAGAAAGTGATTCAGAGTCTTTCTGTAATAATTGGATCATCCCCCAGGATATGGGACTCTTTTAATCCTTGGAATGAAACTCTGGAGTAGGCTAGCTTCAATCTATTCAAATGCACCTAGTTTAGGACTAGCATGTAAACCTACAAAGAGAAGAATGAAATATAAGACTAGAGATAAACCTAAACTTGACAAGGATAAAAAGGAGATAAAATATAAGAGGGTTTTTTGAGTGTATAAGGTGACCCATCGAGAATAGATCAAGTACTTCACTTGCTTAATGACATAATAAAATTAATAAACTAGTTACATAATATTCAAATCAAGTACACTGCATAAGTGATTTATATGGAGGTAAGGGAATACAACACAACATTAGGATGGATGAAAAACAATCCACATTTAAAACCTACATAGACTTGTGTATACACAACATGAGACTTATTAAAACTTTTAGTTTTGCATAAAGGTTGAAGGGAGGATGATAATGAGAGGGATGAACATCCACATATAAGGGTTAATAACCATGAATGGAAAATCATGAATAAAAACAAAATAATTCCTATTAATATCAAGGTGTAAGGTAATATTAAAAATTCAAATAAATAGATATTTTTTATATCAGAAGAGGGTTCTTAGATGGCAAATTTTGGTAGTGTTATGGTGCCTAGAAACGTTGACCCTTTTACAATAAAAAATAGAGTTTATATACCACTAGACAAGGTCCTATATAATCAATTTTAAATTAGAGGTGGTAGGTAGGAAATTGAATTTGAAATTGGCATACAAATCCCAAGGCTAATTAATAACATTAAAATCATTGCATTAACTACTACAAGCCATGTTTATTCAATTTAGATGTAATGATTTGACCATGAAAGTATTTAGAATGTTATTCTTGGATATTTTACATGGCCTACATGTTTATTGAGGATAAAAGATACAAATTCATAGTTATATGGGATTTGTGTGCATGTTATGATACTTTAATAGCTTACCTTACATTAAATTATGTTCATATTTAGTTACCTCAATGTCTAATCAAGATCAACTACCACCTTTTCTCATGGCCACGACTTGACAATCCACCTAGACTCACCTGGTGCAAAGGTAGTGCAAGCCTTTCTTGGATCTCTCCATGTCATATTTTAACATGTGGTAGGATAACCTAATGTTCACTTATCTTTTGGGATCATTTTTTCACTAGACTATGCATATTTAGTTATGTGTAAGTTGTGTATGGAGAGTCTAGATAGGAGGGAGAGTAGACCTTTATTTGAAGATCAAGTGTGCATTGGGTTGTGCACACATATTTGACTTGGACACAGACTATGTAAGGGTATATGGGGGATTCATTTAGAATATTTAATTATACAAAAGAGATGTCATGTGTCTTAGACTTTAGCCTATAAATAATGAAGTCATAGGTGAAATTATCTACATCTAGGCATGAGACTTCATCATTCAAGTCTGATGACCCTCCTAAAGTGGAGTGCAAAATAAAATGTTTACTTGGAGCATACACTTGTGAATTTGAATCTATTACCTATGCACCTTAATCATGCACATTTAATATTTTACACAAAAACACATGTGATAATTTACTATAGAAGGTTGGGTGTTGAAGTACAGTACTATAGAGATATTTGAGAACTATGAACCTACATAGGGAGCGATGCAAGGTCTAGAGTATGGTCTATGAATAATGTAAGCACACATGTAAACTTATGTGTTTTAGCATGGGACCCCATATATTATACTTAATAAGTCTCCAAATTAATAACATGCAGGAAAAATAAAAATCTTGTGTGCGTGCACATAATTGGAGTTTGCACTTCCTTGCTTATCATTGCCTGAAGCTTGGGGACCTTGTGCACATGACTTGTGTGCATGTTTAATTATATTCTTAGAATTATGGAACATAAATATTTATGCATGACATATAACTAGGATTTATTCATAATCACATGTAAACACTAAGTTGATGTATAGATCTACATTGATTGTCATCCTCAAGTACTTATGGGGATCATCCATCCACAAGCCTATTTTTGAATGAGTCATCATTGTGCAAGAACAAAAACCTTATGCATAATGTCTTATGAATTATGTATAGGCTATTGTGACCTAGAGGGTTAACATAACCCCTACCTAATTTTTGGTTGTGTCAATGGATTAATCAATAGTATTCATGATAGAATAAAATGAATCTAGATATGTATCCATAGGAATATTGGTATTTCACAACATTAAATATAAGATATCCTTGTAATATGGTGGTTTATTTAATATCTCTAGAATAAAAATATTAGCTAATAAATATTAAGTCAATGAGATAAATCCACTTAGTTTGATAAAATTACCTTGGAAGAGGTGGAGGAATAGTGTGAGTAGTAGGATTGGGTTGGGGAGTTAAAGGCCACTGCACTAGTTTGAATAACATGGACATGGGAGTATAAAATTATATATAGGTGAATAATGGTAATAGTTGTGTTGAGGGTGAAGAGGGGGAAGCACAAAAGATTACACATGATCTTTAGCATCTAGTTTTGATAGGAAGTAACTCATATTAGATATTATGATAATATTTATTAAAGATATGTATGAGCTAAATAAATATCTTGGCTTGATTTGGTCTACAAAAAGTAGAATCTTATTTACACCCAAAACCTCTATGTTCAATATTGGGTGAAATATTTATGTAATCTTGCTTAAAAATGGTTAATAACTATCTTGTGATGATTATAATATTTTAGGAGAATTATTATAGGATGTAATATTACAACAATAAGAATTGAAAAGTTCTTGAGGGTCTATATTATACATTTATCCTCTTTATTTGATATACATTTTGTCCATGCTCTAACATAATGAATAACATGATGAAATGGAATACACAATGAAATAATTAATTTCATTCCTATGCAACATATGAGAGAGACTTTCATTAACTAAATCCATTATGAATCGACATATTTATTAGACTTAATTTGTGACCCCAAGTAGAAGCTATTATTAAATTAACTATTCTAATGGGACAAAGGAAGATAAAAACACATATGATGAAATGTCTCCTCATTAATTTATGATTGATGTTGGTTCAATCCAAGTATAAATAAGTTTAACCCAGTTTAATTTGAGAGCAGAAAAAACTACCAATATATGTTTAGTTTATATGAGCTTTCATGTTCATCTACTTGCTTGCTAATTATTTTTCTATATCCTAATACCTATTTGATTTAGCTTGTGAAACAATAAGCTCTACTTCACTATAATTACTATGAAAACCTAAACTAGGTAGGACACTGTCCAAAAAAGATAAAAAAGAGAGAGGGTAGGGCATAAAAGAGGGGGCATATTTGATATAAACAAGCTTTTGGGTAATGTAGAACTAAAAAGAATGTCTCAACATAGTTATACCACTATGTTCCTAGTCCAGATACTACACAATCATAAGCCACTAAATGGAAAGACTTTTAAGGATAAGTGTGAAAGTTATTTTTTTTTAATCCATTCTAAATAAAACTACTACTAGTATATATCTATTGCACACAATGATAGAGAGAAGTCTAAATAAAACATGAAATAACTTAACTAATTATTTATGATAGCTATTACACAACATAACTAAGATAATCATCTAAAAAAATGCACATTAATAGTCCTAGCACCAATTAACTAGATAAATCTAAAGAATAGAGACATTAAATGAAAAAAATGTAATGAAATATATATTCAACATTTTAAAAGTATTATGTTACAATCAATATATCTTGGCAATAAATTAAGGCTAAAGGCATGGGAGAAGGTTAGTATAATCTAGGCCAATTCCAACAGTAGGTAAATGGTTAAAATTGTTGACCTTGGATGCATAGTCAAGGTGAAAACACCAAGGAAAGGTAGGTGCAATACTAACACAATCCCAATAGTATTTTGAACCCAAAAGTATCAAAATTTTACAATGAAAATGTAACCTATTTAAATAGACAATTATATTAACTTATGGTCTCTACTTCTAGATCTACCCACTAATGGGGTGATTACAAATAGTCAATGATGATTTAGAAATGTAAATGAGGTTTTTGACATATTTAAAGATAAGCCTACTAGTTTAGTTGAACCATGCCTCTTTAAAATAAATATTTTGTATTTTAGTTCCTCTTTATCATATTATCCAAGCTTAAACTTGACCTTTTTCCATTAAATTATTTATACAACCCATTCATCAATTTAACAACCTTGATGGTTAAATAGGCCATCAATTTTTAGTCTCATGGCCTATTTGATGACTTGGCATGTCTATATGACTCATTGGGCTTTGTATATCCTTCTTGGCCAATAATCTTTCCATGTGGCATTTCCTCACTACTTAATTTAACCTTTGCCTATGCCTTTATTTTTTCACCTAGTGGCCATATTTTCTTCTTGGGCCTCCTCTATCAATTTGTATTGAGGTTTCATATGGTGTGATTTTATTCACCAGGCTCTCCTAGGGCTCTAAAAAGTCTAACACCCCTAGGAGATTATCATTTTTGATAACTTCCATGTGGATCTTTCTCATTCACTAATATCTCCTTTGGCTCTGACAAGTCTAACACCCCTGGGAGACTATTAGGTATGATAGCTTCCATGTGGCTCTTCCTTATTCATCAAGCTCTCCCAGGGTTTTAACAAGTCTAACACCCCCAAGATATTGGAAGGTCTAATAGTTTCCATGTGGCTCTTCCTCATTCATTGGGATCTTTGAGGGTTTTGATAAGTCTAACACCCTCAGGAGACTAAAAGGTATGAGGACTTCCATGTGGCTCTTCCTCATTCATTGGGCTCTCTTGGGGTTTTGACAAGTCTGACACCCTCAAGAGATTGGTATGTCTAATATATTCCATGTAGATCCTCCTCATTTTTTTGTTTTCCCTTGGTGCTCTAAAAAGTCTAACACCCATAGGATATTTGTAATTATGATAACTTTCACGTGGGTTTTCCTTATTTATTAGGCTCTCTTAGGGTTGTGACAAGTTTGAAACCCATGGGAGACTAACATGTATAATAGTTTCCATATGGATCTATGTATCCTCCTTCACTATAATATTTTCTCCTTGGTCTATTGGCCTCTAACTTAGTGGAATTCCACCACATGGTGAAATCTCACTAACTTCAAGGACTAGAAGGTTTGATGAAATTTATGGATAACTCTAGGACTACATAGTATTGGGATGATGCCACATGGTGACATATTGATAACCTAGAGGCCTATAAGTTTTATTAAATTATAAAAAACACCCCAAGACTATGGAGTAGTGAGATGATGAAATCATATTAACTTGGAGTCCCAAAGCATTTTCCAATTGCTTTAGTTTTGTGGAGCAGAGGAAAGATGCCATGTGGCTCAAAGAACCCTTTAAAGAATTAACTAAGTGCCAAAAGGATTTTATAAATAGGTTGGGACCGTCAAGAGCTATAAAATGGGCCATGTGGCATAAGAAATACTCTAGATGGCCATAGGAAAATACAAAAGGGCACAATCAATATCTTCTATTTTTAAAAGAAAATGACTAAGGCAAATTCAAAAAAAAAAAAGAACAAGGCATAGAATTAAAGCCAAATGAAGACATAATTACACAAAAACATAGCATAAAAAGAAGCCAAATTTTTCCAATTTAAAGTTGATTCATCCATTAGATAGAAAATTAACCAAGTTAAAGAGTAAAACCCTATAAACACTTCATCATTTTGTCATGAAATTAATCAACCATAGACCAACTTGCCAAGGTAACTTTTACAACTCTAAAAAAGTTAGATAATTTGTATAATTCCAACTCAAACATTCCATAAAGGGGAAAATTGAAGAAATCTAAAACATAAATTACCATGGATAATATTCATAAGACTTAGGAAAATATAAGTGTCTATCAAGGACCATTTATAGATGTGTTATTTAGAACAAGTATTTGTAATGAAGATTTGATTATTTAAACTTGGATAATATCAATGAAGCATTCAAAAGGTATAACTTCACATATAGAGACTTTAAAACCAAAGAACACATTAGAACAAGAGGAAAACCACTTGAAATTTGAAAATGAGGCGTGTTAGGACACAAAAATGGTAACTTTTGTAGGGAGAATGATGCAAAAGCATTCATAATCTAGAATCTTTGGTTAAAGCTCTCCAAAACTTTGACTACAAATCTTCACACCTAAACACAAGAATAAAATATAAGCAATCTCTTAGACAAAATTATAAAGATGAAGGAACCAAAGTCTACTTCAACATGTGGCTTACT
>JARHVA010005641.1:515000-627500 GCA_037957365.1 Torreya grandis | reverse complement strand
CTAGTGAATGTCATATTCAAATGCTTCATACAACATCAATAAAAGGCATGCTTGTAACTCATAATCACAATAAAGATATATGTCTATAGGAAATTCCTCTTGATATAAAATATGGTGGCCAATCAAGACTCATTCACCTTAGCAAAATTCAAGATTTGGTAGTGGGACTCTAAAGGAGTAATTCAAGAAAATTTGGCACAATGCTCAACTCATCTCAAAATTAACTATGGTCATCAATATAAAGATGATGATGGGATATATTTGAATGTTGATGATGACTAGGAGGTGTTATCCTAGATAAAAACAAATTAAAAAAAAAAAAGGTATAAGGCTCAGGTAGGCCCCTTTATAACTCCTCTAGATCTTGCTCAGTCCCTGGAGGACCCGACTCCAACATTTTTGGCCATCTCCTAAAGAATTTTTTAGGTTATCTTCATGCCTTATCCTCATTTATATCTATCCATATATCTAGCTCCAATTATTCCAATGGCTTCAAATCCTCATGATCTACCTTTGCTTCCTCTAATTTCTCCTTGAGTTCCACCCTCAACTCCTTTATTAGCACTAGTATTATGGTCATGACAAAGTTGAGCCTAGATTACATGATGCCAAGTAACCCAATTACAACCTACTTAACCATTATCATTTTATCCTATAATATTTGATGAGGTTATTAGCTCAAGAGTGAGCCAAGAATTAGTCACCTAGTAAGAACCCATTGAGTTTCCCCTACTTAGTCCTCCATCTCCTCCCATTTACCTTTTACTCCTTACTCCTACCTCATTATAACTCCTTCTTCTAGTGCCCATTAGTTTGGATTGACCCCCTCTATTTCCCATTGATTCCCATCTATAGTTCACCCAAGTACCCTTATCCTAGATCCTTCCAAGCATCTTCACTTTCTCATTCCATTTATCTCTTTCCATATCACAACTTAAAGTCCTTTTGGTGCCTCTCTTGGGCATGCCATCAACAATAGAAATGACTACATCCTTTTGAATCCTATTACCTATAGTAGTCACCCTCCCAATCCCCACTATAATTATCTCAACACTCTCCTCCATGGTTTTAAGTCCTTCAACATTAACCCTTGTATCCCCTACCATCTTGATCGAGCTATCCACTATAACACCTCGAGCCAACCTAGGAAATAGGTCAAAGAAGAAACACAAGGAAACTCATAATCTAGCTCTAAGTTGAAGGTCTTTAATTCCAATTCCACCTCATTTGTAGGTCTCATAGACCCATCCAACACTAGTAGTATAAAATCTATGATTATCTCCTTGGACCCCTCTATCTCTTACCTAAAGCTCTATTAACCTCACATTTAACCAACCCATCTTGTCCCTATTTTTCCATGACCCATTCCTAGGGGTAATCCCACCTCAAGTGAACCTCACTTAATAATAATGGAAAGCTTAAATTTTCCCATGGGTCTCCCCTTTTATCTTCCCTCCTTTTTCTTCCATGCCCCTTTTACCTCCACTCATTTTATATTTTATTCTATCCACTTCTTCCATCTCCCCTCTACCTCATCTACCATTCACCACCATTTAAACCACACCTCCTATACCCCCACAACATGGGGGATGGTCTCAATGTCACATGCACCACATATGGATATACAAGGCAACCTAGACATATAGTTGAGTTTTGATAGAGCCTCCAATAGTATTAAGAGGATGCTTACTCAGAGATTCATCTAAGAAGGAAACCTGATGATATGGAAAACCCATTAGGATCTATTTTCCTTCACCAATGTGAGGAATAATACTATAGATGAGAAGATGGCTGAGGACCCAATATCCATCCTCTAAGCTACCCATGACATGTTTAAAAATATATTTAAGGACATGCAGAGCCAAGTCTAGATTCTTGAAACTCAAGTGAAAAGTATGTTCCTAGTTAGACTAATTGGGTAGGTCAAAGATGCCCTCCTATTAATTTTATAAATCCTTGGGAAAATACTGGGGATTCATGACAAGACTAATGCAATTATACATTGGAATTAAGCCTACATGGGGAGGATCAAGAAAATTGATGGGAAGTACCAGAAGATACTAGTAATGGTCAATAATGGAATGTTCTTAAAGTTCAAACTAGTGCCAACCTTAGATTTGGTGTTGTACCAAAATTATACTAGGAAAATGAGAGTGATAATGGAGGAGTGGTTAGCCTTGGCCTATAATACAATAAAACCCTTGGAAGAGAATGAGAAGAAGATATTGTCCTACTTAAAGGAGGTCAATATCTTTGTGTTACTCCACTTGGATGGAAATTTACTTGAGTAAGGGGAATTTAGAGTCCACATGGTTCAATTTGACTAGGTTATGAGGGATAAAGTGGCCAAGGAAAACTAAGAAGGAACTTGAATAATGTTGAACCTATCTAATTAGTCCACTATGAGCATCAGCAATCTCTAGAATCTAAACCTCAATGGAAGTATTTTTTTAGATCTCCCAAAGACTGGTAGATTAAGCTAAGGTGATTTTCATGGAGCCTCCAATAAAATTTTATAATTTGGACTAATATTTCAAACTCATGGTAGTTGCATTAGAGATATCCCCTCTTAACACACAGTTAATTAGTTAAGATCCAACCCTTATTAGTCACCTCTACATGTTAACTAGTGGTCCCCCACATATCTCTTGTGGGTTTGTAAGGATTTTTTTTGGTTCAAATTTTGAAATATGTCTGTAACTTTAATGAGTGGCCATCATGGCCTAGGATGGGATCATCATGATTTTTGGAGGTGATCCCTAATCCTTTTCTATTTATAGAAGAATCATATTATGTTTTAGAGGTTGAACAAAAATTGCTTGAAAGTGATATTATATTATTACCAAGATTTCACCTACATTTTATTATCACTCCATATTGTACTAGTGGTCCATATCAGTTATTATAATAATATTCCACTCTTTTAATGAATACAATCTCTATTTTCTACAAAAGGTTCTCTTTTGTGTTGAGTTTTATTTCATCATCATGTTTAAATGATCAACAGTGCTAGGTTAATTGGATTAACACTTTGTCACTTTATGTATGTCATGATTATGATGTGCTTAGTTATTATAATCTTTTTGTGAGTTATTTCATTTATATTTTGGTATTTTTGATAATTTTTGTGCCTAACTACAAATTATCATATTGTGTTGATGTGTTTTTGATAATAAACCCCTATTAATAATCTTTAGTAAGAATTCACATTGAAGGCATACTATCGATTCCCTCAGTCTCTTCCCACTATATGTTCTTAGAGGTATAAATTTAGTGAAACTTGATCTACATTGGTATAACTATGGTATAGTCAAACATTGATCTCATTTTAGACTTGGAGGCTTCCCTTCTATGCCTTAGCCTTCCCTTTTTTGTGTTTATTTAGTGGATCTAAAATCCCCCTTCTCCTATTGTGTTTATAAAGAATAATCCCAACACTCAAGTATTCATAACTACCCTTAACCTATGTGAAGTACATCACATTGAACATCTAGTGGTAATAGTGCATCTCTTAGAGACTATTCACATAGACTCCATTTTTGAAGTCCAATACCTATAACCATGCCTTGGGCTGATCCTAGATCACTCCTAAAAAGAAGGATAAATTTTTTTAGTTTTCCCCACCTTCCCCTTTTCAATAAATTCCAAATCTCATGGGTGTCTTGTAGTAAGAAATATAATGTAGTTAAGAATATGTTGGGGACCAAGCCATGGGTATAATGATAGAATCAAAAAAATTAGATCACTAAGAGAAATTCAAATAAAATCAATGTCTCCATTTTCTTCAAATGTTTAATTAAGGTCAATTGATGACTTTATACAAGAAAATAAACCTTTCTAAAATACACATGTTTTGTTTATAATTACAGGCCTCCAAAATTCATAAATATACAAAAGAAAACTAAAGCAACCTATGTATTTTTTCAAATGTGACTTTTCACTTTCCAAATGTAAATGATCAAACAAATTACCACAATTTTACATACACCATTTGAAGTTATTATCCCATTAACACAAGGAAAATTAAATGCATGGGGTTCACTCTTCTACTCAATGTTTTTTTTAGAAAAAGACTCTCCACAACAATGGGATTCCAAGGAGAAGAATATACTAGAATGATGAAGAAAAATAGGGCCATAACATGCCCACATAAAACAAAACCAAACCAAATCAAGGAAACACAAAAAAATGGAAAGCTATTCTAAATTAAACACATATTCCAATAATAATCTACTATAGAAAATATGGAAACTAATATAACAAATCAAAATGCATAAAGCATAACCTAACTAAATAAATCAAAAGTAAAAAACAAAAATTTAGGTAAACTAATATTAAAAATAATCCCAACAAAATTGGAAGGGTGGGTTTTGAAACCCAACACAACATGATTTCCACATGATGGAAGCAATAAGGTTCTCCTAATAAGTGTCCATAGGAAATCAAGGGCATACTTGTATTTATTAAAAAATTATTAGAGTTTATTATCTATGAAGCTTGGGAAAATAGTAAGCATGCATTCAAAAAAATCACCTCCCTTAGTTCCAAAATTAGAGTAAGTATAAGCATTGGAAGCATTTACTTCAAAGTCTTACCAAACCAATGTAAGAGGTTAAGTTACAAGAGCCCAGTAGTTATGAATATTTAAGCAAGAGGTTTAAGGTATACCAATTCTTTAGGATTTAACTCATTTTCTTGTTGAACATATTCCTTCTCTCCTTGCACATGATAAGTATTCTCATCTAAATCAAAAATTTGAATGATATCATCATCATCAGAGATATTATCTTCTTCTATAAGCACAAAAAAATTAATGAAAGAAGATTGATGAACCATAATATTAATCTGGAAGGATTCTTTTGGAACATATGTAGAGAGAGAAATTTTATAATATGTTATTTTAGTCTTTTGGAAAGTGAACAACTCTTCTATTTACCTTGGATGGAGGCAAGCCAACTGATATTCTACCTAAATAGATTATTCAAAATCCATGGCCAAAGTATTTGTTGTAGACATCTTTATAAATGTGGTAGTTAGGGGTCCAAATCATATAAATATAGATCTAAGACTGATAGAGACTCTATTATAATTATTTTTAAATTATAAATTGAAGTCCCTAATTAGCTTAAAAGGTTATTTTTTAGTCATAAAAAATTCTTATAATAAAACATGAGCATTAATATCTTGACCAAACTGAAGCAAAAATATGTTTTCAAATTCATTCTACATAGTAATAAAGTTAGGTTGTAACCATGAAAACCAATTATATGCTTCTTCCTCCAAATTAAAAGGAAACAATCTGCAAGTGATATCCTCAAATTTAACAATTAGAACATGCATAATATAATTATAATCCATAAGATGATCTTTAACAATCCTTATGATTTCATTCTGAAATCTATTAAGAAACACAAAGGAATCCTCATGTAATTCATGCTAAATACCTAGGATGTTTATGGTTGATTCACCAAGTCAATACATTATGATAACCATAAAATTTAGGGAATTTAGTAAAAGTTTAAAATAAAAGGAGACAAAACCATGTAAATAGGCTTATCTTTATTGGTTCCTTTTCCTCTATGTCTCAATAATTGAATAAAGAAGTGTACAAACTAAGATCTAGACCTTGATATCCTTGCAGTGGGCTATAGTTTGCTCTCAAACAAACAATAATCAAAAGAAAAATAAACATTATTCTAGCACTAGATGTTGTTGGTGTGTTTGAAGCATAAAATAATGGAGAAAATTTAAATGAAGGGTAGTAAGACTCACTCAACAAAATATTCCTTTGAGGCCCAAATTCTTATTGATAACTACTCTTCACAAGAGGCTCTCCTTATAGCACCATTTTTTGTTGGCCTCAATTTGTGACCTCTGTTAGAATCTATTATTCTATTAATTATTTTCATGGGACAAAGGGAGATAGTGACACATGGGATGAAATTTCCCCTTGTTAATTTTATGGTTGATGTTGGTTCAACCCAAAGACCAAGTAGTTTAACCAAGTTAAATATGAGAGCAGTAACTACTACCACTAGAGGTTTAATTGATATGAGAATTCATGTTCATTTACTTGATTGCTAATTATTTTTCTATATCTTACTACCTATTTAATTAAAATTTTGAAATAATAATCCTTGCTTCACTTTAATTCTTATCACAATCCAAACCAGGTCAAGAAACCATCTAAAAAAATTGAGAGAGAGAGAGAGAGAGAGAGAGAGAGAGAGAGAGAGAGAGAGAGAGAGAGAGAGAGAGAGAGAGAGAGAGAGAGAGAGAGAGAGAGAGAGAGAGAGAGAGAGAGAGAGAGAGAGAGAGAGAGAGAGAGAGAGGTTATAAAATAAAATAGGGGGTGTATTTGATTTGATTGAGATTATAGGTACTATAAAATTAAAAATCATGTTTAACCATAATTATGTTACTATGTGTCTAGTCTAACTAATGCACAAACATGAGCCACTTCGTGAGAAAGATTATAAGGATAAGTGTCAAAGCCATTTATTTATTAAATACATTATAAATAAAACTATTGGTAATCTATATCTATTTTACAAAAAAATTGAGATAATTATAAATAAAACATGAAATAACTCAATAAACTAGTTATGATACCTAATACGGAACATAACTAAGACAATCATCTGCAAATAAACACATTAACAGTCCTAGCAATAATTAACTAGATAAATATAAAAAATAGAAACATTAAATAAAATATGTAATAAAATATATATTCAAAATTCTAAAAGCATTATGTTATAATCAATATCCCTTGACAAGTAATTAAATTTAAAGGCATGGGAGAAAGGCTAGTGTAATCTAGGCTAATTCTAGCATCAGTTTGATGACTAAAATACTAACCTTGGATGTGTAGCCAAGGTGAAAACACCAAGGAAAGGTAGATACAATATTAAAACAATCATAATATCATTTTTACCTTAAAATTATCAAACTTTTTATGATGAAATGCATCTTGTTTAACTAGATAGTTTGATAAGCTTGTGGTCTTTATTTTTATCTCAACCCACTAATGGGGTGGTTACAAATATTCAATGATAATTTAGAAATGTAGTTGATATTTTTGATAAATTTGAACGTGAGACCAGTAATTAATTTTAATCATTCCTTTTTAATAAAATAATTTGTCTTTTATCACATTTTTATCTCATTAACCAAGCTTCAACTTGACCTTTTACCATCTAATCAAGTTCACAACCCATTCATCAATTTGAAAACCTTGATGTCTAGATATGCCAATATTTTTTAGTCTTGTATCCTCTATGATGACTTAAAATTTCTATGTGGCTCATCAATATTTTTATATCCTTCTTGGTTAATTTCTTTTCTTTGTGATATTTCTTGATTTCTTTGCTCAACCTTCATTTATGCCTTTATTTTTCCACCTGACAGCCATCTATTCTTCCTAGGACTTCTCTATCAATTTGTACATAAGTACCACATGGAATTAAATCATTTTATAATATCTCCAAGGATATAATAATTCTGACACCCTAAGAGACTAGTAAGTCTCACAACTTCCACATGGATCTTCTTTATTCGTTAGGCTCTCTTGGGGCTTTAACAAATTTGACACCTCTAGGAGACTAATATATCTAAAAAATTACACATGTCCCTTCCTCATAAACTAGGCTCTCTAGAGGATCTAAAAATTCCAAAACATAGATGATATTATTAGGTACACCAACTTCCACATGGATTTTTGTCATTCATCAAGATTTCCTAGGGTTATGACAAGTCTGACACCCTTAAGTGACTGGTGAGTCTAACAACTTTCACATGGCTCTTCCTCATTCATCAGGATATCCTAGGGTTATGATAAGTATGAAACCCATAGGATATTGATAGGTATAACAATTCCATGTAGCTCTTCCTCATTCACTAGGCTCTCCTAAGTCTCTGACAAGTCTGACACCCCTAAGAGACTAGTAGATCTAACAGCTTCCATATGGATATTCCTAATTCACCAAGGTCTTCAAGTGTTCTAATAGTCTTTATACCCTCAAGAGACTAGTAGGTATAATATATTACACATGGATATGTATATCATTGTCTATTAATCTCTTTTTTCCTCAATTTATTAGCCATGGGCTCCATAAGATGTTCTTAAGTGGTTCAATCCTACTAACCCAAAGACTCTGAAGGTTTTATGACCTATATGAACCAACTCAAGACTATGGAGTAGTAGGATGATGTCACATGGTGATATATAAAAGCCCTAAAAGGTTTAATGAACTATATAAATCAACTTGGGACTATGGAGTAGTGAGATGATAGTATGTGGTGAAATCCTACTAATTCAAAGGCCTAGAGGGTTTGAAAAATTTATTTAAAATAGACTAAGTGTAGTATCAAGATGATGTCACATGGTGAAATATTACTAATTCAAAGGCCTAGAGGGTTTGATAAATTTATTAAGAATTGACTAGGTTTCAAAAGGATTTTTCAAATGGGTCAGGGCTATTAAGATTTGTGAAATGGGTCACATGGCACAAGAGATACTCTAGATGCACATAGTAAAAGATAAAAGGTAAAAATTAACATTTTTCATTTTTAAAATCAAAAGGATAAGGAAAAATTTGAAAAATGACTAAGGCACAAAATTAAATTTGAATGAATGCATGATAACATGAAAAATTATCATAAATGGAAGGCCACTTTTATCAATTTAAAGTTGATTCATCCATTAAATTGAAAATTGACTAAGCTGAAGAGTAAAAAATTATAAACATTTAATCATTTTATCATGAAATTAATCAACCATGTACCAACTTGATAAGGGAACTTTTACAACAACTCTAAAAACTTAGATAATTTACATGGGTCCAATTCAAACATTTCACAAAAGGGAAATTTGAAGTAATATAAAACATTAATTAACATGGATAATATTTATAAGAATTAGGAAAATTCAAGTATTTATCAAGGACCAATTCTAGATGTGTTATTTAGAACAAGGATTTTTAATGAAGTCTTGATTATTCAGACTTGGATGATATCAACAAATTATTTTAGGAAAAACTTAAAATCTAGAACCCTGAAAACCAAAGATGAAACTAGAAAAAGTGGGTCCCCATTTGAAATTTGAAAATGGGGTGTGTTAGTACACAATAGAATCTAATGACTATGAATATAATACAAGAAAAAATCAAGGTATGAAGCATAATATAGATAAGGGTTTGAATGATTATGTCATCTCTCAAATATAATTTCTCATTCATATATTATACCATATACCACTATCCCATATACAAGGGAATGATGATAATAAATTACCTAGGCGATACACTCCTATTAGGTGCACCATAAATCAAATGACTAAAAATGGTTTACAACAGTATAAACAAGGGTCCATATGTGTTTCTAGTAGACTGTGATGTACTAAACAAAATATGTGTTTAATTATATATAACGGATGGAGTATTAGGGTGGTACCCCTCACACCATGGTGTCCATAAAATATATCACTACTTATCTCATAACAATAATCATTATGTAGTTTTAAAACTATCAAAACATAACTTCTAAAAATAAGTAACAAACAAATAGAAAATAAAGAAAAAATAACATAGAAATATTTTTATGTATAAAGATCAACAAATTTCAACCTGAGGTTGAAATAAAGAGATTTAGTTTTATATGTTATTCAATGTGAAAAAAATTATTTAGTGTCAAATTAAATCCATTGTTAAAAATATTTGCTTGTGGTTTGAAATTTATATCCAAGGTTGAAAGTTGTTTTATTTTAGTGTCAGTTTCATAACCCAATTTTTATAACCATTTAAAATTTGTTGACTAATTTTATTTGACATTGGTATGACATATTATATGTTATTTTAATTAATATGACTATTATATCATGGAAATGATTTAGATTCTCTTATTAATTAGTTGATTATGTCATTATTATGATTATTTTGTGTTGATCACAATTATTATTTGGTTATAAATATTTATTGTAATAAATGGTTCAAATACTATCGATGTCTTATTTTCATTATTGGATGAACTAAAATGAGATAGGGTTGATCAATGGAGTCTGAATTATAGATGTGTGTGTGGAAAGTTTGTTACATTCTAACAAGAGTTGAGATGCTTAAGATTATAAAAATAACCACTAATTTTTTAGTCTATTTGTTGACTATTGAATGTATTTTGTTAGTTTGAATCATGTTATAAGTTTAGAGTTTGAGTGTGATTTTATTACCTGTTTCCTTGGTTTTATTATTTAATTTACTTAGTAAATCAACTTATTTGTTTAATTTGGCATCACATTGGATTATCATATTCAAGTTTCTATTATGGTTAGAACTAAGTTCTAATACAACTTCGTGAGATGGAAGTGATTAAGATCTCACCTATGCTTGTGATAATGTCTCTTTACATGATACATGGGCATGATTATCTATTATACTAATTCCTATAATCTTGACTTCATCATAAATTTTATTATCTTACTTTATTTATGAATTGACACCTTTCTAAAGGGTAGTGATTACCACTTTATAAAGGATATAATGTTGCCTTTTTAATTGATTGGTTTAGAATTTTGTTTGGTCTGAGTCAATTAGACCTTAGACCAGTGACTTGCATTATTTGACTATCATTTTGTTATTTAAAATGATGGTATTTTCATCCAAAACCATCATATTCATGGCATATCATGGTGATGGTACAATGCAAAGTTGACTTAAAGTTTATATTCAATGGCACTTTATTTGAAGTGTTAGTTCTAGCTCCTTTATTAACTCAATTTTTATTGTGTTTTGTGTGAGCTCAAAGGGAACCCTAACTATCGCTACTTATTTTTTGGGATCTAATATACCAATGATAATCTCTTGTGTTTAAAGGATTGTTTGGGTCTATCGAGGTGGAGATTGTTGGTGGATAGACTGTAGTTCTAATAAAATAAATGGGTATCATAGGGGAATAAAAAGTTAATTCCTTCATCATTTTTAACCATGAACCAAGTTATTTCATTTTTTATTTAGGCTTTGAAGGGTTTGAAACTAATTGATTTTCCATGAGAGAGAGAGTTTGTGTGTGTTGGGTGTGTGAAAGCATGGAAAAAGGAGAAAAAAGAGACTCTCTTCCAATAAAAATGGAGGATAAGACATATTGTAAACATTTATCCATGTATGTTTTGTATTGGATTTGTTTTTACTTATTTTATTTAGAGTAAAAATGGCATTGCAAGCAATGTAAATGAAAGATAACCCTAGAGTTTATTGGACATGCAAGTTAAGTTTTTGTGATATAGTGCCATGCACATTTATCATAATGTTGCTTGTATTTTATTGTATTGGATTTGTATTTGAACTGTTGCCTTGCATCTTGATTTTTTGGATTGTTTGGAAGTGGTTCACACCTTGATTGTTGGTTGTGTGAAGTGAATGATAGGTGTTTGTGGCATAATTACTTCATGGCCTAACTATGAAGACTTGTATTCATATCATAGAAATTTAGGGTTCATATTGAGAATGTTTTTTATTTTGTGGCTCTTCCTTGATGGGTTTGTTTGAGTGGTTATGGAAAATTAGAAATTATGTGGAATATTTATGCCACCCTATAATCCAAAATCCACCATCAAGCTAATAGATGGGGTGCCTAGGGCCACTAATGGGGGGATCATAGGGTTGGTTGGTTGGGTTTTAACACTATACAAGTTGTTTTTATTATACTACATATGGTTTTTAATATGTATATTAGTTCTTGGAACCATGTTTGAATAAACTCACTGGGAGTCAAGATTGTTATTATACATAGTGCATCATTTGCTTTAGTGTTTATATATGCCTTGAATTTTATTATATAATAGATATTATATGATATATTTTATATATTCATTACTTGAAACTATGTAAATAAGGGTTGATTGAATATTCCAGAATCTTAATATGGCTATATATGATTTTTGAATTGAATGCCTATTCAAAATTAGGATGACTATGTAATTGTTATTGAGTCTTGTTTTCAGTATTTGTAATTATTGCAATTATTTTGGGAATCTATAATCAATGTGGTCACTTGAATTGAATTTTTATAATTTTATTTATTCATTTATAAATTCACTAAAGAAATATGTTGAATGCATTCTGTGTTTGATTGTGAATCATTGTTATGAATCTTCAAATTCATTTTCATTATAATATGATTTCACATTATTTATAATATTCATCATGTATTCTTGAATCGAATCATTGATATTTTTTTACCCAGATGTTATAAAATTGTTATGGAGAAAAGGTTGACTATGCATGAGGTGAATCTTTATATATTGTTATATCTCGATTTTATCCTATGACTTATAAACCTTTAATCCATTGATTGGTAAGGTTAATATATGATTACTATTGCTTTGATTTTGAGCTTTATGACATATACTATAATGAGACAATAACATTATTGATTAGATTAAAGGATTGGATAATTGTATGTTATATTTTGTACATTATGGGTATTTATTAGTTAGTTGTGCATCATTGGTGATATATATGATGACTTAGACTACCTACCTAATTATTATGAGATGGATGTAGGATAGGTCCTACCCTCAAAGCTTAATGAGGGAGAGCATAATTGAAGAGGATTGGCTAGATGGAACGATTGAGAGAATATTAGTGGAGATTACTAATGACCCTACACACACATTAGATTTTAAATGTTATGCATAAATGTTAGTGTGTATTGGTTGTGATTATATTTTGTGTGTGGAATTAATTTTAGTATGCATTAGATTTATTTAGTCTAATTGAATTGATTTTTGAATTTAAATCAATAAAATAATTATTAATTGCTATAAAGGTATTATTATTTTAATTATGATTATCTTACAAATAAAAAACAATTAATGACATAATTATCTATTAGTGAAATAGATAATTATACTTATAAATTTTTTTCTTAAAAATTAAAATTATGCATGAAATTTACCTGAAAATTAGGAAAATAGATATTATTATTTATCGAGTCAACTTAAGCTTAAATTTAGAAAACAAAGAAAAAGGGTGTAGTAATTTAAAATGGCATGTTTTTTATAATGATTACAGAAATAAAAAATTTGAAACTATAGTTAGTAAATATAAACAAAGAGTAAAATATTATGCATGAAAGGGAGAATTTAGCATGCAATGAAGGAAATATGGCATGCAAGGAATGACACAACATTGATTAAGGAAAATAAGTTTTATAAATAAAGGAGATTTGAGGAAGAAAAAAACATACAGATATAGAAGAGAGAAACTCAAGAGAGAAGAAGTTAAAGAGTGGAGAAAGGAAAAGGTGTTTTATCAAGTTAGACTTGTAATTACATTTTATATATGCTAAATAGGATGAATTAGTGTAGTTATTATTCAATTTTTTCTTGTGTCTATTTGTTTAACCTGAGTGGTGATTCATTATGCTAGCATGTATTATTGGATAGAGGCTACGTAGTAAATTAAGTGTAGTAATTTTAAATAAACTTACATTTCATATATCTTATTAATTGTTGTAAACTTGTATCTCTTCCTTTTATGGAAGGTGTTTTACCCTCATTTGGATGGTAGCATCTTTATTTATCTAGCATATTATTTTATTCAAATTGTGTGATAATATTATGTGCATGTTTTTAAGTGGTCACATTGAAATATCTTTGGGCTACTTAGTGAAAATCTAAACCACCATTCAAATTTAATCATGCCTACATTTAATCTGCATTAAAAGTGTTTATTATAGTGTATCTTTTTATTAAAACTAAGTATCATTTAACCCTGAGTCTTATTAAAATAAGGTTACATTGAATATATGAAAAGTTGAGTCAAAATTTGTATAGGCTGGGTGTAATATTAAGGGGATGGCATTCCTTATCAAATACCAACATTGACTTGTTTGACCTCTAGATCTAATTAAGATTTGTGTTTCTTTCTTAATACTGGTATGATAATATTTTATTTCCTATGTCTGGATATGGAGGAATGCATTCTAATAGAGCCTATATTTTCTTTAAATTTTAACTTGCATACCATTATTTTGTGATAGTGTTTTGATTGATAGTTATTTCATTCCACTCCCTACAACCATGTGTTGGTCTAAGCATAGAATTAATGTTTTATTATGACTTGTGTTTCTTCCTAAATAAGTCTGGATGTGTGCATTAATAGTTGTATTTGGGTTAAGGTCTACATTTTTATTCTTGTGAAGGATGTATGTTTTGTTAGTGGAGCATTTAAAATTAATTTAAACCTATGTATAGGCTATGTTTCCATTTTTTAAGGTGGCATTATTTTTAGTGTTCTATTTATTCTCTTGGCAATGTTATAAATTCCTTAGGCCATGTTTTATTCTTTTATTGCATATATATATATATATATATATATATATATATATATATATATATATTCCATGGTAGCATTTTACTCTTTGGAGTGGAGTTTTAAATTCTATTGGATAGATTTAATATCTTTTATTAAAGTTTAGAATTTTTATATATAATAACTAGATAGTAATTAATTACGAGTAGATGTATAACTATAATCGTATATATACTCATGTGAAAAATTATATGTTTCCAAAATAGATAATGAGAGAATACTTATTTCTTGTACTAGAGAGATTATGGTTGTGCTTTACTTCTATGATTAGTTATACTTATGAAATATTTACTAAGATAAAGAAGATGGGAATCATTGATTAAATTTAGAATGGAATTACATGATAAAAATATGTTTCTCTTACATGCAAGATGGAAGATTGGTTAGAACTTATTATTGCCCCAAATTTTGGAATTGTTTTGCCAACTCGAGTTGCATTGTAAAGTGAGAATGATTACCATTAGATACATATGAGAATCATGAAAATATAGTTGATACATTTTATATATTAGTAAATACTATATTGAAAATATTAAAAGCACTATAAAAGTCAATTTGTGGAAAATAAATTAATAAACTTTTAAATTTAATAGATAGGAAAAAATATAAATTACTAAGCATACCTTTAGGGCATAGTATAATAGTTTGAGTTGTTAAGATAATCAATTTATGGTCATTTAGATATTAGTCAAATCTATTGGGATTTTGGTAAGATATTGATTAATGTATGCATATTAAAGAATGTTCAAAATGGATAATATGCCTAGATGGTATATGCTATGAGTTATAATAAAATTTCCATGAGAAGGTAGTATGGCTATAATAGTTGATAAAAAGTCATTGGTCAGAATTTGAGTGACCATTGAAAATTAAAATCCATTAAAAGTATTTGATAAGAAATTTTGAGACAACTAAAGTATTGGGGTTTTAAAATAAAAATATGTCTATACTTAGGATTGGGTGTTCTTATGATTAAATAGGACATTAAAGACTATGCCTATATCAAAAATAATAGTTTGATAGTGAGTTTAAATGAAGTGAGAACTTCAACCAATTTAATAATACCCTTAAGTTATGTTCATATAAGGTATAAATTGATTTACCATTATCGAGGTTATGACAATTGATAGTGATGTGAGTATTAAGTAAAGACAAATGGTTAATCTATAACACAATAGTGTTATGAAAACTTGCTAGCTGAGTCAAATTCTATAGCATCATGAAATGATAAACTTGTCCATTTATTTTCATGAAAGTATTTTATAAGAAATGATTCAACATTCCTCAAATAAAATAAATCATTGTGATGTGTGCCTTCAGATTGTGTTTTTATCTGATTATTATTATCCACTGTAATCCAATACTTTCTTGTTTAATAATTATAGTGTAAGATTAATTATTTATGTTTGAGTAGGGTGTTCATACATAATGATATATGATATTATGGTCTATCATATAATTCTTTAGCTAAAAAATTATATGCTCAGATGGTACATACTATATCTATGTGTTTAGACTCTCACCTACGTTGATGGACTAAATGTATGTGTTGGTTATTCTTGATCAGTATGTTTTGTAGTAGTTAGTAGGATATCATGTATGTGCTCATACAATCTTGAGAGTGTAAATGAAAGTTAGATTAGACTTTTATGTGATTTTATGACTTGTGTTTTTATATTTATTCTTGCTTGATTAAAAGCATATGCTTTCATGTATTATGACTGATTAGGGGAAAACTAGTAATTATGTCTTAGAACACTAGACTATGATAATATGGGTTATAATGGGGTGTAGTTATTTGTATCTTATTTTAGTAGTTTGGAATTTGTAGTTATTTATGAATGTGAAACATACTTGGGTGGTATGAACTATAGGCATTATTTACTGTATGAGTTAAATAATAATGTATGATTTATTCTTGCATTGATATAATAAAAGTATACTTCACTTACTCTTATGTATAGCATATGATGTGATATTATTTATAGGAGGATACAATCTATATGAATCTTTGAGTTATATATTATGTTATAGATATTAGAGTTTGTATTGATGATGATAATAGGTAGTGAGATGGATTCCACTAGCCTAGGTAGCACTACCAATGTTGGATAATTTGATCAAGTGGTGTGTGATGAAATCAACCAATTAAGATGATTGTATGTAATTAAAAAACTTTAGCCAAAATAGTGTTACATATACATTGTCATTTCATATGTTTGATTTTCATGTTGTACGATATCATGTTTGAAATTTATTTTCTTTATGATACATGTCATGTAGTAGTAAATCTCAAAAGTACATGGGGTACTAACATGTCTCACTAGATTAACACACCATTATATCTACCTATCCATGAAAGGAGGGCCATTTTTTTATAAGGGATTGTGCATTGGTTTGTTGGCCCATGGTTGGAGTGGAAAATCACTTGGATGATGTTCTCCCTTCCCACTACAATACTACATGGAGATGACATTTGTGATTATTAGTGATACATGTGTTGGATCGACTCGAGCTCTGGAGAGCTTAGAATATATTCATTTTATTAGGCCAGATGCCTAAAAGAAATGTAAATGTAATAATTATTCTTGGTTATATTTGAATAGTAGCTATTTTAATATGAAACCAACTATAGCTATGTCTTATGGTATTTACTTCCCTTGGAGTTGTATAAGATAAATATTGTATGTGGTATTTGAATGAGAAGTACTATTGTTCTTAATTATGGTTTAGATGCATTGTATTTTTTTATTTTGTGGAATCAATGAATGTTAGTTGTTGTTTAAAAAAAATATTACATTTTCTAAGTACAGCTTGAGGGGTTGTAACATATATGTTATTATTTAGATTTCACAATGAATAGACCATCATTTTGTTAATAGTCGTTATAGATTTCTTGGTCACTCAATTTGTTTGAGGATGCATAATGGTTATGATTAAATCATAACATTAAAATAAAATTATATTTGATTGATTTATGTTATGTATGAGTCCTTTCTTGTGCTATCATTAAAAATTGATTCTACATAGCATAGATTGTTTAGGTTGTTTGGAAGTCATCATAGTTATCTTTTATCACTTCATTCGAATTAAAAAATTATATTTTGTTGAGTGTATAGTTTATATAAAATCTTAAATATATGAATGACATTACTCATATCACATAAGTTCAATTAGATACCTTTTTTATAATGAAAGGAAGGAAATAATTCTAATTGGTTATGAATGGTTATTACATTTAGGGGTAAATGAAATAACTGTTGTGGTTGTGTTTATCATTTTGGTACTTTTACTTTGGGGAATAAGATTATATTATTTGAATTTGGATATAATTATTGTTACTAAGTGGTTTTTCATTGACAATGGGACTATTAGTGTGTTAAATGTTGGTTTTACCATTTAAGCATTTTGACTAATAGTGTATGCAAGTTAGTACTCTAGGTTATTAGGTGATGTATATTTGGAAGAAGTCATTGGATTTAATAATTCACTTGTATAAATAAAATTAGAATTGGGTGATTTGGTAAAGTGTCTTGGTTATTTGAAGGCCCATCCAAGTTCAAATATTTGGAAAGGCATATGAGGTCAGTTATGGCTATTGGTTGTATTCTCAAGGCTATTAGTGGTTTTTGGTGATCCTCAAGTTTGGTGGTGGTTGATGTTGGTAATAGTTGGTATACATTTGGTAATATCTATTATACATGTGGCATTCATATGGTTAATAAATTACATGGAGATATAGGCCCCTGATTATGTCCCAAACTAGTATATGCTCTAGTCAAAACCAATTATAAATAAAAAAATAATGCACTTGTATTTGAAAGAGTATTTAGGTTTCTTTAATATTATAAAGATTAAGATAAAATAGTGTTTGAGTCATTATGAATCTATAACAATAATTGAGGTTATGAAAGCTTAATTTGAAAATAACTCATTTTTATAAATTTTTATGGTATTGTTGGGTATTCTAGCCACCAATGTAGAATGTTTCAAAACTTAGAGAGGGGCATCTTCTTATAAAAAAAAGTTGAGTATGACATTCTTGAAATCACTTTACTGATGTTTATTTCTTTGATACCTTAGGTATAATTGAGGACTTAGTTTGACATGTTTTACATTAAGAAGTGTCTCATAGTCTTATGCAGAATCATTGATACCTTGTCAAAGTGTTGTTTCATAACTAGAGATTCTCAAATATGGCCATCAATGTAAATATTATTAAAGTCTTGCATAGTCTCATGTTTAAATATGAGTCTTTTGAAGGTAATTCAATGACAAATGTGTCAAAAGGGGGTTGTAATAATTTATCAAGGTTCATAGGTCCTCGTTATGGTCTAAATCACCTCTTCTCGTTGTAAAACAAAAGGGATCATATGAGGCATAATAAATTTAAAAGGGGTAAAAAGGTCTCAAAATGCATATGAGGGTGTAAAAGGTCATGATGTCTTATTATTTGAATAATTCAAGTCACTTTTGGAAATAAAAAAATATTTTTAATGTCTCATAAATCCACTAATACCAAATTAACCCAGATTATTTCCACTAATCCATACCAAAGATAGTAAAAGTGCATTTAACATCTTATTTTCCCTCCTCCCTTTGCATTCGATGTCTTTTATCCTTATTTTAACGTTGGAGATAGTATTAACAAGCCAAAACCATTCCACTCTCCACATGATATACAGATTTATTAGTTTTTAAATATTTTTTTAGGGTTTACAAGTGTTATGGATAACCATTATTGGTTTAATATCATTAATTTCAAGCAAAAAATGAAGAAATGGCCTTCAAAATTAAGATTTCTATGAGAAAAGTAAAGTTTTTAAGGGTTTTATTCAAGGAAAAAAAATTCTATGTATAATTATATGTTAGGTAAGAGACATTAGAGGTAAATAAACTTTTATTAATTCCATAATAGGTATTAAAAAGGAATATCCATGCTCATCAAGTCAATAAAAGGCCAAAACTAACCAAAGAGCACCTTTATAGACCTAGACAGCCCATTTTCACGGATGTGCTATTTTAGCTATACAAATACATGAAAAAGAAATATAAATGGGAATAATTAAGGAGGTAATTAATAACATATAATACTTTTTTATAATTATATATAGGATGACAAGGATATGAAAAATCATTAAGAAGTCTAAATAGTCCTAAAAGGAGCTCAATGGAGGCATAATTTGTGCTTTTATCTCATTTATGTTGATAAATGATGATGAATGGATAATGGAGGAGGTTAATAGGGTACATAATAGTTGTATACAGGTGTTAGGAGGAATAATTATATTATATGAGCTATTAATCATCATTAAGAAGGTAGACTGCTCCTAAACCCTTACAAAACCCTAAAGCCTCTTGACTTATTTTTGGATGTTTGAAGGTTGTTTTAATGAAGTGAATCAAGATAAAGATAATAAAAATATGATTTAAATACTATTAAGTAACATACAAATATTATTTAAGGCCATGTAACCATTTTCAAGTGTTTCAACAAGGTCTCAAACTTGAATGTGCTTATAC
The DNA here is from genome assembly GCA_037957365.1 of Torreya grandis. Classification (NCBI taxonomy): domain Eukaryota; kingdom Viridiplantae; phylum Streptophyta; class Pinopsida; order Cupressales; family Taxaceae; genus Torreya; species Torreya grandis. The sequence goes on along the minus strand of JARHVA010005641.1, from coordinate 607,608 downwards.
AGGCCTGTAGATCTAAAAATGGCTATTTTAGAGGATTTTTGTTATTGAACCTATCCAACAAAATATTTGAGAGGATATATTAGGTAAATATAGTCCTAAATAAATTAATTACCTTATCAAAACCCATACAAATCAAGTTAATTTTTTTTACTAATTGGCATGTTTGCTACCTTAAATATCCTAAGTGCACAAAAAAGAACATAACTTGGGGTTTAGAGATCCAAAACATATGAATTTAGATTGATGGTTTATTTAAAAATTTTAGAAATTTTAAATTATGTATGAGGTTTTTATATTATTTTAATAGAGATTAAATGAAAAAATACAACCCATGCATGTAAAAAAGGAGGAAAACAATGTTCAAGAGGACCAAAAATGGTATAGCTCAAGAATGGATAATCCAAATGCCTTTAAACCTAATATTTAGGTGTGATAAGGTTGTATAAATATGGTATAGGTGTTTCCAATCCTTATAGGCCACTCTTATGAGTATTATATCTAATTTTGTATAAATAGGCCTTATTTTAGGCCTAGTTAGGCTAGTTGAGTAGCTAGTATGGCCTCATCAAGGAAAAAAGTGATAAATATGGAGGATAAAATAGACTATAAAAATATTATAAGACTTAAAATATCTCCCAACAACATTATTACATTCCCAATATGGATAAGTGGCATTGAATGAGGCATGCCTATGTTGAAGACCATGTAGGGGCCTAAGTGTGCTAATGAATGCATGAAGGAGTGGAAACTTGGGAGTTAGGTGAGATAAAATTCATGTAAAAGTAGTGAATAAATTATAAGTAGTAGATAAATCTGGATTTAAATATAAATATAGGAAACATTGGAGACTTTCCAAGCCAGTACACATGTAAAAACATCCACTACTCCACCTCCTATGCCACATTCCTTCGATAATCATCAAACAAGTCAGCCTAATAAATTGAGAGAGGGATTATGGTATTGAATTAATTTTATATTTTAATGATTTAAATTGAAAATAAATTATAGTTCAAAATTCATGTATTAGGCTGACTTGTTTGATAATTATCCAAGAAATGTGGCATAGGAGGTAGAGTAGTGGATGCTTTAGCATGTGTACTATACAAATACATGATAAATTATGATAATTGAGAATCATTAATGAGGTATTTAATAACACATCATATATGTTTATAAGTAGAGATAAGATGACAAGGCTATGAACAATCATTAAGAAGTCAAAATAGTCCTAGAAGGATCTTAATGGAGGCACAATTTATGGTTTTATCTCATTTATTCTAATGCATGATGAGGAATGGATAATGGAGGAGGTTGATAGGGTACATAATAGTGTTATATAGGTGTTATTAGGAATAATGAGAGTATATGAACTATTAATTATCATTAACAAGGCTAACTACTCCTAAACCCTTATAAAACCCTAAAGCCCATGGACTTATTTTTTTATGTTTGAAGCTTGTTTTAATGAAGTGAATCAAGATAAAGAGAATAAAAATATGATGTTAATAATATTAAGTAACATAAAAATAGAATTTAAAGCCATGGAACCATTGTAAAGTGTTTCAACAAGGTCTCAAACTTGAATGTGCTTATACAGGTTGCCTGTAGATCTAAAAATGGTTATTTTAGTGGGATTTTTTTTATTGAACCTATCCAACCAAATATTGGAGAGGATATAGTGGGTCCATACATTCTTAAATAAATTAATGATATTATGAAAACCCATACAACTCAAAATAATATTTTTACAAATTGGCATGCTTGTTAAAGATCCAAAACCTATGAAATTTGGACTAATGGTCTATTTAAAATTTTTATAAATTTTAAAATATGTATTAGGTTTTTATAGTGCCTTAGGAAATATTAAATTAAAAAATATAGTCCATGCATGTAAAAAATGGAGGAAAATAGTGTTCAAGAAGACGAAAAATGGCATAACTCAAGAATGGATGATCCAAATGCCTTAAAACTTCATATATAGGTGTTATAAGGTTGTATAAATATGGTTTAGGTGTTTATAATACTTGGAGGACATTTATTTGAGTATTACATATCATTTTGTATAGATAGGCCTTATTTTAGGCTTAGTTATGCTAGTTGAGTGGCTAGTATGGCCTCATCAAGGCAAAAAGGGATAGGTCTAAAGGACACATCAGATTATAAAATATGATAATACTTAAAATATATCCCCAAAAGCATTATTCCATGCCAAATATGGATAAATGGCATTGAATGAGGAATGCCTACATTGAAGACCATGCAAGGGCATGAGTGTGCTAGTGAAGGCATAGAGTGGCAACTTGGGAGTTAAGTGAGATCAATTTCATGTAAGAGTAGTCAATAAATGATAAGTATGAGAAAAATAAGGATTTTAATATAAATATAAGAAACATTGGAGACTTTCCAAGCCAGTACACATGCAAAAGCATCCACTACTCCACCTCCTATGCCACATTCCTTAGATAATCATCAAACAAGTCAATCTAATACATTGGGAGAGGGATTGTGGACTTGAATTCATTGTCTCTTTTTATGATTGAAATTGAAATTAAATTTTAATTCAACATTAATTATCCTTTAGTGCTCTCTTTCCTTTATCTCTTTTATTCTCCTATATATTGGTCTAAAAATGACCATTATAAGGATCCTTTTACTAGGTATAAAAAGTTTATGCCACTACAGATACTTTTAATGTTGTTTTCTAGCCTTTGAGTTAAAATAAAACTTATCTCTTTCCTTATATAATCTTGCATTATTATGTAATTCATTTAGTTATTTAGTACACATGTAAATTCATCCACTACTCTACCTCCTATGCCACATTCCTTGGATAATAATCAAACAAGTCAGTCTAATAAATTGGGAGAGGGATTATGGACTTGAATTCATTGTCTCTTTTTATGATTGAAATTGAAATTAAATTTTAATTCAACATTAATTATCCTCTAGTTCTCTCTTTCCCCTATCTCTCTTATTTTCCTATATATTGGTCTAAAAATGACCATTATACGGATCCATTTACTAGGTATAACAAGTTTATACCACTACAAATACTTTTAATGTTGTTTTCCAGCCTTTATGTTAAAATAAAACTTATCTCTTTCCTTCTATAAGCTTGTGTTATTATGGAATTCATTTAATTGTTTATCTATGCATGTGGAAATGTCTGATTTTCCTTGCATTATGTCTATCTCCTTTACCTTTATACAAGTAGGTTTATTTCTTGTAGGTCATATTATGTGTCATAGTTGATTATGTAGATATTAGTTTTGGAGTTTCATCATCTATGTCTAATAAAAGACCTCTTTATCATCCCTTATAGTTGTAGTTACGGAAAATAACTCTATATGAAATACTAATGTAGGAGAAGATGAGTTTAGAGTTGTATATGATGAGATTTAGTCTAATACAATTCATTGCACTATTAGAGTAGGTGGAGGAGACCAAAAAAATTTAGTGTATCACTCCTCTTTCACTTTTTAGTTATTTATTTCATGTTTCTCTCTCTCTCCCTTTTCCTCATTATTTCATTAGTATTATATTTAGTTTTAGGTGATCCACTAGGGGGAACCCACCCTCTATGGAGCTTCACCCATCACATAGGGTCACCCACATCCCAATGAGTGTTCCCATTGTTTTAGTTGGAAGAGATAAGTCCTAAAACTTCTTCTCCAATGGGTGAAACTCCAAGTTGAAAACATGTATGTTATTTCTAAATGTTTGTGTTAGTTTGGGAACTCTTTGACAATGTATTGAGGTAATGTAAAAATAAATGTTTTTTTTTAATAAGCATGGTTATTGTTGTTTTTTGATTAATTGGTTGTATGTTTCTTAAGCCTTTTTTAATCACCACTTTTTAGGGATAGTTATGACTTATGAAGTTTTAAATATGGATCATGCTTTTCTATTTTTGAAATTAGCTTCTTACTATGTGATGTATAATATAGTTATTTAATGCATGTACTATAGTTAATATAATGTGACTTAATTAATTACGTGGTGAAAATGTGATTCAATTTAATTTGTTAAAATTTCCACAATGAATCAAGTACAAATGGAAACAAGATATAAAATAAAGTTATCTAACATTTATAAGAGAGTCATATTTATAATTTTTCTCATCGAAATTAAACTATGTGGGATTGTAGTAATTACATGCATTCACTTGATTTTTTATATCTCAAGCTCACATTATTATGACTCTCATACATGGATAATTTTTATAGGAAAGTTAATAATATTTACTTTAATTAAATTTAATTCAAATGATATGCACAATACTAGGGGTTAGTAAATGAATTCTATAATCAAGTTATTCTAATTGATAATTCTATTAGAATAAGGTCAAAGTGTAATTTTTCTTTAGTGGAATAATAAATTCATGTTATTTTGAGGCCATGACCCTGAGACTAAATGATTAAAAAACCTCAGTTAGGTAGCATCAAGTTTTACTTATTACATTTACTTATTGTATGATCTGATCTGATAATAGTTTAATTCATTAACATGCATGCTAATCTTGAATCACAATTATTGACAATAGTAAATTTTATGTTAGTGCATGAGTATAAAGATATGAAACTAAGTTGATGGTATCAAGTTATTTTATAATGTATGATTTATCCTTTTATTAAAGTAAACAACACACGGATAAAGGTGTTTTTCACATATTGTAATCTTAGATTATGATTATTTTTAAATTATTGTTTCTAGGAATGATATGAATACTCATTGGCATACATATTGAATATTATATGATTCTATTCAAAATAATTATGACTAATATATGAATGATATTATGAATAAATTATTTAACCATTTATTTATATAATTGTATCAAGTGATGTTATTATATACTTGATTGGAGAACATATTATATAACAAAAAAACATCTCATTTTTAATATATTTTACTATGATTGTTTAATAGTAAAAATTAATAAGAGTAGAATATGGGAATATTCTATACTTTTAATTTTCATATGAAATTATTTCATAAAGGAAACTCACCTAAGGCAAAGTATCTTTAGTTGGTTTTATGTTGAAGATGGCAATGGATGAATACTTAGGTTAGAATTTATAAGGGTAAAATGACACACTTATACATCCCAAACTCTATATCCAACAAGGGATGCAACACTTTCTTCTAGGGTCCATTGAGGAAGATTTAATCCTTGATGAGTTGTAAACATTTAATCAATTTTTGTTTTTTGTTGTTAGATGAACAAGTCTAAATTGTTTAGAGGGTACTTTGGTGTCATTTAGTAATAATAGTGTGTTTTTTCAATCTTATTGACTTTATATTTAATTTTTTAGGGTTGCTCCATTGGTATCAAATCAAGGTTTCTACTCTAGGGAAATTTGGGTATTTATTAAAAACTATACCATACCTTAATATTTATATTATGATTCCTTAGGATGGTTACAATAGGGTTGAGAGGAATTAGCAATGCCTAAATTAACCATGGTAATAACAACCTAGTAAGAGGAAGAGGAATAAATAGAGGTGGAGGCTATGGTGCTCCTAAAATGAATAATAATAGAATTAACCCACCTCCTACTAATAATTTTGATATAAAAAATGATGCCTCTAATACTGATATAAATTGGGGTAACCCAAATGACAAGCATGATGAGGTCCTAAATGGGATTTTGATAGCCATGCATGCCATACAAGGTTAGATTGAAACTAAATAATGCAATATTAGTAAACTTGAGGATGTTCCTTATGAATACTTTCTTGTGTTGGAAAATGATCAAGGGTAGGAGTAAGTGCTCCAAGAGCTACCCTTCGAAATGGTTGATGCGATCATAAAGGAGATTAAAAGGATTCTTCCACCTATGTTTTTGGGTGAAAATTATATAGATGTAAATGGTGCTTGTTGGCTTGTAAATTTGTATAAGTCCTTTAATTTTTTCACTTATCAGTTGGTTGGTGTTATTGCTTTATGATGAGGTCATCTCTATTCCTCAGAGGGATACAAATAAATAAATCTTACATGGGAATTTTTTGACAGGTGGTTATGGAAAAGGTACTTGAGTTACAACTTTAAGGAATAAAAAATAAATATTTTTTAGCTACTGAAGCAAGATAATATGTCTATCACTGAGTGTGAAAAGAATTTTCTAAACTTTCTATGTCATGTAAATTACATGCATGATAAAGAGACTACAGTATAAATGTTTAAAATAAGACTCAAAGATATATTGATTCATGAAGTCAATATGAATAAACCAAAAAAAATGATGTCTTCCATTGAGTCTACTCATAGGGAAGAAGAGAAATAAAAGTCCTCGACAAAAAGTGAAACAAAATTTTAGGTTGAGTAGGAAAAAACCAAGGCCAAAAATATCTCTCCCTTACATATTTTTTAATATAACTTAGACCAAAAACATAGGTTTACCAAGAGTAGTAGTGGAATTAACAAGTTAAAATATAAAAATAAGAACTTTAAGGCCCAAAAGTCACCAAAAATAGGTTTCAACAATAGAAATCAGACTCAAAATAACCAATGTTAAGGCCCAAAACAAATAATAGGGTGTAAAAAATAGTTGATATTTATAATGATAACTTATAATCCACTCTAATTGAAACTAGGGGTATTATATCTATTTTAAATTTATCTATATTGATTGATTCTAGTGCAACAAATAACTTTATTTCACTTGTATAAAATAAGTGTAAAATTAAACCTATTAATTTTAGTTAAGGTTGTGAGGTTGAGTTTAGTACCAAAAGAGGGTACCAATATATCAATTCTTATATAAATCTTTGCTTGATTTAAGTTTCTTTACGAATAAACTAAATCTATTCATATATCCCTTGGGATCCTATTATCTCATTTTGGGCATTCACTAGCTATAACCACATCAAGCAATGCTTGATGGTTTTAGTAATAATATTTAATGCACACATGATTTTGGAAGAATAAATGAGGTGAAAGGAATTTAAAATCATGAATAACATAAAATAATTTCAAATCTATAGCTAAAAAAGGATGTGTGTAAAGGCTAGAAATTTTATGCAGTCCAAATGCAAGAACCATATAAGGACAAGGAACCATCCTTTCCTAAGGGAACTTATGGATGTATTTCATGAAAAAATAATTGGTCTTCCACCAAAAAAATTATTTTATTTATAAATATTATGCCAGGGGTTGCACCTCCATCCAAGGCTCCTTATATGATGAACATAATAGATTTTTAAAAATTAAAAGTTTAGTTGCAATAAATTTTAGATAATGGAAAGATTTAAAAATGTGTTTTTTTCAACCTAAAATATATTATTTATTGAACATAATCTATAAATATGGTATTGATATATATATATATATATATATATATATATATATATAACAATTATTAAAGCTATACAATATTAGTCTGCCCCTATTAATTTGCATTAAGTATGTAGTTTTATGGGATTAGATGGATATTACCATATATTTATGTAAATTTGTTACAATAGATAAAATAATATCACTTCCTTACCATGAAATGGTAATAATTTTTTGTGTATACCCCTTTTTGAAGAGGTAATTTAATATATTAAGGGTATTTAAAATACAACACCTATACTTGTCTTCAGTGATCCAAATGGTAATTTTGAGATTTGGGCAGATGCTTCTAAGGAAATTTTTAGTGTAATTTTGACCCAAGATGGTAAGGTAGTAGATTATGGGTCATGGAATATCAATCATCATCAAAATATATATACCACACATGACATGGAGATTTCTACCAAAGTACATGCTTTGGAACAATGAAAACATTTTATGTTAGGTAAATATTTTAAGGTGAAATATGATCACCATAACTTGAAACACTTATTTTCCCAAGATTATTTGAGTGAACTCAAATTTAAAAGGTTGGAATTTGTAATAAATTTTGTCATGGATATTTCCTATGTTAAGGGTAAGGAGAATCATGTTGCTAATGCACTCAGCCAATGCATGAACCTTATTACATTATTTGTAATAAATTATGATTTCATAAATTCTATGTTAAAATAATTTTTTTATGATGAATACTACCATGAGATAATAACTTTTCTGGTTGATTAACCTATTTCAAAGGTATTTATTGAAATATATAGCTTTAAAATGAAATAAAAAAAATTGTACCCAAGTGTGGAGACTTGAAAAGTTAAGTTTTGAAAGAAGTGTATATAACACCTAATTATGCTCATCCTAGTGTCACAAAGATGACACATGAGATATAAAGGTACTATTTATATCTTAATATTGTGTGTTACATGGTTGAATTTGTGGCTAAATGCTTAGAATTCCTATGTGTCAAAGTTTAACATTACCACCTTGGGGGATTGTTGTACCCTCATGAAATAACAAGGGATAAGTGGGATAGAATCTCACTTGATTTTATTTTCAGGATACCTAAATTTCATAACAAGCATGATACCATTTTTGTATTACTTAAAAATTAAAATAATTTTGGTCACTTTATTGTTGGAAATATGTCTAGTGATGCTTTTGTGTTTATGGAAAACATTGAAAAGGAAGTTCAATTGTATGGCATGCTAGAAATGATCATATATAATAGAGATAAGTTGTTTACTTCAAGATTATAGTTAAATTTGAAAACAATAATTAGAACAATCTTGAATTTTATCTCCACATACCACCTAAAAATGGATGGTTTGAATAAAAGACTAAATCAAGTGGTTGAGGACATGCTGAGAATGCATGTGATGGATCAAAAAACTGAGTGGGAAGATTACCTTATCTTTGTTGATTTTGCATATAACATTATTATCATTCTATGATTAAAATGGCCCATTTTTCAGCATTATATGTATGAAAATGTATAACCCCACTTGGTTGGGAAAAATTAGAGGATATGTTTATTTTTAGACTTGATGGACTTTATGAATATGCTAATCACATGGATCTTGTTTTCCAAATTATAAAATGCTTCTGACCAGTAGCAGAGTTTTGTAGATTATAAAATAACACCTTGATAATTCAACTTTAGAGATAATTTATTATTGAGTTAGACCTTATAAAATTCCAAAAAGTTTGGAAAAAATTCTAAATTAGCTCCAAACTTTGTTAGACCATTCAACATTATGGAAAATATCAATCATATTACCTATCGATTGTCCTTTCCTCCTTATTTGTATAGGATTCATGATGTTTTCCATATTTCTTTACTAAGAATACATATTTGATCCTACTCATATTTTAGATTGGAAAAACCTTCAAGTTATGAAAGAGGAGAAGATGTAATTGGAACCAATGAGGATCCTAGACCATTGTAGCATTAGACTACAAAGCATAGTTATTCAATAGGTTTTAGTTCAGTGAGACCACTTAGTGAAAGGAGTGATACATGGGAAGAAGAGATTATTTTTAGGTAACATCACCTTAAATTATTTGACTAGTCACTAAGAGGGCCTTTTTTAAGTGGGAGAGGATGCCATAACCTAGTTTTTGGAACCATTCAAAAGATCTTGACAACTTTTATTTGACATTGGCATGACATATTATATATTATTTTGATTACTCTAATTTTTAGATCATGGAAATGATTTATATGCTCTAATTATTTAGTTGATTATGTCATTATTATGATTATGATGTGCTGATCATAATTTTTATTTAGTTATGAACATTTCATGTTATAAATGGTTTAGATACTATTGATGTCTTATTTTCATGACTACAAGAAGTACAATGAACTAGATTTGATTGATGGTGTCCAGATATAGTGATGTTCACATGGAAATTTGATTACATTCTAACAATAAGAGTTGAGATGATTAATTTCACAAAAATAACCATTGATTTTGGAGTTTTTTTGTTGACTATCATGTGAATTTATTTAATTTAACTCTTGGTCTAAGTGCATATGCTTGAATGTAATTTTATTACCCATTGCATTACTTTTATGATTTAATTAACTTATTAAATCTACTTGTTTATTTTATTAGATATTTCATTGGATGATCATATTCAAGTTGCAATTTTTCTTGGAATTAGGTTCTAACATAGCTTTGTAAGATGGAAGTGATTATGATATAGCCTACACTTGCATAATATTATTTTACATGATATATGGGCATGGTTGGATATTATATTATTTCTTATAATCTATATTTCATCATCATTTTTATTATCTTTATTTTATTATGAATTTCCATCTTTTTAAAAGGGTAGTGTTTATTGTATACATTTCACTTTCATCACTTTTGTGTCAAAATTGTGAGTCAAAATAATTTCCTATAATAATGCATAAATCGATTCAAAAATCATTAAAACATTACAAATAATATGCATAATTTAATGTGAACATTTTGTGACACATTGGTGCATCCATAATTATGGAAATACACTTCATAGAATCAACTAATCCATCATCAACATCCTGAAATTGGTCCCCTTCTTATAAATGTGTCACTAGGTATATTAACCTAAGTTAATCAAACCTTGTAAATGATACCACAAAAGGACAAAATTTAAATTAATTATCTAATTAATTTACTATCATAATTATATTTCTTATAAAAATGAGATTACATATAATTCGCATGTCAAAATATTCGAAAATAAAATATTTCCTAATATTTTCATCACACAACAACTTGCCAATTGAAAACTCATAAATCCTCCTCTTTCTCAAGGAAAATTGAATTAAATTTGGATAGTGTCATAATAAGGTTTTATTTAACTTAAAGGTATGGTGGATAATCTCTTACAAGACCTTCCACACTCCATCCTTCCTCTTGCATACTCCATCCCTTAACATTAAATGCCTAACTCCCCTTTATGACTTATTTTCAACCACACATCTTGATCTGAGATCAATGATCCAAAATCAAAGGATAAATATATAAATATAATGGGATTCCCTCTCCTTCAAAAAAATTTCTATGCCAAACTTATAAGACCAAATATTTAATTAAAGGTTCACCAAGTTCTTCAATTTCTCAACAAATTACACATATAGTAATAGGAAATGTCATCTGAATAGATTCATAACATTGCCAAAAAACTCAGGCTCTATATCCATGCAAATCCAAACTTTATTTACGAAAATATGGATAAATCCAAAATGGAAGCTATAATGGTTTGATTTTTCTTTATAAATTTGGTCTAATCTTCCACAAGAGACTAAAACAATTAAAACATGATAATAACCATCAACACAATAATACTATTATTTAATACTTATTATTTCATATGATTCAAATGCATTCAAGATAATTATTATTCAAATATGAAGACACACACACACACACACACACACACACACACACACACACACACACACACACACACACAAAAATTTGAGATCCTACATAATATGAGTCAATACCCATCTTTAAATCCCACATATCTCTCTCCTATGATTTCTCACTCCATTATTCTCTCAATATCACTCAACCATACAACCAAAAATAACCAACACATTTAATATTTTAATGGTGATTTAAACTCACATATAACTAATACATCCTAATATGATCATGTATACTTATTACACTCACACCTATATTTATCTAATCACATTACAATCTATTGTTCATACTAGCATTTCCTAACATTCCCCCCTTAATGTGAACATGGGAGAAGATAAATAAATCACACTAATGTTACTATCTGAAAACATTTCTTAGAGTAGGTATGAATCCATAAATTTCCATCTTCACCCTTGTAAAAGTGTATCTCTTGAGCTAAATTCTATGGGACCATTCCTATCCTCTGGTTTCCTAATTTTTGAATCCTATAGATTCCTAGAGATCTCTAACTATCTAGACAACCATCCATGCCGTGTTTACCTTAAAATATTATCATCCTTTTGAATAATTATTATTTAAAACATAATTATTTCCTAAATTTCAACATGGGTTTATTTATCACACATTGGAAACATGAGAATAATGAAAAGGAAAAACATGAAAAAACTTGCCACTAAATCACCATGCGGCACCATCACTAGTGGTTTACAAGAGGATGTTATTTGTCCTCTTTCCTTAAATTGTATTAACCCCCACCCCCCCCCCCCCCCCCAAAAAAAAATTTTATGTTTTATACAAGAAATAATTCATTTATGATTCAATTTTTTATTTTTGATACTTTTAGAATTTTGACTTAAAATTACTAATGTACCAACTAATACTATAACTATAGATGATTTTTAAACATTATAATTATAAAATTCTAATAATATGACAAAATATTTGACCACCTAGACTTTAAAAAAGACAATTAATACATTATAAATACTATTTAAACTTAATTGGGTCTAGATAATTATAACATTATCAACCAATTAACTTAACTATAAACTAATACAAGATTAAATTTTAACTATGCCTAAACTAAACTATATAACTCAAAAGAAACTTAGAAGATCTAAATACACATTATTTAAGGTATGACATAATTCTCACATGGATAGTGGTATATGTTTATGTAATCATGAAACTTGTAAAATTGAACACCTAGGAATGAATGGAGATCATGGTAGGGTTTAAAAATAATGAAATATTTCCATTCCAAAGAGATGACAAATAAATTGAGCATAAACACCATGAATATACTAGTGTCACTGCATGTAGTGTTTGAATAATACATGTTTCCCTTAAATGGATTTGGTGAATACACAAAAAATAAAAAATGCACAACCAATAAATTAGGTTTAAAATGAGTTTTGTTCCTTTGGCATATGAAAAATAAAGAGTTTATGAGTTTTTAGTAGCAATTGAGCATTATGAATGATGTGGGGCATGTAAATACAAAAAATTATATATGTCTATAGATGAATGTATGGTATCCACTAGTATTTTCCTTTAGAACTTGTATTTAATTTCAATAATCACCACCCAAAATAAATACAATAATTAGATTCTGTATTGGTAATTTCAAATGATACATTAAATTAAATGGGAACACACTTTGGACATTGAGATGTAACAAATCTCTTTAGAGATGGTAGAATGTGATAGAAATATTTTACAAAGATTGGATCACATGGAAATATTGTCTTCTACTTTATATATCCAACTATTCCATTTATCTATATAAGGATTTGAACCATGTGATGTGCCTAACAACTATATTAACTTATTCCTAGATAGTAAATTCAAATGGAATTGGAAATTTTCTAAGAGTAAATAATGACTAACATGGTTGGATAAAAATAGGAGAACAAATATTTAAGTTCATTGCCTTTGGGAATAGTAATTTTAGATAGACAATGAATAATATAAACACATAGTTCAAACCAATTAAAACTAATTAATATTCTTAAAAAATTAATTATCTCTTTATTAGTTAGGTCAACCAAAAACCATATTGGTTCTTCCCTATATAAACCTCATAAATCCATTAGAGAATTGGATCAAAGTGATCTAATACTAGATGTAAATTTGGTTTGATCTTCCATAAGAGAATAAAATAATTAAAACATGATAATAAACATCAACAAAATAGTAATGTATTTATACACTTGTTATTTCATATGATTCAATACATTCAAGATGATTATTATTCATATAAGAAGAGACATATATAAAAAGTTGAGATCCTACATAATAGGAGTTAATACTCATCTTCAAATCCCACATATCTCTCTCCTATGATTTCTCACTCCATTATTCTCTCAATATCCCAAATATCACTCAACCATACAACCGTAAATCTCTCACACATATCTTATTCTAATGGTGAGTTAATCTCATGTAAAACTAATACATATAAATATGATCATGTAGTACTATTACACTCCCACTTATATTTATCTAATCACATTACAATATAATGTTCATACTAGCATTTACTGATAGTCTTCTATTTAGTTTATTTGTATCTTTATTCACCTTTCCAAATCTGAGTACATGCACCTAGGATGTTATGTTGTGTATTTTTTTAATTTGATTTTCATGATAATAATAAAATAACCTCCTTTACATTTGTATGATCACATATGTCACACCTAGTGGACTATAACCCCACATTATCCCTTGAAGCATTAAATATTTATTATAGTTTGGATATTAGCTAAAAATAGACCTTAATTTCACGCATTTTAATTCTTAATTATAAAATTTATATTCCAAGTTAGTAGTTAAAATGCTTTACTAATTAGTAGGATGGATTCCTATAAATGGTGACATCTACATGGTAATTGATGACATTGTACCTTCTTTTCTTCTATTTTAAGTGTTTTTAGGGTAATCAATGGGATTGACCTTCATATTGATAAGATCAAATTGTGAAACTATGGATTCACTCTTAGGTTTGACTTAGACCATGGATTTATATAAATTATAAACATAAATTAAAAAAATGGAAATGATCTATGAATCAGTGGGACCAATCTACATATCGATGGAAAAATGTGAGTTAATTTATGTATGTTTTCCTATATTTATAATAATTATAAACAATGGAATTGATAGTATAAATAATGAAATTGTCTCTATTTTAATTACGTATGTGTTTTTATAGAAACAAAAATGTCACATTGATAATTGGTGGAATATCTATGTATAATGGTGATATCACCATGTTTTGTGTTCTATGTTATCTATCTACAAATCAATAATATTGCATCAGGAAATGATGGGGTTACTCTACTAAATGGTGGGGTTGATCTGTGTCAATTTTATGAGACCTAAAAAATCAACATTTCAACATCCTCTTTCTTATCAAAGACCACAAATACAAACAATGATTTACTTGCTATAGGTTTTGATTATTAAAGAAGTGTTTATTTTTAAAACAAACACATTTACAAAATGCATCTCATTTTGGTGCATAAAATAAACCAACATTTGAATTTAGTGTTCTAAAACATACTTATGTTTTCATTACTTTAGTGTTTGTGTTGTTTATGGGTGGCTTATTATGTGTATTATCTCCCCTTTCTTACTTATAGGACCTTGGGTGATTAAAATCACATAGGTTACTATTGTGTTTTCCTAAAGTGAAACTAAAGTATGCTCTCCTCTTACCCACTTGTGGGATATTGAGAATCAAAAATAGTTAACCTTCATTTTTATTTTATCTATATAGGTGGAATTCATCACCATAAACAAGTTTTTAAGGCATGGTGACAAGGATTTCATTTCACAGTATATGTAAAAACCCCATTCTTTGACAAGGGATATAAATTGAGGGAAGTTATAATAACAACAAATTGATTATGTGTTTTAAGTACAGTCTGTGCAAGCAAGAGGTTTATCCCTAATGTTAGGTTATCAAACATCACCCTATAAGTTTAATTTTTGGTATCAATTAATAGAGATCTCATATTTGAATTTTTTATGAAGGGGCTATACCCTCTCATGAATTTCCCATTATTTGTTCTTCTTCCATAAACTTTTGAACCCTATGTACCATGAGGTATATCATGGACTATCTATAAAGCTTTGGAAAACTTTAGGTTAAGACATTTTGGTCATAAAATATTTATATTAATATGGAAACCAACCTCTCCTAATATCTTAGACATAACACTTGAATTTAGGGTTACGAGATTAACTTGTTCCCACTTCTTGTGAGGTACATACATGGGCTATAGTCATATTAGACACCTATTTTACCACTAAGATAGGTATTGTCTTATATTTTAATGAAATTACTTAGATGATTTATAATAATATAATTATATATCATAAAATTAATACTAAAATACACACATCCACATCAACCACTAGCAAAAGAGTAGAATACTTGAACATTATGACTGAGCCATTTGGAGGGGAAAACCTACACAATAATGAAATAAGAAAATAATTTACAATATGATGATAAAATACTAACCACTACCTCATATATATACTCTACTTATACAAGGTTATTAAATAGGCTAACCATATTAAGAACATAGAGAAATGCAATAATATAATATGAAGGTGTGTAAACCAGAATTTGACCACACGTATCCCTAGATGCATTATAGGTTAAGGGTGTAACATGCCCCTCCAATTTAAAACAAAATTGTCCTCAATGTTGAATCAAACTAGGATGTTATTTTAGGAATGATTCATCCTCCCATATTTTATATTTAGAATGCAGGTTCTTTCATTTGATCAGATACTCCTTAATGGATCTAGTCTATAGTTGTTTAGTGTGCATGTGAAGGATCTCTTTAGGATTTATAATGACTTATCCTTCTGTAAGATACATGGAATACCTAATGTATGCAAGTGGATGGAGGTAATTCCAACTTGTAATCCACACTACTAATTTTATGCAAGATCTGATAAGGGCCATAATACTTAGGTGAAAACTTGTTATCCTTTTTCTATTAATTTAGAAACATTTGATTAGATGGTTGAAAATGCACAAGACCTAATAATATATGATAAAATTCCACTCACTATGGTTTTGATCTACTTATTCTTCATTTTATTTTGTTCCATTTCTAAAATGTGTCACAAACTAACACCTCTTGTTTATGGTGAATGTGTTCCTCAATTAATCAAACCTTAGGATGTAATGTCAAAGTAAAAGTGATGGATGGGGGTGATACCCATATAATTACATAAAGGGATACATATTGGAATAAGTGTTAAATGAAGTATTATGCCACCATTCAGCAAGTGGTAGACAATGAACCCATTTATCCTATTTATAAGAAACAAAAAAAAATGAAGATAACCTTCTAGACATTTGTTAACTACCTAGGTTTGTCCATCATATTAAGGATGATAGGATAAGCTATGATCCAATTGGGTACCCAAAAGTGCAAATAATTTAGTCCAAAAATTACTAGTCAATATGGAACCTTGGTAATTTATAATGATCTTTGGATTACCATGCAATTTTTGAATTATATTGAGAAAATCAAAAGCTAATGTACTAGAAACAAATGGTTATGTTAAAAAAATGAGCATACTTGGTGAGTCTATCCAAAACTACCATGATAACATTTTTTACATTAGACAATGGTAATCCCATAATGAAATCCATGTAAACCTCCTCCCAATGCTATCTAGGGATGGATAAAGGATGCAAAAGACCTATGGTCTTAATGGTTTCAACTTTATTTTTATTATGGACAACATGCCCCCTTTTATTCAAAATGGGGGACCCTCTAAAAAATTCCAATAAGCCAGATTTTTTGAGCCCTTTCTTTTATTCTTGTTGGCTTCACCTAAACTAAAATACTTAGAATCTTACATTGGCTTGATTTATCCAAACAATAACATGCCTTATTTACTTTTATGACTAAAGTAGACTTATTATTTTATGGATTAGGGTGATAACATTGTAGGTTATATTTCAAAGTAATTTCTTAGAGTCTCATTCCTTTCCCAAAGCAGCAAACCCATTGCCCTTCATAGAAAATCAAATTCTTAATGAAAGATGAGTAAGTATTAAATGTATTGTATATTTTTTCAATTATTACTTAGTCTTTTTGTGGGGTTTACATGAGAAAATGAAATAATTATAAGTTACCATGTCACTAAGGTGTCATAGTAGCTAGTCACAAGACCTATCAGAGATGTCAAAGCTCAAAGAGATTTTTTTTAATCAGAAGGCACCACATTGTTAAAGTGTTAGAGTGGCTAGTCCCCAAACCTATCAAAGACATCATAGGTTAGGAGAGCCTAGCCTAATCATAAGGCACCACATCATCAAGTTATTAGAGTAGCCAATACATGGACCTATTATAAATGTTATATCTTAAGAGAGTCTAGCATAATTATAAGGCACCTTATCATCAAGTTGTGAGAACAACCAATCCCCAAATCTATTAGAGATGTCAGAGCCTGGGAGAGTCCAAACTAATTAGAAGGTGACACATCACTGAGGTCTTATAGTGACAAATACTTAGACCTATAAGACATGTTAAGGCATAAGAGAGATTGACCTAATAATAACGTACCACATTACCAAGGTCTTAGAGTGGTCAACCCTCAGACTTGTTTGAGATGTTAGAGCTTGAGAGAGCCCAACCTAATCATAAGGCACCATGTCATCAAGATGTTAGAGTGGGTAGTCATTAGACCTATAATATATGTTAGATATCATGAGAACCCAACCTAATCATAAGGTTACACATCATTGAGGTGTTAGAATGGCTAGTCCCTAGACCTGTTAGATATTTCAAAGCCTAGGAAAGTTTGACCTTATCATAAGGCACCACATCACATACTAAGGAAGATGAATGGGTGGCCACCTAAGGCCTCAAAATGGTTATAATTGGGTATAAATGAGGAATAAAGACCAATTAGAGTGCACCACATGTCCTTGAGTGACACCTCACCCTTACAAAGGTTATGACATAGAGTATGAGGCCATGTTTATGTGTTAAATATTACCATGAGGGTCAATGAGCACATGACATGTGGAATAAAGTGGGAGTTAATAGGGAATCCTATAAGATATGTGATCATGTACCTACCATATGTTGGTTATTAATAAAGATATAAATATGGGCATATTTAGATACTTTTAAAACATCCCATCACCATTGCTAAATATAACTGGTAGCAGAGAATTGTGGGCTCTAATTTAACTCTAGATTTAAAAATAAAGAGAGGAGATTGAAACACCAACTCAAATTTAAATTTGTATCAAAGGAACTACCAAACACCATTAATATATGAGGTTATGTGCATTCATTTATAAAATCCTCAGGAAAACACACTAATGGTTACCACATCATACCTTTGAGAACACTCCAAATATTATATTTTCAACTCTCATAAATTACCCATGTTTTTTTTGACTCCTACATTTATAGCCTTACATTTTCCCCTCCATCATACTATGATGGTTATATCTTATTTTAACCCAAATTCTTATTATAATTACTATGATACCCTATTCCTAGTTGGATTGACCAAGTTAAAGTATTGCAATCCCATGTACAAAGTAGTCAAGTAGGTGCCCAAAGACTCAAGATCTAATGATAACCAATAAGAATAATTTGAGGATGAAATTTTATCTTTATAATAAATTAAAAATTTACTAGGATGCAACCAATCTATAGGTGTTTCCCTATGCTGACTTGTTTGACAACCTCCATCTAAGTTCCATTCGAGTGTAGGATGTGGTCCATGACTGGGTGTACTCTCCCAACTCTCAAAACCAAATCATTGATATCTATAGGAATTATTACAAGATGCATTACTCCCTCTTATATTTAACCTTATCTTATGATGTTTTAGTGGTGAAGGCCTAGATGGATACCTTCTAAATATATGACATATTACAGGATTGGACTGAGAACTTGGTTACTAAATGGGTTAATAAGGAGGACATAAATGCATACATAGTTTGTACCTTATAAGAAGAAGTTTGAGTAGGCATTATTATAATAAAATAATTATTCAAGACCTAGGACTACTTGCATATTAATGAACTATGGGTGCCCCTCCTTCATATGATCCTCACATGCTCCAAAGTCTTAGACATGGGAGGACTGATCAACTTCAAGTTTGTCAATGCCATCATGGATGCCTAAGCTAGAGGTAATTTATATATAATGAGATAAAATATGCATGTAGTCTATAGGATGATTTCCTTTAAACCTTTGGATTATATTTCATGGGTTCTCAATGGCTTAACAGTTCACATAGTCTTTTAAAAACTATATGGACACTAGTACTAGAACCAAATCTAAGACATCTATGAGTAATTCTATCTAGTAGTTTATAATGTGATTAATGAGGCCTTAATGCCTCATCTATCTAAATCAATTAAGTACTCCATCATCTTCATTAGGGACTACTAGTATTAAAAATAAGACACCATGATTTGAATTGAAAGTGTCTTTAAGAAGCCTCTCCATTTGACATATTTCATCCTAGATCATTTGGTAGAGTAGGAAATTACATACTAGTTGGTGGAAGGTCTCTTTGGGTTTTGTGTAGGATACAAGTAAAATTCATACCCACCATTCTTGATCACTATCAGGTACCATGTGTATAAGGCCCTCCCTCCCCTCTAGAATATGGTAGTTCTAGCATGACTCCTTTACCATAAGTAGAGATGAAATATGATGTTGGGACCCTAAGGGGATGATTAGAGACCACTTGGTATGGTATTTATCATACCTTAATATAAAATATGGTCATGAAATATAGTATGACAATGAGATATACTTGGATTATATTGATTACCAAGAGGTATTATCCTAGATCATGGCAAAGAAGAAGAAGAAAGGAAAGAAGGTTTAGGTGGACACATTTACTCCCCCTTCAACTCATAATCATTTCATAAGGGATATAACACAAAACCCTCATATTATCTCTAAGAATATTTTAAAGGGAATTCTACCAACTTATCCTTATCTTGATCTAATTTCATCTCCACCTCCTCAAATAGGCCATGCTCATCATTCTCCATTTCTATCACTACCTCCTCAAGCAAACTCCTACTCCTTATGTCCTAGCTCTAGTTCCTCCAGTTATTCCTCATACACCATATCTACCTTTGCCTCATTTAGAATATTTAATAGTCCTACCATGATCAATCTAAACCCATGTTGTTTGGACAAAGGTAACCCAAGCAAAACCAACTCAACCAGTGATACCTTGACCCTAGGCTACATAGACCCTAAGAAATGACTTGACCAATAATATCGGGGTGAACCTAAAATGAGTATCCCAATAGGCACTGATATAAGTTATGTACACACATAATATTTTAATAATTTATCAATTACTGATGCTTTCTATCTTGAAGAAACCCATCGAGTCTCAATCTCTCTGAGTACATGCACTAAGGGGTACACTAGGAAAGAGGTGGGTAGACCATTGGTGCTTTGTAGGATTGTTGTCCCTTTACTAGAACTTTTTATCAATCTAACCTTATCATAAAAACATTCCCCTAATATTTGCCTCATATTTTGCACCCTCATCTAGTCATTTTATACCTTCATTAGCCCTTTAATAAGCCTAAACTCCTTTTTGATGGCTTACAATACACTTTCATCCCCCATTGACTCTATACTGTAATTGACAAAGCTCAATTAGGGTCTAGGATAGACCTAGACCAAGACTTAATTTATTTTTGTTAATAACGATACAAAGTTGATTGGGTTGACCCTATTATCTAAACTTTTGGAAATTTTTAGGGTTAGATTCAGCTATATAAACACATTCATTTCATCATTTATTAAAGAGACAACAAGAGTTAATTATTAATTTGCACTTATTTATAATATCCTCTTTCTCCATTCTTCTTGAGGAGTTATAGCTTAGGGTTTTTACTTGGAGAAGAATCTTGTCTCGTGGAAAAATTTTCAATGCTTTGGCCTTTCTTAGTGATCCTTACAAACCACAACAACCTCTTGTGAAGCACCTTTGGCTAAGGAAGAGATTGAGTCTCGATGGGTTTTTCTTCAAGGTAAGTATCTCTAACTTTACTCCTCTATTTTAGTATATAAAAGTAGTATAAGGGATTTTAAATATATTTTTCTCTCCATTCATTAAAATTTTACTTATACGTAACTTAATTAGGATTCTCTTATGCCTGTTTAATTTTATGTTTACTAACCCCCATTTTGTTCCACAATATTTGGTTAGCACTAGATTAGGATTTTAATTTACTTGTCATTATACATTTATGAATATGAAAACATAGGACCTAGTTAGGGTTATTACATAATTTTTCTTGATAGGAGGCTTTAGAACCCTCCCTAGTGATATTTTTATGGTAAGAGATCCCTTGGCTTATTATAATGGATCTGTCTTGGTTATGACCCTAAATATCAAATGTATCAATAATAAGAAGTGTAAGTAGGATTTATCTTCTTCAAGATAGGATTGATTAATGGATTAGTTGCATTTCCCTTTGCATACATTTTGGTGAACCTGACGTGAATCTAACCCTTTAGGTTTTATTTCATGCCATGATTTTTTTTTCATCTTATTATATTTTTCTATATTTTGAGTATTGTATCAAACCCCTCAATATAGTTCTAATTTTATTTGCATAGGTTTAACACACAACCTCTTCAAAATAACTCTACTTTGTCTATGTAGGTCTTCATCAATTATAGGTTACTAGATCAAGTAGTTCAACATAGTATTATTATTTAGGTCTAGATTATCATACATTTTCAAACTAGTTAACTCTATCTATTAATTCTTTTTGACAAAATACAGGTTAAAAAACAAAGTCAAATAGGTTGACTCTTTTTTTTATCTCTTCATTAGCATACATTGTTTTGTAAACTTGGTTAAACTAGTTGACCTAGTTGGTAGAATTTTAAATTAGCATTCGAGCATCACAACATAAAAAATTTCAAGATAAAAAATATTTAATCCCACCAAGCTAAAACATTTTTTTTAAAAGCTAAAACATATTCAAGCATCACAAGTTTGCAGTCTATAAAATTACAACCCTACAACTAACTAGGTCGACCTAGTGGATGTAGTTATATAGTTTGTCTTCTCTCTAAGAGACATAGTCGACCTATTTGAATTTATTCTTAAAGACTTAGCTTTTTTAGAATAATAGTGTTCCAGTCGACTCTATTCTTTATTGTTTATATACAATGTCACCTAAATCGAATCTATATTATTATCAATTAAGGAATTAACATCTATTTATTAGTAATTAATTCATTTTTCCTTTTTAATTATTTTCTTGATTATATTAAATCACATAGCTTAAATATGTGGTTTTTCACCATTTTCATTACACTATTTTACTCTTTTGGACACATTATCAAATAACTTTACATTAAAAAAGAATTAAACATTTATCTTTCCAAGGCCTCCCTACTTGGATTTCATCACTAAGGGAAGTTGGCTTTGGTTTTATGGCCAAGTATAAATACGTGGTTGATGGTATATATTTAAAAATCACTTGACACCTTTATCATTGTGGGATTGTGAAGTGAGGGAGTAGACCCTAATACTAAGTTAGTACCATCACCAATACAGATCCCTTTCATCCCAAACATCTTGAAACCAACCTTAGATTAATTTATAGTTATTTATTTAATCCAAATTTCCTATCACATTAAAATTAAACTTCATTATAAATTAATAACATTTAGGATGACCAACTAGTCAGCATTTATTTTCTAGTTATTGTTTGCATTTTGATCATTGTGTGTTGAATTACAAAACTTACATTGTCCAACATTGGTATAAGGTTTATATTATGTGTTCTAATTAGATTAGTCACATTGATCCAATTATTTGTGTGTTTAATTTATTGATTCAAATTATCTTGAATTTTTTTTCCTTATTTTAAAAAATTGTCATTTTAGTCGTTGTAGTCTCTTATAGAATAATTTTCACCTTTTTACCTATAATACATAGTTGACTTGCATGAATGTGTATTATTATATCTCTATTATATCCCCTATTAAATAGTATACTACTGACCTATATGATTATTTATTCCTTTTTATCCTATGTCTCAATAGTACTCTATTGACCCAATTGATTATGTACCTATTGGTTAACTTTGTTCCTTGTCTAGCCAACTTTGTCCTTCATTTTCCTTCTTTTTTAATCTTTGTTTCTTTCATAAAACATCATGAAATACCCTATCATAATTTTATTGGACAACTTAAATATATTTGGATACTATATGCGGTGCTCTTTTATTCCTTTCTTTACCTCCTAAGATAATCCTCACTCTTGGAGTATTTCCTCTCTTCCCTCTTCTTTGGATTACAAAATGGTTCAAATCATGCCCTAATATGAGATTTATCGATCAAATCCTTTCCATACCTATCAATAAAATTCCCATCTTTAATCATCTCATCACAATAAGGGAGAAATTGACATAATTCTATCCAATAACCCCATAGGCAATCAACCACTTAATAAGCCTCCCCTTAATACCAATTAAAGGAGTCCCCATATAAATACCAAACCACCAATTGATACAGCCTAGATTACTTGCACAGATGGTGTAATATATAAACATAATTAAAACATATTACACCTCAAAAATGATGTAATTAAAACATCATTTGATCAATATGGCTAATCAACCTCCCATTCTTCTCCCTCAAAATAATCAAAATCCACCCACCTCTTAGAGATGTTTTAGGGAATGGTATCCCCCAACCTATCATGAAAAATAATATGCTCCAACACATTCTAAATGAGTCATTATCCCCTTTAATTATTTCTATTGATATTGGTAACATATCTCCAACTACTAATTATGATGGGACTAAAGCCCCTACATTATTTCTTAAGGCATTTGGCAATATTTATAAGGAGTGGATCCAAACTAATACATTCAACACAACTAAAATTTTATTTAAAAATTTCAATGGTGATTTATTGGAATGGTATAATAAAATTCCCCAACATTATATAATATAAATTAAGGATTTAGTCAATCCTTTAGATAAAGAGTTTCAACACAGTGATCTTCCTAAAAATTGCCTTAGCCATTTTATCAATTCTAAGCAATCTCCCACTAAATCAGATCATGATTTTATCAAACAATGGAAATATTTATCCCACAAGGCTGATCATAACATGACTGATGATAATTCATCTAAACTCTTTATAACCACATTAACTCCTTCACTTCAGTATAAGGTTCAAATTTTTGCTCCTTAAATGCTCAATGAAGTTCTTGACCAAGCCAAACATCAAAACTTCTTAATGAAATATTTTGAACTTAATACCAAACACATTAAAGGATATTTTAAACATTACACTAATGTGACAATTGACAATATTCCTCCAACCAAGCTAGGAGTTACTAAAGCCAACAATCCCCTATCTTCTGACACACCACTAAATGTGAAATAAATGAAACAATTCTTAATGCCATTTAAATCATTAACTTATCCCAATAATATTATTAAATGTTATGAACCTAATAAATTTTTTAGTTCCATGCCAACATTGGTCACTCCTATGAAACATGTAGAGGGCTCAATTTTTTTTATCTTTCCTTTCTACATGGTGATTTACTCAATCATGAAGCCATGATTCAACTCCATCATTAGGATTAAAATAATGCTTCTAAAAAATGATAAGCTCCCAAAGATTTTTATTCTAACAAACAAAAATATTTTTACACATATAATTCTCAATAAGACAAGGATATTTGTGCCATTGACACTAATTATGAATAATATTACAATAATTCTCAATATGTTAACATAGCTAAGGTCAATTATCAACGTAAACCATCCCACAAAGATCCTATAACTAAACCTAATAAACCTTCTTTAGATAACTCCTCAAAGATGATACAACCACTCACCTATCTTTGGAAACTAATGAGGAACCATCTCATCCTTCCAAACCCCCAACCACTTCTCTTCCTCAAAAATATAATTTACCTTCTAAGCCTCATGCTAGTTCTTTTTCCAAAACCCATTGGAACTTATTACAATAAATCAAATTGATGCCTTGGAAAATTCCTTTTATGGGGTTAGTGTGCACATATCCTTGTCATCACAAGTTCTTCATGTAACAAATTCAATAAATTTAAGATCCATATTCTCTAGAAGAGGAACCATCTTCTCGTGAGCCTCAACAAACCGAAGTGCACACAATTGAATCCATTTATGCTTCTTAAAAAACCTCCATAGAGTTCCTCAAAGAAGACATTATTAATGATAGGATCATCATTTGAGTTTATTATCCACCTATATTCATTAAAATATCCATTAATACCACCCTTATGTCAGGATGCGAAACACCAGAAGCATACAGTTGATTACCAAACCAAGCAACTTAATATGCGGAAATAACCAGAATCAAAAGTAACTAGAATTCAGAATAACACATGATATGAGAGACAATACACAACTTGTATTAATACTTATACAGAAAAGAATACAATAAACAAGATGCCACTTCTTCTCCACCACCTCTTCAGAGGCTTCCCACACCTCAAGTGAATAGTAATTCTCTCCTCAAAGATCTCTCTCTCAGGTCCCAACACCCAACTCAAACTCTGAGTTGGTGTTCACCTCCCGTGCTCCACGCACTCCACAAGTACTCAAGGTACTTCAAGTAGATCTCCCATGAACCTGAAAGAACCTACAATTCAACAGACCATACTTATGGAAGGAACTCCCTTGCCTTCCTCTTTGCTCTATCTGAGTACACACCTGTACTCCAAGTAGATCCTGCCTGATTCTGCTCCCTATTGTGTTGCTATCCTATCTGATCTTGCACACCTACAAATCAACCTAGTTTTGCACACCTGTGAACCTTGACCTTACACACACATACACCTATAGATCAATGATCTTACTTACCATGTAGATCTCCTATATAGGCCATGCACACCTGTTGACCAAGATCATACACCCCTGAAGAATCTTGCTGACTCTCCAAAACTAGCACCCACCTTGGTACTACTGTGGAACTAGGAGGGACACCCTTGCTCACCTCACACACAGAAGGAGCTAACTTTGCTCAACTCAAACTAGAACACCTTTCTAATACAACCATGATTCTATTATATAGATCTCATCCAAACAATAATTAGACATCTAATTACAATAATTAGATCTGTAGCTCTCAGTCTAAAAATAGCTCTCATCATGCAAACACTTGGTTCGTTAGCTAACTGCCCGTAATAAACTCATAGTCAAACCACACAGGTGACCGACGTCTGTCCCTGTTCACCTGGAGGTGACCGACGTCGACTAATCCCTGACCGACGTCGGTTGCTTCTCTTCATTATCCTATCGACGTTGGCTGATCAGACCGACACCGGTTGCTCTAACGCTCAGCAACCTTCAACAACCCCTCCAATGGCCTTCTCCATGTCTGCATCAGTGAAACTTTTAGCTCCACAACCTAACAATCTCCCACTTGGAGATAAACAACTGCACTGTACCTATACCTTTACTCTGTCTAATCTGTTTCCTAGTTTGTATCCCTCTTCAAGCTCAATCCTGAAGATAACCCACCACACAACCTATGATGTACCTCCTATCATCCGAGTACCCTGCCACATCTGAACCTACAAACACATGTAGTGAAGTCCTGACCCTGCATAGCATGAATCCCTGTTGCTGGTCCCTCTCAAATCCCTGAGAACCCACTTCCCTGAATTGGCTCCTAACTCTCTGACAACTCCCACTACATGGGAATACTCAGGTCTATACCAGACCTCATGTGATTTTGGACACTGTACCTGTCCAGCCCTTAGTGTGCTCCGGCTCTGCATCCTGAACCTTGCCAACACCTGATTCACATCAGCTCCCACTGGAGACAAAATCAACCTGTGATCTCCATGTCTCCCATGTCAAAGAATTTTGCTACTCCAAACTCCTCATGACATGCCACTGAACTAATCTTACCCTTAGCTTAGCAAAACCCTGTATGTACAATCCTGCTAGCAAACATACCATCCACATACAGTAATAGAATGATGTCATGACTCATCATTCACCTGGTAAGGCAAACCACAGTAGTTACCTGACATTGACTGAAGCCATGCTTCGTCCTCCACCTGTCAAAACATGTACTACTATCCTGCAGCTCCTCAAGACCATATACCTGGTCTTTCATCTCACGTGTCCATTCACTTTATTCTTCAACTAAGGAATCCATTCATCTCTATGCTTTCGTATCGGTTGGCAACCCTACCAAAACTCCCGTTTGGTTCTGCATCATATCCCTGCCATGCTCTCACCTATTTCCTGGATCCTTCCTGCTCTACAATTAGCAACGAGTATAAAGAAGAGGAACAATGAATTTGAGGGCCTACTTATGCCTTCAGTCCTCTGTATGGGTGTTTGAGACTCCTTGACAGCGTGCTGTCCACCCAAAATCCATTATAGTGACTGACCGACGTCGGTTCCCATGCGTCTGTCCCTGACTATCGACCCTGTAGACATTAATGTCCCTATTTCTGACATCGATCCTCCTAACTGACATCAATCTTACCTACTACCGACGTCGGTCCTCATGACTGACATCGGTCTTACTCTGCCTGACATCACCAGCTTCGGTCTGCACATGACTGACATCGGCATCTATCTATTCGATGCCAGTTCCTCCTGACTGATGCCGGTACCTATGTTCGCCTGTGAGTGATGACTTTTTACCCGTGAGCTCCTTTGAATCAAAACCCATGTCCAAACTGCTCTGCTCAAAAGTATCCAGCACCATCCACTGGTTTCTGTCTGCCATCTCCTCCAAGAACACCAAGGCTTTCCAGTTCTTAAGCCTATCAAATATATCTGTCTTCTGCTTAAGAACATGCATCTCCTTCTTGCTCATGTGACCAAGCCTATAAAGCCATGTCTCCACAACAAAAGAAGAATCAGTAATATAAACAAATAGATAAAGAGTACCTGTTTTCTTACCACCAGCTAATTCAAGTGCATCAGTTGTGAGAGCTCTCGTGTAACTCTCATCACCCAACCTTTCTGAAGAAATTAGCCATATCTCCAAACTTGGGACCTGCATGACCTTCATCAACACCTGTGTGTTGGCTGCCTGCAATTTCAGCTTCACTTCCCCTTTGCCAATTCTTTGGCAAGGCTTACCAGCTCCTCTACCTGGGGCTGCATGGAAAGAGGCAACCGAATCTTTTATCCAAGATTCAACTTTATCCAAGAAACCTCCCAGAGCATCCTGTGCCACATGACCTGCAACATCTGCTTCTTCAGTTCCTTCATGTTGATCTGCTACCAACCAACAATAATATTTTACCTGCTCTTTCTTTCCATAGGACCATAAGTGACCATCTGTGCTTTTCAACTCCTCCATTCTTAGCTTACTTTCATCTGCCATTGCTCTACTCCCACTCAATCAGAAACCCCTAAGAGTGACCTGTAACCAAACACAAAACCTGCTTCCTGCAACCTTAGCTCTGATACCACTTGTCAGTGGTATCAGGCTATGAGCCAACAACCTTGCTCTGATACCACTTGTCAGGATGCAAAACACTGAAAGCATACAGTTGATTACCGAACCAAGCAACTTAATATGTGGAAATAACCAGAATCAACAAGTAACTAGAATTCAGAATAACACATGATATGAGAGACAATACACAACTTGTATTAATACTTATATAGAAAAGAATACAATAAAGAAGATGCCACTTCTTCTCCACCACCTCTTCAGAGGCTTCCCACACCTCAAGTGAACAGTAATTCTCTCCTCAAAGCTCTCTCTCTCAGGTCCCAACACCCAACTCAAACTCTGAGTTGGTGTTCACCTCCCGTACTCCATGCACACCACAAGTGCTCCACGCACTCCACAAGTACTCAAGGTACTTCAAGTACATCTCCCATGAACCTGCAACAACCTGTAATTCAACAGACCATACTTATGGAAGGAACTCCCTTGCCTTCCTCTTTGCTCTATCTGAGTACACACCTGTACTCCAAGTAGATCCTGCCTGATTCTGCTCCTTGTTGTGTTGCTGTCCTATTTGATCTTGTACACCTAAAAATCAACCTGGTTCTACACACCTATGAACCTTGACCTTGCACACACATACACCTGCAGATCAACGATCTTACTTACCATGTAGATCTCCTATATAGGCCATGCACACCTACTGACCAGGATCCTACACCCCTGAAGAATCTTGCTGACTCTCCAAAACTAGCACCCACCTTGGTACTGCTATGGAACTAGGAGGAACACCCTTGCTCACCTCACACACAGAAGGAGCTAACTTTGCTCAACTCAAACTAGAACACCTTTCTAATACAACCATGAGTCTATTATATAGATCTCATCCAAACAATAATTAGACATCTAATTACAATAATTAGATCTGTAGCTCTCAGTCTAAAAATAGCTCTCATCATGCAAACACTTGGTTCATTAGCTAACTGCCCGTAATAAACTCGTAGTCAAACCACATAGGTGACCGACGTCGGTCCCTATCCACCTGGAGGTGACTGACGTCAGCCGATCCCTGACCGACATCGGTTGCTTCTCTTCATTATCCTACTGACGTCGGCTGATCAGACCGACGCCGGTTGCTCTAATGCTCAGCAACCTTCAGCAACCCCTCCAATGGCCTTCTCCATGTCTGCATCAGTGAAACTTTTAGCTCCACAACCTAACACCTTATTCATAAAGTGCTAATAGATGAAGGGTCTAGTATTAATGTGACATCATTGTGGCTCATCCAAAAACTTGTCTATAATAAATATAATCTTAATAAAACACACTTAACATGTAATGGATTTGGAAAAAATAATCAAAATACACTTAGTTTTACTTGTTTCCCTCTTAGGATTGGACCTGAGATAGTTTTAACTAAGATCATGGTCCTCAATTTACCATTATATTATAACATACTCCTAAGATGCCCATGGAATCATAGAATGAGGGATATTTCCTCTTCTAGTAGCTAATGTATTAAGTTCATTCATAATGGTAAAATTTATAAACATGAGGCTGATACCAATCCTTAGATTATTAAACTTCTAAATCCCAAATCTCAATATCGAATACCCACCATTCCAATAATCAATAGTTCTCCTTTACTCAAATTCATCAACATGAGTCCAAATTTACATGTCACTCTTATTGATTTACATGATGATGAGCCTAATTTTTTGAAAAATACTTACAACACTACCAAGCTACCTCCTTACTTATTGGAGTGGCTTCCTCATTCTTTGTTTCCTCATGGTCACACCATCCTTCTCATTAATAAGATCACAAATTTACCCACTCTATGCAATGATCAGAAAGCCTCTTACATAGAAGATGACTTCATGTGCAATGATTATGGAGTGTCTAGATTATTTCAAGATCCTTTAATGATGTCTCCACATAAATTTAGTGATTTAGGTATCTCCCAATTTGAATTTCCTCTTGAATCTCAAGCATGTACAATTTCTACAACCTATGATGATAATTACATCATGGCCCAAGATCAATAAAGAGACTTAGATATTAAACATTATTAGAATAATTTAGATCAAATACATGCTTTTAATAATGATTTTCATACTGTTTCCATAAATTTTGAATTAGCACCTAAGGGTCATGTACCTCCAACTAATTCTTCACTTATTAAAACTCCTTAAGTGGTAGAACAAATTTTACCTTTTGAACCTTTGGAACTTCTTTCATATTTTACACCTCCTACCAAACCAATAATTCTTTTTGATCATCCTCCAATAAACAATATTACCAATCAACCAATCACACTAGATCAAGCTTCTTCCTCTACTCCACCCACTCTTGAGATTATATTAGATGCCAAGGCCACATATGTACATCTATTACATTTTGAAAATGATCACCATGGTAATAAAATCATTAATTTCAAAGAATATTTCAAGTATTATGTTCCTCTTCCCACTTTCCATAATGATGACTACATTATTGAATTTATTCATGCTCGAGAACCTCAATTCCCTTGGAAACATCATAAACTTGGGAATTTCAAGAAAAAGCCCCTCATTTAAACAAATTCATTACTATCATTGATATAAAAACAAATCCAATTTCCCCTCTACCTAAAGTGCCATATCATTTACAAGATATAAATATTATGATTATCAAGGAAACTAATAAAATCAAATATGATACACTATCATGCCCTTGACCAATCATAGTCTCTCAATAACTTAAACCAACTAAATATGATAAATTTAGCTTATTCCTTGATAAATATTGTGAAACTTTTTCTTGGTCCAATGAATACATGACTAATATTTATCCTATCATTATGGTGCACAATATCACCACCTATCCTCATGCCAAACCCATGCAACAAAAATAATAAAAAATTCAACTAAAAGTTTCTGCTTCATGCCATAAATAAATCATTAATATTCTCGATGTTAAATTTGTTGATCTTGTGGACTGTTCATAATGGATTCAAACATTGTCCCTATTAAAAATAAAGTCACCATGGACATTCACATTTACATCAATTTTTATAACCTCAATATTTATTTTCCCAAAGACAACTTCTCTTTACCTTCCATAAATGCCATCATCGATTCTACAACTAGATATGAAATGTTGTCCCTTATGGATGGTTTCTTGGGTTATAATTAAATTCACATTTGCCCCAAAGATCAACATAAGACAACTTTAACCATGGAATGGGGTAACTATTGTTATGTTAAAATTCCCTTTAGCCTAAAAAATGCTAGAGCTACCTATCAGTGGGATATGACCCATATTTTCCATGACTTTATCCATAAGATCCTAGAAACCTATGTGGATGACCTCATCACCAAGTCTAAAATCTATAAAACTCATCTTTAATGATCTTGGTATTATCATCGATCACCTCATCAAATACAAAGTTAGATAAAATCCCTAAAAATATGTTTTTGGCATCACATCTAGAAAACTGCTTATTAGTCTCTCCTTGCAACATTGATGTTGATCCC
This sequence comes from Torreya grandis, assembly GCA_037957365.1. Lineage (NCBI taxonomy): Eukaryota > Viridiplantae > Streptophyta > Pinopsida > Cupressales > Taxaceae > Torreya > Torreya grandis. The sequence continues at coordinate 575,341 of JARHVA010005641.1, read as the reverse complement.
TCTAAGATTAATGCTATTATCAACATGCCTATCCCTCATTTCCATTCCTGATATTTGTACTTACCTTGGAAAACTTGGGGAAATAAGATGATTTATCCCCAAAATGGATTACCCATCTATTATTTTAATTATATTTTAAATAAAGGTAATTACCTCAAATGAATGGATCCTTTGCAAAAATCATTTGACAATATGAAAGAATCTTTACTTCAACCACACACTCTTCATCTGCATTCTAATGATCATCCTTTAATCTTATATAATTCTTGCACACCTATTTTAGATAGGCTAATTCTTGCCTAAAAGATGATACCTAAAGAGAATATGCCATTTATTATATTATTCAAGGCTTATTGATTATGAAAAATGTTACATAAAAGTAGGATGTGATTGCCTCACCATATATTTTATAGCTAAAAATATCTAGCTTTATATGATTTATCAAACCACTTATGTTCTCATTGATTCCAATCTAATCCATCACTTCTTCTCCAAATACTTCTTCTTAGAGATAGAATTGGAAAGTGGATGGTACTTCATGGAATTTGATCTCCATATTAATACATAAAAATATGTCAAAGGTTAAATAATTGATGATCAACTCATAGTCATTCCTATACCATTTACCAACCACTTTCATGATATTCTTCTCGATGACAATATAATATATATTTAAGGACTTAATCAAGACATATATCTTAAAGATTACTTCTATAATTTCGCTACTGATCTTGAAGCAAGTAATCTAAAAGAGTCTATCCTTCTCAATACTACTAAATTTAAACTAGTCATCAAAGAACTTCCTGGAACTAATGTTAATTTACATAAAGATAATTGGACCCTTCATTTTAATGATAGAAAATTCCTTCAAGGAGTTGAGATAGGTTTTATCCTCAATAGTCCTCTTAGTAAAATTATCCCTTTGGCATTTTGCCATACATTTTATTTCACTAGAAACATGGTAGACTATGAAGCCTTAATCCTAGGCATGAGAGTGGCACTTGATTTAGAAATTACATATATACATTATTTGGGTTAATCCCAACTCATTTTATACTAGGTAAATGGTTATTATCAATGCAAAAGTGAAAATATCCTTTCTTATCATAAAATATCCACTACCCTTGCCAAAATTTTTGCTTTTTTTGCCATCCATCCCATCCCTTAAGATCAAAATTTTATCGTTGATTCACTTATTTATTTTACATATTTATTTAATTTATACAAAGTTATTATCAATTATACCTTTCTTATCCAAATAAAAAAGTCCCCATATTCCGTATAACCACAAGATTCACTTATCTTCCACATTAAGGCTATTACCATTTGATAGATCATATGGTACAAAGACATCATTCAATTTATTGAACACAAAACCTATCCTCGAAACACTGATTCCCACACAAATACTCATAGTCAAAAATAAGCTTCTAAATATGTCTTTAGATATAACATAATTTGTTATCAAAATGTTGAAGGTACCATACTCTGCTAAGTACATGGGGGCATTTGTGGTGGTCACTATCATGAACATGCTACAACCCATAAATGCTTATGTATGGGTTACTTTTGGCCCACTCTTGAAAAGGATGCCATCAAGTTCCCTAAAAAGTGTAATCTTTATAAAATTCATGATGATCTAATCTATTCACTGCTAGCTGAGCTTTAAACTATGGATCCTCCCTGGACATTCTCAATGTGGGGATTAGATCTCATAGGCAAACTACCTAGATCATAGGATGGGCATGTCTTTATCATCATGACTACTAAGTATTTTACCAAATTGGTCTAATCCATACCCCTCATCAATATCACCAGAACCACCATCGATAAATTCATCCTTAATAAAATAATTTACCACTTTTCCATTACTCATACTATAATTTTAGATAATGGTGATAATTTTAAAAATAAAGACATAAAATAGCTCTATGCTAAACTCAAAATCAATCACAAATTTTCCACACCCTATCATCCCCAATTCAATGGCTAAGCTAAGGCCACTAACAAAATACCTAATAAAATTATCCAAAAGATAATTCATGACACTCACATGTATTTTAATATTCATCTATATCCATTATTTTGGCCTATCACACTAGCATATGCTCTACCACTAGGTTGATCTTCCCTTTAGAATTTGATCTTCCCTCTCTTTTTATATCTCTTTAAGGTATAATAATTTATGAATAATTGTGTAAATCTTACTTTCATTCTATTGACCTTCTTGATGAACACCATCTTTCAACTCTACAACACAATTACTAAGACAAGGCCTGCATTCCCAAACAACATGACATAAGAGTTAAAGTTTAAAATTTAATGTTGGTGATATTATCCTTAAATTAGATTACACTCATGAAAAATAAGGTAAATATGCCAAAAAATGATGGGTCCCTTACTTAGTAAATGACATCCTTGATCTTAGTACCTATTTCCTTCAAACTAATCAAGGCCATATTTTCAAAGAACCCACCAATGCACAATTATTAAAGAAGTATTTTTACTAGATAATTCACTTCTTATCATTCTTTTTATATGCTATCCTTATAACACTTTTTTTAGGATATCTACATGGGTCTCACCCTCTATAGTAGTCTCTCTTTCCATGAACCTTAGTTCCTTATTTTTTGTCCTTCAATTTTTTCTTTTCTCATGAGTTGCATTGTAAAGTCATAGATAGGAATTGATATTCTTGATCATATCCTTTTATTATCATTATTTACTTTCTTTCTAATGCTTTTTACATGCTTGGGTTTTCTTTTATGAGTTGCAGTGTAAGACCATCGACATGACCTAGCCTTCATCATATATACCATCTTTCTCATTTATTTTTTACATGTTTTATGCACCTTCTTGGGTTTATCTTTTATGATTTTTAGTGTAATACCGTGGATAAGACTAGGCCTTTCTCATAAAATCACCATATTTAATTTAGTGTTCCTTTTCCAGGATGTGTTTGTAATGGTTACAAGTTTTTGACCCCTTATTCTCAATTTTAGGTTTTAATTATTTTGTAGATAAAATTTGAATAAAAATAAGGTATTATCATGTTTTATTACACTTCCCTCATTCATATGATAATGAATCACACTTCATTATCACTGTATCCCTTTTTCAACCTTTGTCACTTTTTTTGTAATTTAAAGTAATTCATATTTTTTCATGTTTCATTCCTCTTGATTTCCTTTCGTTTCATTACACATTAGATGAAAAAAGGTCAAATTTAAGATAAGACTCTTATTTCACTTAAATTAATGATACTCTTAGACATCAATCTCTTTAAGTTCTCTTTCTTAGCAACCAAGTTCAAAGTCTTTAAATGATAGTCATCTTTAGCACCCATGTTTGGTTTTATAAATTTGTATAGAGGAGGAATAGGAAAACACATCAAAAAGTTAAAAGACAAATCATTTGAAACAAAAATAAATGATACAAAAGGAAACATACAAATTTAAAATTTAAAATCACACTAAAAGACATGATTAATAATCACATCTCATATCTCCAATTGAAGCTCAAGCTCCATAGTTAGCCTCAAGATAGAGCCAAAGTCCATTGGGATATGGTAGGCCAGTAAATTGAAATAAGAGAATTTAAAAAACTCTATGGTGTTACCTACTTTCTCACATAAGTACCCAATCTTCACAGTAGACTGAAAACTCTATAAGGGGTCTTAAATAATGGGTAACATGTTATGGAAAGTTAGGTCCATTTTACTTTTCATGTATATAGCATTCATGGAATGATCTACATCTTTATTTTGTTGACCTAAGATTTATGTGGCTAGGATAATTTATTCAAAGTCCTTAATGTTGAATGTCTTCTTGTTTTGACAAACCTAATTTGAGTGTCTTCACTTTGATAAAGAGTTTATCTACCTTGCTTTTTCCTTAATTCTCCCCTCCACCCTTTTCATTTTTCCCCTTGCCAATCATGTGTGATTCTAAACCTATTTTCCCATTTATTATATATTCCCTCTTCTTCACATCTTAAAACATGCTAGCACCACTTTGTTTTAGTTTTATCTATCTTTAGAACAAAACAATATGCTTGAGGGGCTATGGATTATTTTATTTATACCATGGTTCTACATTTTTAGATATGCCTTGTTTTTTTTTTAATAAATTTTATAATGTTTTACTTCATTTTTTTTCAGACACATAAGTCCATTTCTACTTTCATGTTCTTATTTAACAATCACTAATGTTTTACTTCCATTGTTGAGTGAGGTTGGATTATTATTTCTCACTCACTAATGCTATTTTCCCTTTTATGCACTTTTCCATTGATGATTGAGTAAGGATTTTTAATTTTCACTCATGAATGTTGTTTTACCATTTTATTGTCCATCTTTGTTTAGGTAAGGATTATTAATTCTTTCAAATTGATGTTCAATTACCATGTTTTTTGACATGTATCCTTAGTTTGAGTTGGTAAGTTTACCTTTCTTACTTAAGGTTTACCTATTTGAGTTTTCTGGTATTTAGTAGCCTTGGTTTTTTGGTTACCCAAATTACTTTAAATTTTGACTTGGTCATTTGGTCCTAACATAACATTTATCACCCTGGATTTCCAAATTTTTAAGTACGTCTCATCCACATAACATTAGTTAGATTTTATTTCATATGTTTTTTTGGTTTTTTCTATTTAGTTTTGTTTCCTTGGGTTTATAAAAAATAGTCTTCGTACCCTCCATGATCAAAACTACAAATACAGTAGGCAATTATCTGATAATAAAGATAATTCAAGGTATGCATACATTACATTTAATATTTTAGTTATTTCCTTTTTAGTTATTTAATTTTAGTTATTTTAAGATTTAAAATACTATAATTTTTTAGCTTCAACATTGTGTGTTTCTATGTTCTTTCCTCAAAGCACCATCTCTTATTGCACTTAAGCGACACATGATGAGCTTAGAGTGGGGAATATGTATACACATAATATTTTTAAACTTTATCAATTTTCAATTATTTCTACCTTTAAAGAACTCATCAAGTTTTAATTTTTTTGACTACACACCCTAAGGGGTGCACCAAAAAAGGGGTAGGTAGACCATTAGTACTTTTCAAGATTATTTTCCTTTTACTACCACCTTTTATCAATCTAACCTTATCCTAAAAACACTCCCTTAAGATTTGCCTCCTCGTTTTCACCCTCCTCTAGTCTTTTTTCACCTTAATTGGCCATTACATAAGCCTAAAATCCTTTTTTATGATTTATAATACATTGTCAGCCCCATCTACTCTATACTCTAATTAAAAAATCTCATTTAAGGTCTAGGCCAACCCTTGGCTAACCTAGACCAAGACCTAAGTTATTTCATCAATAATGATACATATTCAATTGGGATAACCCTATCAGCTAAATTTTTTTTAAGTTTTAGGGTTAAATTTATCTATATAAACACATTCACTTTGTAATTTCTTAGAGAGGCAACAAGAGTTCATTATTCATTTGCACTTATTTACAGTCTACTCTTCTACCATTTTACCTGAGGAGTCATAGATTAGGGTTTATACTTGGATAAGAATCTTGTCTTATGGAAAATTCTTTGATGCTTTGGCCTTTCTTAGTGATACTTATAAACCAAAACAACCTCTTGTGAAACAACTTTGGCCAAGCGAGAGATTGAGTCTTGATTGGTTCATCTTCAAGGTAAGTATATCTAACTTTACTCCTCTATTATAGTAGATAGAAGTAACATAAATAATGGATTTTTAATATATTACACTCTCTATGCATTAGGGTTTTACCTATATATAAATTAATTAGGATTATCTTATGCATGCTTACTTTTATGTTTACATTTGTGTCACAAGATTTGGTGAGCACTAGATTAGGCTTTTACTTTACTTGTCATTATACATTTGTCAATATGAAAACATAGGACCTAGTTAGGGTTATTACATAATTTTTATTGATAAGAGGATTTATAACCCTCCATATTGATATTAATATGTTAAAATATCCCTTGGATAGCTATAATTGATCCATCTTGGTCATGACCTTGAATATCTAATATATGAACAATCAAAAGTGTAAGTAGGATTTATCTTCTTCAAACTAGGATTGATTTATAGATCAGTCAATTTCCCTTTGCATATAGGTTCCATGACTTAAACCTCATTTATTACATCTCTCTTCCACCCTCAGCCCCACTAATTTTCAAATCTCAGTCCTGACACCCACAAGTTACGCTCCACTCCCAAAACCTCCCAAGCGGTGCTTCCTATTTCCCCCATTTCACCCCCTCCATCATATACCCAATTACCTTTGGATTTGGTATTTTATATTATCCTTACCTATTTATTCCCCTCTAATTCATCCATTTCATAATAAAGAAACCTCCTAATGCCTTATTTAGACTTACCTTTAGTTTAGGTACCATTAGGGGCATCTTCAATGGCAAGCATGGCTAAAATCATTAGGAAAGTACCTCCAATGGTATGGAATATCCTATTCCATATCACAACCCCTTTGGGTAAAGTTAAAATAATAATTTAAAAAAATATATAATAACTTCATAATTGAAGGTTATATCACGTAATATAATCCATACATACACACTAAATTCTACTAGTTATTGAAAGAATAACTCATAGTGATTGATTTGTCATATAAATTTAATTCATAAAAAATATACTATAATTAATTACATGCACTTATAGTTAAAGATAAATAACTTGTATTATTAAAAGGTGTCTTACAATTTGTTTTGCATGCATTTTTAAAGATAAAACATTAACCACATGATATATATTTAAAAGAAAGCTTAATTTCTTTCACTTCAGAATGCTAATACCTCAAGCATAAATACTTAAAATAAAGGCTTAATTAAACAATCTCTCTCATTAATTATAATAACTCACTATCACAGTGACTACAACATTTAACTATGCATTACAATTTCAAATTACAATCCTTTATATCATTTCTATTTAACTTCAATACTCAATTATCATTCCAAATTTACAACCATATGAAGAATACATATATAATTTAATTTGATTGAGACCACTATACAACTAGGACTAAATTACATTTTTAATGTCCTTATAATTTACAATTTTTATAAACATACATCATCATTTTATATCCATAATTATAATTACCAATTTGTTCAACATTTGATTCTTTCACTAACTAAGTAGAGGATTTATCATAAACCAACAATAGACCATGTTGATGTAGGGAAGGAAGGTATCATAGAGGGATATTAATCCAACCAAAGAGCCTTTAATAACCCATTTACTCCTCTCATCCATTGATAATGGACCTACCCTTCATGAGTAGGGTAGATACATGTCTAAAATTTGAGAAAGAGATCACTATGTAATATGCCAACACTATAGCTACTCCAAGTATATTTTTGTGAGTGTGAATATGAATTGAGATAAGAATTAAATAATCTCAAATGTACACTACCTACATACACTACTTATAACTATAAGTCTTAGATTCTCCAGGTTTCCATTGTTGAGTCTTAACTCAATAGATAACTAAGTTATTATGTGGGTCTAACTAGGATACCCTCCTATCTCTTAGACCACACGTATTTCATCCACTACTCTTATCCAAAGTTATCTATGAACTATACATTTCATAGTTACTAGGAATAGATATTCCATATTAAAAGTTGTCTGATATCTTAATAATGTGTTTATGAGACAACACTTTACATGGGTGTCCCATACTACCCATGTAACCTATCAACTTGTCTACATAATACCAAATGGTCAATTTTGGCATAACTATGTTATTTACTAAAAAATCACTTGGTTAACCAAATATATTGATATTGAATAATAAATATATGAGTTAATTTAATACTTATATCATTCTATGATATTCATTTAATGAGATACTTCATTGATGATCAATCAGGTTGATTTTGATATAAGAAATCTTGATATGTTCCTATATTCAAATTGTTAATATCATTAAATTTATTTAATTAGGGGTAGTGATTACTTCTCAAGTTCCTATAATGACCTAAATATAAATCATGATTACAAGCTTCCTAAATCAACATGAGTACTAATCATAGCTTCATATCATATTCTATGTTTATATGCTAACACATGTAGATATGCATTAATAAAAGTTAGCTTCTCTGTTAACTACAAATTTCCTTAAAAACTCACATAATTAATCATTTTATTATGTTTACAATAATGTTATAGGATTTATAGGTTAGTTTATAGTCTATATTTTCATTAATTACACTAATAGGGTTTCTCTTTTTTTAGTAGCATAACACTGATGAAGCTCAAATATTAAGAATGAAACTCTTAATCCAAGATAAATAAAATCCATTCCTTACTCAAACTAGACATAATATATTTTCATAAGATATTATTTTTAATCCCTCAATGTTATGAAATTAATTTTCATTTTAAAATAAAACAAAATGATTCCAATTTCTCTTGTGAAACCATTAATTATCAACTTTTTTGTCTTTATAATTGATAGATGAAGAATTATCATTTAAAACATAATCTTCAATTCACTATATTTGAAAGGCAATCAAGATACCACATTATTAAGATGTAAAATATTTTATAGAATATTTGGTTTTGTGGATGTTATTAAAATCTTTCATTCATTCATATATTATCTAGATAATCTAGTCTTTACCTATTTTATTATAAATCATGGTTAGTATTTGATTTTGTGTTGGGAGAATAAATCGGAAGCACACAATTTGATTACCAAACCAAGCAACTTAATATGCGGAAATTAACCAGATTCACCAAGTAACTAGAATTCAGAATAACATAGCATATGAGAGACAATACACAACTTGTATTAACACTTTATACAGAAAAGAATACAATAAAGAAGATGCCACTTCTTCTCCACCACCTTACAGAGGTTTCCCACACCTCAAGTGAACAGTAATTCTCCTCCCCAAAGCTCTCCCTCTCACAGGTCCCAACACCCAACTCAAATACAGAGTTGGTGTTCACCTCCCATGATCCACGCACAACACAAGTGCTCCACGCACTCCACAAGCACTCCACGTGCTCCACAAGTACTCAAGGTACTTCAAGTAGATCTCCCATGAATCTGCAATACCTGCACTTCAATAGACCATACTTATGGAAGGAACTCCCTTGCCTTCCTCTTGCTCTATCTGAGTACACACCTGTACTCCAAGTAGATCCTGCCTGATACTGCTCCCTGTTGTGTTGCTATCTATATGACCTTGCACACCTGCAAATCAAACAACGGTTCTGCTCGCCTGTGAACCTCGACCTTACACACACATACACCTGCAGATCAACGATCTTACTTACCATGTAGATCTCCTATATAGGCCATGCAACTGTGACCAAGATCCTACACTCTTGAAGAACCCAGCTGGCTCTCCAATCCAGCACCAACACACCTGGTACTGAGGCACTAGGAGGAACGCACCATTGCTCTACCTCACAAACAGAAGGAGTTTATAATTATGCTCTCTTACTCCCTAGCACACTTTTCTAATACAACCATGAGTCTATTATATAGATCTCATCCAAACAATAATTAGACATCTAATTACAATAATTAGATCCGCAGCTATGAGTCTAAAATTAGCACTCATCATGCAAACACTTGGTTCGTTAGCTAACTGCCCGTAATTAGCTCGCAGTCGAACCACACAGGCGACCGACGTCGGTCCCTATCTGCCTGGAGGTGACCGACGTCGGCCGATATATGACCGACGTCGGTTGCTTCTCTATGCTCTCCTGCCGATGTCGGCTAATCAGACTGACCCCAATTTCTCTGCAACTCAGCAACCTTCAGCAACCTCCTCTCCTGTTTACATCAGTGAAGCTTTTAACTCCACACTCCTAACAATCTCCCACTTGGAGATAAACAGCTGCACTGTACCTGTACCTGTACTCCATCTAATCTGTTTCCTGGTTTGTATCCCTCTTCAAGCTCCCACCTGAAGACAACCCACCACACATCCCGTGGTGTACCACCTATCATTCGAGTACCCTGCCACATCCAAACCTACAACACCTGTAGTGAAGTCCTGACCCTGCATAACAACACCTGCTGCCGGTCCCTCTCAGAGAACTAAGAACCCACTTCCCCGAATTGGCTCCTAACTTTGATAGCTCCCACTGCATGGGAATACTCAGGTCTATACCAGACCTCATGTGATTTCAGACACTGTACCTGTCCAGCCCTTAGTGTGCTCCGGCTCTGCATCTTGAAACTCGCCAACACCTGATTCACATCAGCTCCCACTCGAGACAAAATCAACCTGTGATCTCCATGCCTCCCATGTCAAAGAATTCCGCTGCTCCAAACTCCCCCTGACATGCCACTAAACTAATCTTACCCTTAGCTCAGCAAAACCCTGTATGTACACCCCTGCTAGCTAGCATACTATCCACATACAGCAACAGAATGATGTCATGACTCATCATCCCCCTGGTAAGGTAAACCACAGTAGTTACCCTGACACTGACTGAAGCCATGCTTCGTCCTCCACCTGTCAAAAAAACTGTACCACTGTCCTGCAGCTCCACAAGACCATATACCTGATCTTCCGTCTCACGTATCCGTTCTCTCTATTCTTCTACTAAGGTATCCATTCGTCTCTGTGCTTTCATACCTGTTGGCATCCCTACCAAAACACACCTGTTTGGTTCTCCTCCAAGGAATCACATCCTCACCCATGCCAAGCTCACACCTGTTTCCTGGATCCTTCCTACTCTATAATCAGTAACAAGTATAAAGAAGAGGAACAATGAATTTGAGGGCCTACTTACGCCTTCAGTCCTCCGTATGGGTGTTTGAGACTCCTTGACAGCTTGCTGTCCACCCAAAATTTGTTACAGTGACCGACCTCGGTCACTCCACAGTCTGCATCTGACCGACGTCGGTTCCATGCATCTGTACCTGACTACCAACCTACCAGCACTGGTGTCCCTGCTACCGACGTCGATCCTCTGACCGACATCGGTCTTACATACTGCCGACGTCAGTCCCATGACCGACATCGGTCTTACCCTGCTCGACATCGCTGGCTTCGGTCTGCACATGACCGACATCGGCATCTGTCTGTTCGATGCTGGTTCCTCCTGACCGACATCGGTACCTGTGTTCGCCTGTGAGTGATGACTTTTTACCCACGAGATTCTTTGAATCAAAACCCATGTCCAAACTGCCCTGCTCAGAAGTATCCAGCCACATCCACTGGGTTTTGTCCGCCATCTCCTCCATAAACACCAAGGCTTTCTAGTTCTTAAGCCTGTCAAATATATCTGTCTTCCACTTAAGAACATGCATCTCCTTCCTGCTCATGTGACCAAGCCTACGAAGCCACGTCTCCGCAACAAAAGAAGAATCAGTAATATAAACAAGTAGATAAAGGATACCTATTTTCTTACCACCAGCTAATTCAAGTGCATCCGCTGTGAGAGTTCTTGTGCATCTCTCATCACCCAATCTTTCTGAAGAAATTAGCCATATCTCCAAACCTGGGACCTGCATGACCTTCATCAACACCTGTGTGTTGGCCGCCTGCAATTTTAGCTTCACTTCCCCTTTGCCAATTCTTTGGCAAGGCTTACCAGCTCCTCTACCTAGGGCTGCATGGAAAGAGGCAACCGAATCTTTTATCCAAGATTCAACTTTATCCAAGAAACCTCTAAGAACAACCTGTGTAATAACACCTGCAACATCTGCTTCTTCAGTTTCTTCATGTTGATCTGCTACCAACCAATAATAATCTTTTACCTGCTCTTTCTTTCCATAAGACCGTGAGTGACCATCTGTGCTTTTCAACTCCTCCATTCTTAGCTTACTTTGATCTGCTGTTGCTCTACTCCCACTCGATCAGAAACCCCTGAGAGTGCCCTGTAACCAAACACAAAACCTGCTTCCTCCAACCTTAGCTCTGATACCACTTGTTGGTATCAAGCTATGAGCCAACAACCTTGCTCTGATACCACTTGTTGGGAGATTAAACCGGAAGCACACAATTTGATTACCAAACCAAGCAACTTAATATGCGGAAATTAACCAGATTCACCAAGTAACTAGAATTCAGAATAACACAGCATATGAGAGACAATACACAACTTGTATTAACACTTTATACAGAAAAGAATACAATAAAGAAGATGCCACTTCTTCTCCACCACCTTACAGAGGTTTCCCACACCTCAAGTGAACAATAATTCTCCTCCCCAAAGCTCTCCCTCTCACAGGTCCCAACACCCAACTCAAATACAGAGTTGGTGTTCACCTCCCATGCTCCACGCACAACACAAGTGCTCCACGCACTCCACAAGCACTCCACGTGCTCCACAAGTACTCAAGGTACTTCAAGTAGATCTCCCATGAATCTGCAATACCTGCACTTCAACAGACCATACTTATGGAAGGAACTCCCTTGCCTTCCTCTTGCTCTATCCGAGTACACACCTGTACTCCAAGTAGATCCTGCCTGATACTGCTCCCTGTTGTGTTGCTGTCTATATGACCTTGCACACCTTCAAATCAAACAACGGTTCTGCTCGCCTGTGAACCTCGACCTTACACACACATACACCTGCAGATCAACGATCTTACTTACCATGTAGATCTCCTATATAGGCCATGCAACTGTGACCAAGATCCTACACTCTTGAAGAACCCAGCTGGCTCTCCAATCCAGCACCAACACACCTGGTACTGAGGCACTAGGAGGAACGCACCATTGCTCTACCTCACAAACAGAAGGAGCTTAAAATTATGCTCTCTTACTCCCTAGCACACTTTTCCAATATAACCATGAGTCTATTATATAGATCTCATCCAAACAATAATTAGACATCTAATTACAATAATTAGATCCGTAGCTATGAGTCTAAAATTAGCACTCATCATGCAAACACTTGGTTCGTTAGCTAACTGCCCATAATTAGCTCGCAGTCAAACCACACAGGCGACCGACGTCGGTCCCTGTCTGCCTGGAGGTGACCGACGTCGGCCGATATATGACCGACGTCGGTTGCTTCTCTATGCTCTCCCACCGACGTCGGCTGATCAGACCGACCCCAACTTCTCTGCAACTCAGCAACCTTCAGCAACCTCCTCTCCTGTTTGCATCAGTGAAGCTTTTAGCTCCACACTCCTAACATTTTGATCATATGATAGATTATAAACTTAGTTTGTGATAAAGTGGTAAGGTAATTAATGTTTATTTAAATAAACTTTATTATCATTTATTTTACACACACACACACACACATATACACATGTGTGTGTGTGTGTGTGTGTGTGTGTGTGTGTGTGTGTGTGTGTGTGTGTGTGTGTGTGTGTGTGTGTGTGTGTGTGTGTGTGTGTCTACACACACACACACACACACACATATATATATATGTGTGTGTGTGTGTGTGTGTGTGTGTGTGTGTGTGTGTGTGTGTGTGTGTGTGTGTGTGTGTGTGTGTGTGTGTGTGTGTGTGTGTGTGTGTGTGTGTGTGTGTGTGTGTGTGTGTGTGTGTGTGTGTGTGTGTGTGTGTGTGTGTGTGTGTGTGTAGACACACACACACACACACACACACACACACACACACACACACACACACACACACACACACACATATATGTGTATATGTGTGTGTGTGTGTGTGTGTGTGTGTGTGTGTGTGTGTGTGTGTGTGTGTGTGTGTGTGTGTGTGTGTGTGTGTGTGTGTGTGTATACATACACACACACACACACATATATATATACACATATATATATACATATATATGTATGTATATATATATGTGTGTGTCTATATATATACATACATATATATATATATATATATGTATGTATGTATGTATGTATGTATGTCTATATATGTATGTATGTATGTATACACACAAATATTTATATCTATGTACACACACACACACACACATATATATAATGTTTGATTATTTCTTTCTTATCAAAACATTTTCCCCTTATACTCATTAGATTACAATTTCCTTTATTAAACTATTCCCATTATATTTTTCATGAAGTTTAAATGTTATCAAATCTTTATTTTCATTTGTAATACATAATAATGTAGGTTTGGATTATATGGAAAAAGTATAAATAAGGGTTAATGCATAGTTTCATTTTGTTTTGGACTACCCCTCAATATAAATACCATACTACCTATTAACAATATAAAAATCTCAATGTATGACACCAAGGATATAGGTGTAAGTAAGATGCCAATTCCAATTATCAGTACTGAAATGAACACTTGAAAACTGAGTGTCATTATGCAAAATATTGTGTGGATATATGATGCCAAATGTATAACAAGTATTATGAATTATAAAATCTATTTTATTATTATTTATTATAGAACAAGAGGTGTTACAACTATTTTTTTGAGGCAGATGAATCCTTTCATCAGACACACTTGGTGCTATGGAAAATATAGTTGTCTTATTCATGAAAAGTAATCAAACTTAGTTCATTATATATGACATAGTATTACCAGATTTGAGATAGGTGTAGAGGTTAAGTAGGATTCCATAGTTGGAAAATTAATATCTTGCCTAGAAAAAGACATTAAAACCAAAGGAACAAATATCCATTTGATATAATTTATTAGTACCAATTACAAATTTATATCTAGGACACCATACTATTAAACATTTACCTTAAATAGGTAAAACATCAAGATAAAGATCTTATCTTATAGATGTATCAGATATGAAATGAATGGTGTTACCCTATAGGTTTTGTACTCTAGTTTTTGGATGTATTATCATCTTATTTTATTCTACTAGCAAAAGTATTCATGTGATGTTTTAGGTCTAAATAGATAGAATAGTGATATCAGGGAAAAAACAAAACTACCAGACAAGAAGAGGGATAATTATTGTCTTCACAATGCCTGAAAAAGCAGTCAATACAATTAGGTGATGCATTTAGAGTGAGGAAAAAAAATCCACTGTCATTAATAAAAACATAGGAATATTATTGTCTATAATTTGAGGAGATACAAAATAAAGCTATGTGTTAGAATGGGCTCAACTAAACTAGTAAGTCTCAAATAATATTTATTACATAAAATATTATTATAGAGGCTATATTAATGAATTATATCATTTTAAAATGTGTTGAACCCCATTATCCTTTATAAGCTTTAATATCACCTATGGTTCCTAAATATGTTGATATTTTTTATCTCAATGATAGATATAAGGTATTTTCTATCATAGTCTTAAATATCAAAATTATGTTTTTTTCAATTTTAATTTCATTATATTTTTATAATATTTTAATATTCCATTTATTAATATCAATTTATCAATTATTAATAGATTTAGGCACTAGTTTTAAGGCTAAAATCACTTCAAAGGTGGACATATGTAGAGGTTATTTTGCTTAAATGGTAGAAAGTTATTCATCTAACAAGTTTATTCACCTAAGTTATATATCATTTACTTCTAAGGACAACTAACTTGTTATTATACATGTTTAGTTTAATATAAGGAATTTAAAATAGGATTATCTAAGTTACATTCATCCTTTTAAAATTATAATTCCTTGATTTACTATTAAAATAAACTAGATTTAGATACATTTCCATGAAATACAACTCATTCAATATTTTAAGTTCCTCTAAGGGATTTAATCTACCATTAAAATTTGTATCACATAAAAATTTAAAGATTATGATGCAAAAATGAACACAGTGCCTCATTTGAATTCACTACCTTCCCCTTTCTTCTACAAATTCCTTCATTCACAAGAATGCTTTCCTTCCTTTCCCCTTCACACTGTTTCTCTGAATAAAATACTCTGATACAAAAAAATATCTTCTCTTATTCCTCTAACCTTCCTCATTTCATTCAAAGGCTCAAATAAATATATATTTTTAGTAAATCCTACATTTATTTCCACCCATATTGAATCATGGGTGGGATTAATATCATTCTAGTGATGATAATAAATCAGACATGCTTTATTGGCTACCCATCCTTTTCTCCTTAAAATATGGTATATTGGGTAAAAACATGCAAAATGGGTCCAAATTTAATTAGTTTTTATAAGATTAATTAATAATAATCACATTATTTTTACCTTCACCAAATAAAATGTAATTAATTTTTATCCTAAGAAGTTATGATATTTGAAATATTAAATCTAAACTTTTAATTTTATTAATTATTTAATAAGTATAAGTCATGTGGCATTTGGAAAGATAAATACCAATTTTTTCTTGATTAATGGAAAATGGTATCTTAACTAAAATATTATGATTAAAAACATCACTTAATATTAATGGTAAAGAACCTAACCTAGGTTATCTACTCATCCTTACCTAATGCTCAATTCATCATTTCACATGATCTCTTTCTCATTTCCTGACCTACTATCTAGTCAAACTCTCCTCGATGATACCCTCCATATTTGTAGCGATGGATAAACTTGTGATGTAAACTCACACTAAGAAAAAACCCATTAATAGCTAATAAATTCAAATATATATTAACTATGAAAGTATAATAATGCTAAAACATTAATGCATTCCTGCATCACTTGCAAACCTATTTGCTTGCCCTATGAAATTCAATGTGAAATTTATGTAATATACATATGAATATAATTAACCATTTTTAATCCCATAACAATATATTGCATAACAATCATCTTAAGAATGTATTTATTTAGTTTTATAATAGATAAAATCACTCAAATAGTAAATAAACATCACAATTCTACCTAAATAATATTTTGGCACAACATGTTTGACATGAGTAAGTAATTTTTACATGCATATAAAAACATAATATGACATCCTCCCCCCTTGGGAGAGACATCATCATGATGACTACTAAAGTAAGTAACTAAGTAAAAAGATGCAGAAAATATTTGAAGACTTCATCATAGTCTTCCCATGTTATACTCTCGTTAGAATATCAATAACCAATAGGGGTTCAATAACTTCCTTGTTTTAAAAAAGAAGTTTGTGAATATCAATAACCCCTAGGGGTTATACTAGTACCACTTCTATATCCTAGACCTGTAAGGACTTTCAATAAATAACATGAGACACATCTGCATGATAGAATTTTAGTAAGAAACATGAAAAGCATTATGAAGGTGAGCAAGTACTGGTGTTAGTGTAAGTCTATAAACAATTATGTTAATGAATTCAAGGATTTCAAAGGTTCCCACATATCTTTGTGCTAGTTAAGAAGACTTTCCAAACTTGATAAAATATTTCTATGGTCTCACGCTTAGAAAAACTTTATCTCTTACTTCAAAAAGTTTAGGAGTCCTTTCCATACCAACATAGTTTTTTATCTACCCACATCTTCAAACAATCTCTTATGAATGAGTTTAACTTGTTCCCCCATATCTTAGAGCATATTAGGACCAATAAATACTCTCTTGAGGGTAGTCCCAACTAAGTGGTATAAAAAACTTCCTACCATATTATGCCTTAAATGGATCTATGTCAAGATTAAAATGATGTGAATTATTATATGCTAACTCTACTAGAGGCAAGTAATCCTCTCATTTATATTTTTGATCCATAAAATACATCTGAAACATGTCTTATAAGACCTAGTTTACCCTCTTAGTTTACTGATCAGTCTTAGGATGATAAGTGAAAGTAAAATTCAATTTTGTCCCTAGAGCTGCATGTACGGTCTACCAATACCTTGAATTCATATGAGTATCCTGATTCAAAATTATATTATCAAGTACTCCATGCAATATAAAAATTTCTTATACAAACCTTATTTCTAACATTGTGATCCATTTGTCAAATTCCCTAGAATAAAATGTGCAACCTTGATGAGTTGTCGACACACTATGACCAAGATCACATCATGATTGTTCTTTAACAATGGAAGTTATTAAACAAAGTCCATACTTATTACCTACCATTCCATTTTATAGGCTCATGTGGATACAACAAACCTGCTAGATGTATGTGTTCAACCTTAACTCACTATCACTCCAAACATCTCATCACAAAACTAGTGGTGTCCCTCTTGAAACCTGGACAAAAATACAAATATTTGAGATCAACTAGCATCTTAGCCACCCCTGGGTGATCTGATTAAGGAGCATTGTGTTCTTCCTCCAATATTTTGGATCACAAACCACCTAAATCAAGTACATAAATATTTCCCTTAAATATAAGGATTACACCTCCTTTGATTTGATATCCCTCATACCTATTATCCTAACTATCAGACTTTAGAGAAATATTAACCTATTTATATAATTCATCCAATGGTAGCTGACTCAAAATTTTCTAATGAAAAGTGGTCCTCACTATCTCCATGATAGTTATATATATCTTCCATCTATGGGTATGAATAATATCTACTAACTCTAAGTGATGGGACTTATAATTTAACTCATATGTCTTGAGTTTTATATACTTGTGGGCCACCAAATGACCATATTATGTCAAGACACCTTTGATTCCATCCTTTTATGTAACTATGATTACTATAAAGTTACCGTTTGGGTCAGGAACATTTAACATCAATGTAGATGTTAGCTTCTATTTTAAGAGTTGAAAATCTTGCTCACATTTCTTGGTCCAAACAAACTTTTGGTTTTTATTTTGTAAGGAATTAACCAGGTTTCCTATCTTGGAAAATACTTCCAAAAACTTTTTATAGTATCCGGATAATCCCATGAAACTAAGGACTTCATGGAAATTCTTTGGAGATGGCCAATTCATGATGGCTTGAATCATTGCATGGTCAATAGAAATACCCTTAGCTAGAATGATCTATTAAAAATAATTCACCCTCTTTTGAAATAAATCACACTTGGACAAATTACCATAAATATTATTTTATCTCAACCAATGCATCATCAATCCAATTTTTTATGCATGTTCCTTTTTTATTTTGAGTATATCAAAATATCATCAAAAAATACTAAAACAAAGTTATCTAAATAATCTTTGAATATGGTGTTCATTAGGTTCATGAATGTCATTAGAGAATTCATGAGTCTAAAGGAAATAATTCTAAAATTATAAATCCATAATGAGTTATAAAATATATTTTTGGAATGTCTAATTCTTGAATCCTCAAATGATGATAACCTAACTATAAGTCAATTTTAGAAAACATGGTTACCCCTCACATTTGATCAAAGATATCATCAATGCATGGCAAGGGATATCTATTTTTTATTGTTACTTTTTTAAGCATCCTCTAATAAATACATAACTAAAGAGTGCCCTCCTTATTTTTTAAAAAAGAGTATTTTTTTCACCCCAAGGCAATATACTTGGTCAGATAAGACCTTTAGCTAAGAATTCTTGCAACCAGAACTTTAACTTAAATAGCTAAGTTGTTTTCATCCAAAAGGGTGATTTCGACTTAGGATCTAATCTTAGTATGATAGCGATAGATAAATAAAATTCTCTCTTAGGTGGAATACCTAGTAGTTCATAAAGAAAAACATCACTAAAATCATGTAGAAAAGGGCATTCTTCTATCTTAGTTATTTTCCTTCTTCCATTTCATGAATTTGTACTAAAAATAGAAGACACCCTTTCCTCTTGGCCTTTTTCAACAGAATTATATATATTTTCCTTAGAGTAACACCACATTTAACTCCTTCCATAATTATGGAGTAACCGTCATCATCTAGGAATGATATTGTTTTAGTGAAGTAATCCACTTTAGCTTGATGCTTTCATAACCGATTAACTCCTAGTATCATATCATAGAATCATATAAGGGTTACATGCAAATAAACTATTGTAGAAAACCTTGAAATCTCTAACTCAACTTCAAATAGACATTGATATACCTTTCTCATTATTTGATTCCCATTTTGAACTAACCAAGAATTTGACATAAAATAGTATTTTTTATGAATTTTCTTAAGAATATCAAGAGATACAAAACATTCAGATGTTCCTGATCAATAAGTATAGTAACTAGGCAACCAAAGAGTTTATTTGCTTCCTCTATTGATGTAACTTAAAAATTAGCCTAATGGTTATCTATCACTACATTAATTCTTTGATGGAAGACTTTCTTCTAACTTTATAGGGGTGCTCATGATTGAACATTACTAGCATTATGAGGATAATTATTACTATAGTGGTCTTGATCACAAGTAAAAAATCCTCCTATTAGGCCTTTTTTATCATGGGGCTTGCCCCCATTTTTTAATTTTCCATTATTTTTATTATTATAATTAACATTTTGACCTTTAGATCTATTATTGACTTTTCTAGGATTTCCAACCTTGAAATTGTTCTAGGAACCAAGTTCTTATTTCAATAATTTTTGTTCCCCTTCTAAGACTTATTTCTAAAGGGAAGGAATTAAATTTAATGAGGTCGTTTCCCTTGGTTATTAAATTCTCTTTTAACAGATGCAAGGGTATTCAAATTTTGTTCCTATTTCATGGATTTTTCAAGAAATTCATCCATGGTTGTGTATCTATGAAGGTCTACATCAGTGCCAATCTAAGGGTTCAAGTCCAAAATGAACTTTTTAATTTTGAACCTCTATCACATTAGTATTGTGGCACATATTTTAGAACTCGAGTAAAATTATACCAATAAGTGTCCATAGACATATCTCCTTGTTATATATTCTAGAATTATGTCATATTACCATCAAATTACAACTATGAAAATCATCTTTTTATGAAATAAGACACAAATTGTTCCCAAGAGGTATTCTCCACTAATAACTTCTTTTCCATTTTTAGGTTCTATCACTAATCTTAAGCTTCACCAAATAGATAGTATGCTCCCAAAATAACTTTGGTTTCCTCAACAAAGTTATAATTACTTCTCCATTCTAATTAACTAGTTTTCTACACCATCCCCAAGTATTACTCCATTGTAATTGGGTGGGGATATCCTTTTTAGGTCTCTAGCTAACTTAGTTTTAAATCAAACCCATTTTGGTATAAGCTCATTAGCATTATTTATATCAATATTATCTTCATTATATTTTAAAAACTTAGGATTATATTCATGATCATTGTCCTCATGATCTTCCTCATGAGAAAGGCCATGTAGTTTTTATTCTAGGACACCTATCCTTTCCTGGGTGACGGTTACCATGGATATAATTTGGTTGGTATTAACGTATAGATCTTCCAAATTTTCATCACCTTCCCCATTTTTATGTGTTAAATCCATAGTAATATGGTAAAATAAAAATAGCTACAACTTATATAATTATCAAGGCCATTAATCTGAAGCATTGAATCTAGTATATGGTACCATAATGTGATAACCCCTTCAAGTTAAAGTTAAACTAGTCATTTAAAAAATATAATAAATTCCTAACCAAAGGTTATGTCACATAATCTAAACCATACATACATTCTAAATTCTACTAAGTATTGAAAGAACCAATCATAGTGATTGATTTAGCATATAAATTTACTTCATAAACAATATACTATAATTAATTTCATGCACTTATAGTCAAAGACAAATAACTTGCATTATTTAAAGTTGTGTTAAAATTTATTTTGAATACACTATTAAATGAAAATAATTGCCCACATGCCATATATTTAATGGACAACTTAATGTAATTCACTTAATAATGTTAATACCTCAAGCATGAATACTTAAGATAAAGGTTTAATTTTAAAAATCTCTCCCATCAATTATAATCATTCACTATCACAATGAATGTGATATTTAACCATTCGTTACAATTTCATATTACAATCCTTTCTATACTTTATGTTTAATTTGAATACTCAATTATCATTTCAAATATACAATGATATGAATCATACATATAGAATTTGATTTGATTATAACCAGTATACAACTAAGATTGAATTCCATTTTCAATGTCCTTATAATTTATAATTTTGATAAACATAAATCAATAGTTTATATCCATAATTATAATTACCAATTTGTTCAACATTTTTTTCTTTCACCAACTCAGTAAGTGGAGTATTTATCATAAACCAAAAATATACCATGTTGATCTAAGGAGGGAGAGTATCATAGAGGGATATTACCCTAACCAATAATGCTTTTAGATCCCTTTCACACCTCTCATCCACTGAGAGTGTCCCTACCCTTCATTAGTAGGGTAGATATGGGTTCAAAAATTGAGAACGAGTTCATTATGTAACCTTAAAATGCCACAATTACTCCACACAACTTCTTACAAGTGTGATTGTGAACCAAGACATGAATTAAAACATTCCTAATGTACACTACCATATACACTACTTTTAGTTATAAGTCTTAAATTTTCCAAGTTCCCCTTATTAAATCTTAACTCATGAGATAATTGATTTATTGTGTGGGTTTAACTAAGATGCCCTCACATCTCTTAGACCACATGTGTTGCATCCAATAATCTTATCCCAAGTTATCCCTGACCTAGAAATCTCATAGTTACTAGGTCTAGATATTTCATATTACCAGTTATTTGATATCTTAATAATGTGTTTACAAGATGATACTTTTTATGGGTGACCCAT
The DNA here is from genome assembly GCA_037957365.1 of Torreya grandis. Lineage (NCBI taxonomy): Eukaryota > Viridiplantae > Streptophyta > Pinopsida > Cupressales > Taxaceae > Torreya > Torreya grandis. Next base: position 552,876 of record JARHVA010005641.1, on the reverse strand, counting down.
ACCACTCATGTAACCCATAAACTTGTCTATACAATACCGAATGGTTGATTTTGGCATAACTTGGTTGTTTACTGCAAACTCACTTGGTTAACCAACTTTGCTACTCTTGAATAAGAAATCTGTGACTTAAGTTCATATTTATATCATTCTAAAATATTAATTTAATGAGATAATTCATTTATGATCAATCAAGTTGATATGGATATAATAAATCTTGGAATGTTTCTATATTCAAATTGTGAATATCATTAAATTGATTCCATTAAGGGTAGTGATTACATCTTAGGTTAATATAATGACCTAACTATAAATCATGAGTACAATATTCCTAAATTATCATGATTACTATTCATAACTTCTTATGATACTTTATGTATATATGCTAACTCATGTAGATATGTATTAATAAAAGCTAGCTTCCATGTTATCTATAACTTTAATAGTTTTATTATGTTTCTAATAACATTATAGGTTTTTTAGGTTATTTGATAGTTTAGATTTGTATTGATTACACTAAAAGGGTTTATATATTTTTAGTTGTGTAACACTGATGAAGTTTAGATATTAAGAATGAAACCCTTAACCCAAGATAAATAAAGTTTATTTCTTAATCAAACTAGACACAATCTCTTTTCACAAGATATTGTTTATAATCCCTCAAGGTTACAACTTTTATGCTCATTTTAAAACAAAATGAAATGATTCCAATTTATAATTTGAAATCATTAATTATCAGCTTATTCATATTTATAATTGATGGATGAATAATTATCATTTAAAATATAATATTCAATTTGAAAATTTGAAAGGCAATCATGAATACCTTTTGTAGACTACTTGGTTTCTTGGACGTTATTAAAATCTTTCATTCGTTCATATATTATTTGGATAATCTAATATTTACCCATTTTAATAGAAATCCTAGTTAATAGTTGATTCTACTAATATGTTAGATTATAAACTTAGTTTATGATAAAGTAGTAAGGTAATTAATGTTTATTTAAATTACTATTATTCTCATTTAATTCACACACACACACACACAAAGTTTTAATATTTCTTTCATATCCATACGTTTTCCCCTTACACTTATTACATTGTAATTTTTTTTGTTAAACTATTCCTATTATATTTGTCATGAAGTTTAAATGTTATTAACTCTTCATTTTCATTTTCCTACTTAATGACGTAGTTTTAGATTATAAGGAAAAAGTATACACAAGGCATAATGCACATTTTTATTTTATTTTGGATTGCCCCTTAAGGTAAATGCCATACTACCTATTAACAATACAAAAATAATATAAACATCTCAATGTATGATGTCAAGGATATAGGTGTAAGTAACATTCCAATTCTAATTATCAATACTAAAATGAACACTTGAAAGATTGTACAAATTTCATGTATCTAAAGTCTACCCAAAAGTATATTATATGACAAATTGAGGTCTAAATCATGGCATAGGGTATCATGGGTCAAAGGCCCAATGATAACTGGCAATTTGATAATGCCTTAAGATACTCTTTCTTCATTTTCATAGGCTCTGATTGTGATCATTTCTGGTTGGATCGGCTATTGTATGTGTTGACCAAATTTGACCTTTAGGTCAAATTGGGACCCCTATAGGTAAAAATATTTAGTTTTATGTTTTTTAGGGTATTCAATAGTTGGTCATAAGTTATATCATAGGTCATTTAATGTTATTCAATGTTATGTTATCCTTAGTCATTAATTTTATTAGCCAACATGTCCTTTTGAGTTATTTTAGGGATCAAAATTGAACATTTAATGAGTTGTACAAGTTTATTGGGGGGTGTTAAGGATTATAAATGTGATGTAACATTACATGTGTTATTATAGGTCTTAATCAACTGACATAACTGAAAAGTGGCAAGTTTATCAAAAGAAAAGGTAATTTTCTTGAGAAAGGAGAAGAAAATGACACTTATATAGTCCATGGGAAGTGTACCATGTGGTAAAAGCTCATATAACATCCCTTAATCTTCTCAAAAATCATATAAACATTTTATTTACTATGTAAGTTCCATTTTTGGTGCAAAACCATTCTTCTCCATCTTTACTTTCCTAAACATGTAGAATTGACCTTCAGGTTTTTGCTCATTAATAACAACTAAAGAGGTTCAAGTAAAATTATTATAGGAGTTTTTATTAAACTTAGAGACCTTAATTTATATATAAATATTTTGAATAATGGTTTTCTACACTTCATGAACCACCCTCATAAAGTTGACTATACTTTTCTGCTAGTTGTTTCATGTACCCTATGGGTTTTACTTCATTTTAGGCAAGTCTATAGGAAAAAATTACTTAAGTTGACTCCAAATGATGTTTCCATATTTATATAATTCCATCCATTTTTTATTAGTTCAAGGTGTTTTGATTTACTAATCATCTTGAGTTGTATGAGAGAACACTTTTCTATGTAACAGGCAGTTTCCTCACCATTTGATGGATTTTCTTGTTTTGATGGTGGTCTTGGAGGGTGAATATGTTTTGGTTTACATTATTCCATGTTTTATTTGTGACCTTAATCTCCAAATATACTTTCCCTAGATATCTCTCCATGGAATCATAGTCATATGTAAGAAAACATAGTTAGGCAGCCATGAAAGTACATTATAAACATTATTATAGGGGAATATCACATTGAATAGGGGTTTTGGAAATTAGTTTCAAGATCTACATGATGATAATCACCTTTGGAGGACTGGTAAAGAGTTTAAGTCTACCCCATAAGGCCTAAACTATACACATTGCCCACATTCCTCCTCACTACCTACATATTTAGAATGTGCACTTATAGGTGTTTTTAGGATATAATCAAGTTAGATCAAAGGTTTGATAATGATTTTCAAAGTATTCATGATGGTAAGCACCCATTTTAGAAAATCAGAGAAAATCCTAATTCTATTCATGATCCAAATATAACATTCACTACCTATTCTCCTCACACTACCTGCACATGACTATAACCACCTATAGGTGGTACCATAGAGGACAAAGTAGCCATTTTGAAGTGTTTGAATTGATGATCAAACCATATTTGTGGTCCTATAATGAGGATATATCATGATTGACCCTTTTTAATGGATAATATTAGTAAATGAAGTTGACAACCACTTCTAAGGGAGATGACTATAGTTTTAGGGACTATCATACCTAAAATAGGAAAATAAAGCACCTGAGCTTCTAGTTGAGAGCTTACAATAGGATTATAAAGACTTTTAATGAACCCAATTGAGAATACATTGTATCTCTCACATAGGGGATAAAATTTAAAAAATGAGAGGGTAGTTTATTCCTTTGGTTCTCTTAAAAGTGAATCTTGAACATACACTTCTCATCACTAAATTTTGATAGTGAAGTCTACAAGTTTTTAAACTCTAAAGAGACTCTTCACCCATAGTGGTAGTTTGAAACCTTTCCCCATGATTGAAAGGTTATATATGGTGGAGGATAAAAATCATGTTATTAATATAATTTGAGGTGATAATATATAGACCCTATACACACCTACAATTATGTCTGATCTAAAACATTCACCTATAATAACAATGAGGTGAAAAAAGTACTTTGGAGTAACTTTCAAAAGAATATAACATTTAAAGATGAATTTGAGTGTTTAAAGAGGGTGAGAGTTTTAAAATGAACATAATTCAACCCAAAAAATGTATATTTATAGTTTTTTTCCTCAAAATGAACCTACTATCTGTATAGATAGCTTGAGCATGTTCATCTATAGTCAACATAGGTTTGAAGTTTGAGAAGGGTTTCTTTTTTGCATATATAGGTGTTAAGGGTATGTTTGATATTTTTAAAGGTTATTTAAATCCTCATAAAAGGTTTAAAGTGTTTTAGGAAGTAATAATGATAATATTCCAAACTTTTAAACACCTACAATGACCCTACACAATCACTCATAGGTGATTGTAGGTTAACAATCAACTAAGATAATGTGTCATACATATAGTTTAAGTTAAACCCAGGGTGAATGGTGAGTTAAATAAATTATATATGACCATGGAAGGTTAATATATGGTTTATTTATTGTATTTAGTTCCTAAATCATATAAAATCACCTAAAAGTGTCCTTTCAAGGTATAGAATAGTCAAGATAACCCTTAGTTTGACAAGCAATAGTGTTTTGGTTTGTATTTATCATGAAAATGATGAAAAATAATATAGACACATAAAAATGGATTTTTTAATGTGGTATAATAACCTAAGCACTATAACCTAGACCTAATCCATGAAAATGACACAAACAAGGGTCTTTCTCAAGCAAAAGTCATAGTCTGCTATGGACTGAGACTGACAATGAACAAAGAAGTAAGGTAAGAGTGTAGAAAGATTATAGGAGGTTAGAGAAATAAATGGAGATGTATTTACCTTAAAATATGATAATTATATTCATATTAAGTTATATGGGATGGTATTATATATTTTTGAGCTATCAAGATGTAATGGATTCATCAAAATTCATTTTAGGTTTTGAGGTACAGATAAGATACAAGACAAACATTAGGCCTAATGCCCAAATGAGGAAGCACCTTCACTTTCTACATGATGTGAGAATTTAAAACTATTGGAGCATGTTCTTGGGGTCAATACAGAGATGGAAAATATTTTTAAGGGTAGAGAAAACACAAAGAAGCCACTTTTGGGACCTTAGACAACATTAGGCCTGTTGGAATGGAAGGAAGAGCTCAAATAGGTGACTTCAAGTGTTCATATCTCCTCTGAGAGTTTTCATGGAACTAAATTAGTTTTGAGGGGTTATTAGGGTCCATATTCATTATTTTTGTGTAATTTTTTTTCAATTCAAAGGTTAGATTTTTATTAAAAAACCTTAACAATGGAAATAAACCTAAAACCCTGTAAAACCCTTGACAAGGACCCAATTAGAGAAATGAAGTTGGATAGATATTACAATGACATATTTTGATCATTAAATTTTATATTAATCCCTCAATATAATCCCAATGCTTTTTGTTTGTATGGACTTATATGGATGGTTTGAGAAACATGCTTTTCTTGACAATTTTATGCATTGGGCAAGCTAGAAGAGGAGTCTAAATATGAAATGAAGTTTTTAGGGAATATTAGGAATTTTAATAACTCCATATTTCTATTTAATACCTTATTAAAACCTCTAATTATGCAAACAATAGATCTCATCTCAGCTAGGAAAAACTAGTCTATTGGACAAGCTAGTGAAAACGGTGAAAAAGTTCAAGTGGCATGATTTTAAGGTGTACCTAATTATTTTAAGGAAATTTATGGTATTTAAAATTGTCATATAATCCCTCCCATGGATTTTTATGAGTAACTAAATCTAAGTTTGAGTCCAAGTGTGTATGATGCATGAAATAGGATTTTTTTAGAATATAGTCGATGATTACTCCTTTCTAATTGATTTCAGATGACCAAGCCTAAAACCAACACATGGAGATACATGTTTGAATTACATAATATTAATTAAAACCATTATACCTATCCCTAATTATATTTTTGATGTTCAAACAAGGCTAATCATGAAGGCAATTTTTTTGAGCTAGTTGGGGAGTTTTATGCCACTTTGTAAGAGTTTGATAACTTAGACGGACACTTGTATCTTCTAACATTACATAGTTCATCCCATATAATATTATCATGAAAAATTAACTTATTTTATCATCTTTAAAAGTGTCCTTTTAACCCTTTAAGTTCTCTTTTATCCTCTCTCTCTCTCTCTCAAGTTCTATAAGAAGTAGCCATTTTGGCCATTGTAACTCATGCTCCACATGACTATGGAGAATCCCTAATCATTTACATACCATTTGATCAATAATACTAATAATTTTTATGTATCTATGACTTTTCATAAATTTTTTTTAATTAGATGATGAATCTTGCTTAGTGAAGACTTTGGATTCCTTAGCATGTTATCTCATTCTTTCACCCTAGTTGCAATTGGAAAACTTCTTCTTACAAGGCATGTAAATTGTTTTAGGAAATGTCAAGGATTGAGTGAGTTATTATTTTAATTATTACCATTTAAGGCCTCCTTTATAGTATTCATAACTTTGTACATTCATACATAACCTCATAATGTAACATTGATGTGAGAAGATAAAGATTGGAGAAGTGTATGTTCAATTTGTCTCTTGATTTCATGTGTAACATGATGGTGGTTGGAAGTCATAATATATGTTGGTGTGTCACATCCCTTAGGTTAATATTATTTTATTTATCTCTCTCCATTTTCACCCCCCAAAGTTAGGTGTAGTTGTGATCTAAAGTGGTACATCAAGGGAGTTAGACCTAGTTAGAGATTCACCTCATCCTTAAGCTACCCAAAAGCCTAAAGGTGTTTCAATTGTGCCACTTGGATGAATAGGTCTTAGGAATATCCTCAAAGTTTTAAAATCTAAGTTAAAATATTATGCTTAAAAATATTGATGAGCTTTAGAGACATAATATTTAGGCCTGATCTATTGTCTATGATGACACACTTTACTTTGTGCTACATTATGACAACTTCAATGTACAATAGATTATTATGAAAATGGAAAAGGGATGTTATATAACTTATGTCAAAGGTTAAATATTATATTGGGGTTAGATGTCCAACTAAAGCTTGAAATTTTTCAAGATATATGTCATTAAAAACTAGGATTGGATAAGGAGCTTTGTCAAGATGTGTTTATCGATGGTGGAAGTACACAACAAATTCAAAATGGAGATTTGAGTGAGAACATTTTGAAATTATTCCACAATATTAAATTTCTTGTCTTGCACAATGTTAAATGGCTTATTCCTAACTAGAATAGTAGGTTAGATGGGTGAAGTGGTAGATGGCTATGGAATTGGGATGGTAATCTTCAATCATCAAGTTGTGATTAAATAATTGGGATAAGATACAAGACCATTGATAGAAAATGATGGTGGTCATGTACCATATAGGATAAGTCTCAATTACTAGTGTAATTATGCATGGTCATAGGTCAACTATGAGTTATCGATATTAGGTCCAAAAGTAGCAATACCTATTTTCTAGTATGTTTGTATGTAGTCCCAAGTTAAAGAAGGATCACTAGCATGAGTTAGTTGGTTGGAATTGATTAGAAAAAATCTTGTTTGATAGATATTAAGTATTGGATTGATGGAGATGATAGAAACATGACCTCCCATAATATGGCCTAAAACCTTGTTGTATTCATACGTAATTACATGGTAGGTCTATTGATTGTTGGCATCATTCTGGCCTTGGTTCCATCCATTTAGCTAACATTATTGGTTCTCCTATTTATTTTTTTTGTTTTTCCTTGGTCATTGATACTATTGTTATTATTGTGATGGCTGTTGTTGGTTGTTATGTTGTAGAAAGGAGTGTTGATAAATGTTGAGGTTTTGATTGGATTTAGAAGCTCTATTATCTAATTTTATCTCTCCATTTTCCAACATATTATCAATCAAATGTTTAATTTGAAAATAATGATGTAAGTTATGTCTATTAACTTGATGATACTTGCATATTTTTTTTATTACTAATCTAGATAAGGAATACCCTCAAAATAATGTTCTAGAATAGGCTAGATAATCAGATTAGCAATAATGAGTTTATAAAACATGAATTCAATGGGATCTCCAAGGTCACTAAAGATGCGATGGTTAGGAAAAATTATTCTTGGAGGAGGGGTTTGTAAAGGTAAAGGTTGTTGTGTTTGTTTCACTAGTATAGGCTATTACACTTACTATATTTACTAAAAATGTTGTTGGTTAGGAGTAATTTGCATATGGAGTGTAGGCTAAGTAGATTGTGTTTACACCATTTGGACATGTCATGAATCAGTTACTCCATTTACCCCAAAATTATTTTTATGATTGAATGGCTTGGGTTTTCATAATTTTAGGCTTGTGCTAGTTACAATGCTTGTGTTTGTATTTGGTTCTGATTTTGGTCATTTCCTTGGTTTGTAGTTTGGTTCTAATTTGACAAGGTAAGTTTAATGATCCCTTTATTAATAAGGGATATTTCAATCAACAAACCTTTTTAAATAATTTCATTTAAAGTGTATGTGAACTATAGTTCTAAATCATAAGATACCTCATTTTTCAAATTATTGGTAAACACAATGGTTAATTGCTTATCTGGTAAACTATGGGTGAATCAACTTAAAAGTGCTCTCCATCATTATAAATAACTTGAAAATATTTCATCAAATTTTAATTTGGATTACATCAAATCTACCAATGAAATATCATGCTCAATATTGTATAAGTGTTACACAAACTTGTTTGAAAGATCATCAAAATTAGAAACTAAATTCTTAGGTAATTTTAGAAACCACTCCAAAGCTTGTCCTATCAGACTCCTTGGAAACAATAATAAGAGGTATATATCATTATAGGCCATTGGTTGAAAAGAAATAAATAATTTGGTTAAGTGGGAATTGGGGTATCCTTTCCCCTTATATTTATTTAATTTTAGTGGTTTATACCCTAGAATAAATGGTATTTGTAGATACTCCATATTGAAAGGGTAAGAACACATGTCATCCAACTTAAATTTTTTTGGTTTATTTCTTTGCTTGGATGGTGGAAATTGCATCCTCATTTTTTTAATTTCTTGGGCTAGGAAATTGAAGGGATCATTGGTCTAAGGTGGAGTATGTTTTTTTGTGGAAGGTTGGTTTGGTTAATGAATTGACTAGTAATATGCATTCAAGGATTAGTATACGATTTCTGAAATTACACACATTATTATGTGATATTTTATTTAGGATTACGTATGTGGGATTGGTTTTGGGTAAATTATGGTTGAGATGGAAGGATATGGTTGGGAGTGAAATACTATGCCTATTGAGGTTGATTAGGGACCTATTTCAAACTAATAAAACCTTGTTGATTAAGGGTAACTTGTGAGCTAAGGTCCTATCATTGAGTTTGTGGCACACTAGGAATAAAAGGAAATTATTACCTAATTGATAGTTATGGAACATTAGAACCTCTTATTTACTCTAGTCCTTGATAGGAAGTATATGCATGTTGAAGGTTTAGCATTTTTTTCTAACCAATAATCATATGATGTTCATTAGTCAACATTTGTGATTGTAATGATATGTTATTCTATGATTGAAGAGGTAAATTCATCATTACCTATCAAGGTGAAACAATGGTTACCCATTTTTGAGGTGGTAGAATGTTTTGAGTCTAATATGTGGGTTTGATTTATTATGCCTATGGTTTTGGAACATTAGTCATCACCTGTTATGGTGGAGTAATATTTGTCATGTTTTGTTGAGGCATGGTACTGGTCATTACTTGACTACTTAATCCTTGAGGTTGTGTGATTAAAGAAGCAATTGGTTGAGGATTAGAGGTAGTTATTTGAGGTTGGGAAGTATAATTTCATGCCCCCTACATTTATGAACCACTCATGGTGTTAATGAAAGGCATGTTTTATTTTGGATTAGTTGTTTATGCATTTACACACTTTAGTCTGGATTAGATGATACTTGCATATTATTTACTATGTTTGGCTCACTATTATATGTAGGAACATAAGATATTTATTTAATAGCTGGGGAATTGAACATGTTTCCCATTTAGGTGATTTACATGAATGGGTCTACTCCTTGGATTTATTATCTTATCAATTCAATTAAGACTCCTGTTGTAGGAGCTAACTCAATAAGAGGGGCATTTTCCATGGTCATGTTGTTAAAGTTACATGTTAAGTTTAGATAGGTCTAATATTCTATTTGCATCTATATGAAGTGGTCCTCCATGAGGCCTTTTCCTATGATAATCATATGAGGGTCCTGATATGGCATTGACATTATATATTATAGATTTATAGAAGAGGCATGTTCATTTATTTTATTATAAGGTAAGTTGTAAGTCCCTCTTACTAAACTTGGAAAAATTTTATGGGGCAAGTCTGCTAAAAAACTTAGCCCCTACCTCCATAGTTTTTATTAAGACGTCATCCTTATTTGAAATCAAGGGATGATTAAATAAATAAGGGTTAGATGTTGATGGAATTATAATGTATTATGATTTATATTGAAATTATTCTAAAACCAAAGGTATTCTAACTAAGTTTTGTGCCATTTGTTATTGGTCCTGCTCTAAGTATGGAGGCATGTTTACCAAATACTAGGCCAAATGATCTTGGATTTTTCCCCCTTTGAGTGTTTTAAGTTTGATAAGGATCTATTTAATAAATGACATCATCTCCATATGGGTCTTGAACAAAGTCTTCTTATGTGACCACATTACTATACCCTAGATTATACATGAAGCCACTATGAGTATAGTGAGACATGTTTGAATCAATGGTTAATGCTTTATAATAAAAGAGGTTAGATTTATAAAAATTCTAAAAAAAATGTTTAAAAATAAAATAGGTTCAAACTCAATCTAACTTAGTTAAATGGATGTATCTTTATCTCTAAAATGGTTTGTGACAAAACTTGTATAAAATAATCTAACATCAAATGTCTAACACTAAATGTCTCACATGAAAATGTCAAGTGGATGTATTTAAATTAGAATGCCAAACTTAAAGGACAAAGTGCTTCAAATAGGTTTAATCTAGGAAAATAAAGGTTGCTAGGTTTTTTGGCAAAATGCGACATCAAAAGCTAGGCTCAAATAAAGGCATGTGCTAGGATGTTTTTGAAAACAAAAACAAAAGCTAGACGTGAAACAAAAGGGGTATTTAATATAAAATTTAAAATAATTTTACATAAAATATGCACTCAACTTTAGACATGAACTTGGTCAATTTAGTATAAGGCATGAAATAAAAGGCACTTAGAGATAAACTATTTTCTCCCAAATTAAGGAACAATAATAGTTTTCAAATTTGGGTAAATAATTAACCTAAGTTGCACATCCCAAAAGAGAAACATTGATATCTAAGTCCAAATAACATAACGTGTAAATAAAAATCAATCAATATTTGGATTTGAATTTGGATAGGTTAATTAAAAACTCAACTTAGAAAACTAGGCTTCTTTGATCAAACAACAAGCTAGACAAAGGTGAATAACATAAAAATACTAGACAAAGACCTAAAAGCCACATGTGAATTGGTTCAAATCTTATATTCTAGGAAAGATAAGCCTATGATATGTTTTGAGTAGTGTAATGTCATTATCTCTCTCTAAAGGTATGATTGATGGTTTGTTTCAATACTTTAAGGCACACACTTAAAATGATTTGGGAAATGTAATGTTACCTATTTAAATCAAGTGACACACATAACATTTTTTGATAAAAAGTTCAAGGATAAAAACATGTTGTAAAATGGATGGCATAATGCCTCCTCAAACAACTATTAGGAATGGTAAACATGAGGCCAAGATCTGAAGAGTTGAAAATAAGACAATCACAAGTAACTGTAGATAAATGGAATGAAACACAAAGTAAACCAAATGACTATTCAGAATATGAGAATAATGAGATTCTAGTACAAAGGTAATCACTTGTTTATATAGGCAAGGTGAAATACTAATCTAGCTAATATAACCAATGTGGGATAAATAATCATATAGGATAAACCATTACAAGATAAAAATATCTAGATAAGACACTAACAAACATGAGTAAACATATGAAATACATGCTTTAATACCCCCCATCAAGTCAAGCTAGGGGATAAAAATATCCAAAAAAGAAATAGTGGCATACCCATAAAATGAGTCCTGACAACTAGGCCTGATAAGGTACTCATGTAAAATATGTATCTATGAAATAAATAATGAATATATCATTATGAACACCCCCAAAGATAAATTATAAAACCCCAAGCATGCCTTACAACTCAAGGAAATGAGGTGATTCAAAAGGCTTTGTGAAGAAGTATGTAACCTATTATTAAGTATGAATGTGCACTAAGCTAAGAATGCCATCCTGAATGTGTTAATGAATGAAGTGCATATGTACCTCAATGTTCTTGATCTACTAATGCTCAAATATGTTATGAGATATGGGAATTGCACTCTGGTTATCATAATAGAATTATAGTGGATGAATCCTACATAAATCCAAACTCTATCAATAATTGATAAAGCTAAAGAACACATTGACTCATTGTAATTCTTGCCTTATACTTAGCCTTTATAGATTAAAGTGAAATATCCTATTGCTTATTATACAACCAAGTAATAGGTTAATATCTAAGATAAAATATGTATCCAAAAGTGGAATGTTTATCATCATGAGAACCTGCCCAATCTAAATCATTGTATTTAATCAACTAAGTAGAACCCCTAGTGTAGTGTAATCCAAAATGAGTAGTGCCTCACAGATATCTCAAAATCCTCTTGGCAGCCTACCAATGAATATCATGATGTTCATGTGAAAACTTAGATACAAGCCCAACTAAAAATTAAATATCAGGGTGAGTATGGGTCAAATACATAAGACTCCCTACCACCTACCTATACAATATAGGTTCACAAAATAGAGTAGTAAAAGAGGTAGCAAGAGAAACTCTGGACTAAAAAGGAGTAGGACTTATCTTACAATTGACCATGCCAAAATGCTAAATAAGATCAAGGGTGTACTTTTGATAAATCAAATAGATCCCTTTATCTGACTATGAAATCTATAGACCAAGGAATAAGTGTAAAAGACCAAGATATATCATGTTGAAATGTTCTAAAAATGCCCATTGAATAGTCTAAATCTGAGATGAGGAGCTACTTGTGAGAAATATATCATCAACATACAAGACCAAAATAATAATGTCATCCCCAATACATTGAATATACACTATGGGATTAGAGTGGTAGTGAACAAAGCTAGTAGAGAGAAGAAATGAATCCGTATTCTTATACCAATCTTGAGGGGCCTATTTGAGACTGTAAAGAGACCTCTTAAGTTGAAAAATAAGAAAATAATCATGATAAAACATAATAGGTTGCTCCATATATATTTACTCATGTAAGTCTCCATGAAATAAGGCACTCTTGACATCCAACTAATATACTAGCCAACCTTATGATGTAGTAAGAGAAAGTACAAGATGAACAGAGTCCATCTTGGAAATTAGTGAAAATGTCTTAGAATAGTCAATATCTTTGAATTATAAGAATCCCTTTGTAAATAGATGTGCTTTATACTTTTCAATGGACCCATTAAATACATACTTGGTGTATTAAATCCATTTTCACCTAACCAAATTTCTTCCCTTAAGAAGAGTGACCAAATCCAAAGTGTGATTATTCATCAATTAAGAATACTCATCTATCATTAGATCATTCCACTCCTGTATCCCATGAGCTTGTGAAAAATTCTATGGATCCCTAGAGAATGCCTGACATAAAATTTTAGTATTCATAAAATGTACATGATGACACTAAGTAGGTGGAATATCCTATATGAATGGTGTTGCCTCATCAACTGTAGTATTAGCCCACCTAAGCATAGTGTCAACATTAGTGTGAATAATATCCTCATCCTCTATGACCTCCTCAAGAATATCTTAAATTGGCTCCTCAAAGAATGAATCCTTGAGGGTAGGTGAATCATGGAAAGAAGAAGAAGTGGGCATGGAATAAGATGAAGAGTCATGAAATGTGAAACACTCATCAAATTTTACATGTGTTGGAAAATGAAAATAATGAATATTAGGGTCTAAAAGATGATAAACTCCCATGTCCTCACCATATCCTATAAAGACCAAAGGTTTTCTATTCATGTATAATGCTTTCCTTTTCTTATTTAGTACAAACTCCCAAGAAAGGGTCCAAAACACTCATAAAAATGAGACATCAAGCTTGGATCTAGACCAAACTTCCTTTAAAGTCATATGCTCAAGTGCTTGATGTGGTTTATGGTTATGAATGTAATTCACATAATTAGCTGCCTCTGCCTAATAAATAAGAGGTAAATCCTATGAATGCATCATGTGGTTAGCCATCTCCTTCAAAATTTGGTTCTTCCTCTCTTCTAATCCATTTTGTTATGGAGTATGTGAAACAAAATGCTGGTAAACAATGCCATGGGATCCTAAAAACTTAGTAAAGTCTCAACTAAAATACTCCTCCCTCCATTATCTATATGAAGCTTCTTGATGCAACTCAATGATTGTTTCATGACCAAATACTTAAAGAATTTGAAGTAAGAAAATAAATCACTTTTGTAATTGAATAAATAAACCAAGTATGTCTCAAGAAATTATCAATGAAGGTAAGTGAATACTTATATCTATTGAAAAGATAAGGAAAGACCATCAAATCACTGTGTCTAAGCTCTAATGGTAAAGAAGCTCTTATGGACATGCCCTTAGGAAATGGATCCTATTGTTGTTTCCACAATACATAATTGGGGCAGACTCTATCAAGACATGAAACTATAAGAAGACCCTCTACCATACTATTGTCACCATATATTGCACCCTAAAATAAGTTATTCAATCTTCTTCCATATTTTGGAAACATCATAACATTTCTAGTTATGTAGGTGTACTTCTATTGGAAATGAGCCTCTAGATTTACGGGCTAGATCCCTAAATTTATCTTGAAATTCTCTTATCTATATTGACTGATTACTTATGGGGAAAAGAGTTAAATAATTCATGATTAAAATTACTCTAAAGGAGGTGATGCATTGAATTTTCAAGATCCACTCTCAAGATTAAACTCATTAACACACTAATAGACTATGAATAGAACTAATGCAATGTCTACAATGGTTTCTAAGCAATAGTGTTTCACCTATAGGTTAATTTGATGAATTTAGGATAGAGGGAAATGAGGGTAAGGCTTGATTGAGATCACTTAAATTAAACTATCTACTCTATACCTGAGATATCAACCTTAAGACACTCTAGATGATCTACAAGAAAAGTTTATTATCACTTCGGTTGAACTTGGACCTTTAAAGGAAGATGAAAACCACCTTTGCATATCAAATAAATATAAAACACTAAGCATAGATTAGTAAAAAACTAAAATATACTCTATTCATTATTCTAAGAGGTGTAGAATATAATTATTGGTAGATTTTAGTCATAGTAGCCTGAGGGATACATAACAATAGCTCAAAGGATATATTTATAGAAGAAAGGAAGCAAGAGGAAGGGAGATTTGGAATTGAAAAAGGGAATCAATTTGTTCAAAAAATTTAACCATATCTACAATTGATTCTATAAATTATTCTCATTCAAGCTTCATGATTGATCTAAGTCACTTAATCCCATTGCAAAGTTAAATTATTCTGTCATTGATGCTCCCTGATGATTGAAAAGGTAGGATAAAATTATTCTAAGATGGGTTCTGGCATCAATGTAGTTACAACCATAGGATCAATTTTTTAGATTTTTATCCTTGTGATAATTTCTCTTCACTATTTCTCTATGGCATGAAAAAGTGGAGAGAAGGGTCATTTTCATGTAGCTGGTCCTGAAGATGAAACCATTAAAGTCTATATCTTTGCCTTGGTGGCATCCTTTGAAATGTTATCTCTTGTTCAAGATATAGCATGCTCAAACTCATCCCCATATTCTTAGGTCCACCATATATGGGAAAACCAATCACCCTTTTGATCCTATTAGGTCCAAATAGACACAATTATATCATTGTAGGAACTAGGGATTCACTCTGTACATGGATCCCATTAAGAATAGTGAATATAATCATAGAATAAACCCTACAAGATATGAAGGGTGAAACTAGAGTCCATATTCATCTTTTATGGCATTTATTTATGTTCTCTATACTTGAATACATGGCTATGTCCACTCCTTGGCATTTGATCAAGCTCTAATGATGGAATGATGACTCATGTAAGACCTTGTTTACCTTGGTCAAAATTTATCCTTTGGTTCAAATTTGATTGTCAAAAATTCTCAAGCTAATACAAATTTTCTAACCTATCTTTATTCCCATTGGCCTTGTAGATCCTCGCTATTAGATCTTAACTCTTTGACCTTAAAAATGCATTATTAGATCTTCTTGATACAAAAGAACATGGTCCATCAATATTATACTAGCTTAAACTTGCTTATGCCACTTGTCAATCAGGTGTTGATCTCAAAATCCTATTGTTAACCTATTTTTTATGTGCTTATGCCACATGGTTGCCTCTCAATCTCCTTGACCCTTTTGATTCATCTCGATTCATTGATCTCTCTTGGTACGAATGAATTCCAACCATTACATCTTCTTGCATTTTGAAAACAAATAGCTATTTAGCATGGTCTAAATTTTATGTCTACATAACCATCATCCATTATTTGACCAACTTTAAAGGATTATATCTAGAAGAAAAAAGGTCATGGAGGTAACAAACTTATAGGAGATGTTCCTGATGCTAAATAGATTGTGCCCACTTGAACCGATGGCCCCAATATCTTTCTAAGTGTGTTTACAAAGTGATCAAGTGATATTACCTATGTGTTTTGCATGACATCTACATGTATGTCAATGATCATTTGAATCTAAATGGCTATTCACCAAGGCTCAAACTTAACACTCACACAAACATCCTACTCGATAGGTCCTTCTTTGAAAATCCATAACTTGAGTTGAAAATCTTGTACATGCATGAGATTTTTAGGATATTTTTCTACCATGAATAACTCCATGGTGATGTAATGTTTTGGCTCATGTGACTTTTTGAGTGAATATAAAAATTTCTCAAACAAGTTGGTCTACTCATTTACATGTGATGTGTAGGATGACCTAACCCCTTAAACTTGGTGAGCTTAACTTTGAAGGATTAGATCTCAAGATATAAAACTAATTAAGATATGAAAGTTGTAAATAATGATCTTATCACTAGGGACATTAATCATGCATGGTTTGATGGTCATGTGAGGCTTCCTAAGCTCATTTATAAAATGCACAAACATGATATCTAGTCTAGTTCCTCATGATGTTTGGATGACGGTCTAGTCTGTAAAATTACCCAAATTATTTTATTTAAATATTTCAAGGTCCTTAT
Source organism: Torreya grandis (assembly GCA_037957365.1). Classification (NCBI taxonomy): domain Eukaryota; kingdom Viridiplantae; phylum Streptophyta; class Pinopsida; order Cupressales; family Taxaceae; genus Torreya; species Torreya grandis. The sequence continues at coordinate 535,908 of JARHVA010005641.1, read as the reverse complement.
GAGTTTCTAATATTTGGTCAATCTATTCCATGTCCCTATGAGCTTATAAACATTGTAATATCTTTCTTGGATCAATTTTTAAGGCTTGCACAAACAATGTCTCTAAAAGAATTATATCATAGCTTTTGCATTGGGCATATTGTTATGGGCTTTGTGCAAAGACATTTCATCTAAAATAATTAGTCTACCTTTTGTTTTAGATATTTTCTTTGAAAGAAGTATGTCTTTGGAATGATTGTCTTAGAAATTTTGTCTAAAATAAATATGTTCTCAAGGAAATTATCTTGGACAATTTTTCTAAAATATTTATCCTTAGTCTTTTTCTTTTGGGATTATTTCCCCAAAAGAATCATGACTTGAACTTTTGTCAAAACTTTTTTTCTAGACATTTTGTCTAAAGGAAATATTCCTTTAAAATTTTTCCTGAACACTTTCCCTAAACAATTAGTCTTTAGACCTTTTCTAAAGACATTTCCTTTGATATTTTTGTAAAGACACAAAACCTAAATACCCAAGAACAATTTTATCACTTAACTAAAAGTTGAAATATTTCCTAAGTGTAAACTAGGCTTTTTTGGACTTGTTCTTGCAACTGCTCAGACACCATAAAAACTTCCTACTTGTATATATGAACCTAAAATTACTCCTAAGACATAAAATGACACAAGGATTAAGATATAATATGACCAAAGCTATAATGGCATGTGAAATGACATCAAATGAGATACACCATATCTTATGACATTATAAAAATCCCATATACAAGATTTTGACTATAGGGGGTTGACCCATTTCAGCCTGAAGTAAAAAATGGTCAACATTATTAGTGATTTCCCAAGGGTGGTATGATTGATATGCCATAACTAGTTACCTAATCCTATCCATTGGGATATGGAGTCACAAGTATATAGGTTTGACTTATAAACTACTGCTCTAACAACACACAATAATGACAAAAAATAATAAGAATAAGACATAAAATAGAAACACACATGTGTTTCAAAATCAATTATATAACACAACACAATAAGAAATGAAACACACACCAATTCTAATATTTAAAAAACTAGCCTTCAATTCTCAATAGTAGGGTTTTAAATGTATCCCATTCATAAGGATAGGTATTTCTTCTCCATTCATCCTTGCTAATTGAAAAGAGTTATTTTTTTCACTTGATGATAACATATGCCCCGCTCCACAGGGTATCAAATTTGGTATATTTATTTAGTTTTTCTCTATCTTCATCCCATTTAATACTATGTCACCTTCTTAAAATGATATTAGAGTTATTTTCTTATCAAAATACCTCTTCATTAGTACTTGGTGATGTTCCATAGATTGATGAGATTTATATCTAGTCTCTTACAACTCCATTAATTATGTCAATATCACCTCTATTGGGGTATTCTAAAGAAACTCTAATTGATGTACTAATTCTAAGGCATGTAGCTTTTGAGAGAAAAACAACCTAGCTTACCTTCCATAGACAAGCGTAAAAAAAGAATTCCCTATTGACCTCTTGGGAGTTATCCTCTCATCCCATAAGGTTTTCTTAAATTTGGTGTGCCAAGCTCTTTGGTTATGCTCCAAGGTTCTCTTGATGATTCTAATCATATTTTTGTTAGTAGATTTAGCCAACCCATTACTTTGAGGGTAATATTTGGTTGAAGTGCTCAAGAATATGCCATTATTATATTCCTAATAAGTTGTCTTAGCACCCATAAAATCAAGAGAATTATTTAAAATAATAGTGGAAGGAGTGACAAACCTTATTATGATGCTCTCATACAAATCCAAGATAGCATTCTCATTAACATCCTTCAAATTCTACTACCTCAACCCATTTTGTAAAATAGTTAGTTGCTATGAGTATCCATTTATGACAAGCATTTTATGGGAGATTTATTATGCCAATGAAATCAAGACCCCATTGCATGAATGGTTTATCAACTTAGGTAGGCTTTAAAGGAAGAGCTACAAGATTTTATTTACCTATAAAGAAACTACATTTACACACATTCTCACCTAATCATGGTAGTCCTTGAAGAGGTTGGAAAAATAATAGCTAGCCTTCATGATCTTGGAAGATATGGTTCTTGAAGATAAATGACATCCTACTATCCCATCATGAAATGTCTTGAGAAACACCCCAAATTGATCATTATCAATGCATCTCAATAGCACACCATTGATTTCCCTCCTAAAAAGCACACCATCCATAAGACAAAAGGGAATATATTAAAATATATAATATATATTTTGTGATCTATTAATATTATTAGGATACTAACCATTTTGAATAAATATGATCACATCTTGTGTCCAACTTTGTGGAGGTAATGAACCAGCTGATCAAGAATTCATGATTGACTAGAGCCTCTTCCTTTGAATCATGAATATTTGAAGCTACACATTCACCTTATCAATTTTTTCACCTTGATATCAATATCATATTTTACTACCTTTGTGATCCACCCTTCCCTCTTTTCACTAAGATCTTTGCTCAACATAAACTCTTTGGTGATAGGATGAGAGACCATAGCATGAATCCTATTGTTTAAAACCATATGTCTAAACTTATTTAGTCCCATTATAATGACAAGAACTTGTTTCTCTAAAAATTTTTACTTGACTTCATAATCTTCTAAACCTTGACTAAAGAAAGTAATCGGATGCTCCACACCCTCATCATTCTTTTGCATTAACATGGTTGATATAATATCAAGGTTGGAAAATGAATAAAACATGAATTATTTAGTGAAATAAGGATTCAAAAGACTAGGATATTCTACAATTGCTTTCTTCATGGCTTCAAAACTTCTCTTACCCTCTTTGGTCCAAGAAAATACTTGGGTTTTCCTTAGCATAACTGTAATAGGTTTCACCAAAGATGTAAAACTAGATATGAACCTCCTTAAAAAATTTATCTTGCCTAAGAAAATTTGAAGACCTTTCTTATTCAAGTAAAATGATAAGCCTAGAATAGCCTGTATTATTTTAGGATCAATAGTAAAATTATCCTTATAAGTAATATATCCTAAGAGTTTACCTTAATGAACAATAAAGATACACTTTTTTGGATTAAGAGATACTCCATACTAACTACATATTTAAAACACCTGCCACAAGTGTTCCATGTGTTCATTAGAATATTTATAAAAAAATATTATATCATCTAGATAAACCAATAACATCTCATTGATCAAACCTTTGAAGTCCATGTCCATTGCTCTTTGAAATGTGGCACTGTTATTAGATAAACCAAAGGGAATCTTCCTATAAGAAAAAGTACCCCATTTAGTACTGAAAGGTTGTCTTAAACTGATCATCCTAACTAAAAAAAATCTAATTATATCTTGAATATCCATTTATAAGATAAATTGAGAACCTAAAACCATTTACAAGATCTACTCCATTAAAGTTAGAAGATATTGATCTTTGAGTGACGATCTATTAAGATCTCTAAAGTCTACACAAAGTCTTATCTCCTAATTATTATTTCTAACAAGAAAAAGGTTATCTACCCATGTTGAATGCTTTATGGGAAATATAATGTCAAACTCTAGGATTTTAGTAAGCTCTAATTTCATGAGTTGCTAAAACTTGGGGTTGATGGGTCTGTGTTTTTGTCTAACTAGTTTAATAATAGGTTCCAACTCAATGGTATGGTGTGCTAGGTTAGGATCAAATCCTTTGAGGTCCTCATATTCCCAAAAAAAGATATCATGAAAATATATACATATCTTGATAAATGTTTTCTTATCTAATGTAGAATATACCTTGCCTAGTGTGAGGAGTTTGTCTTTGAAGATCAAGACTCTTTCATAATTCTCCTCTACTTTAGATAGACTCACTTTATCCTTATTATTTTGATCATTATCATTCAAGATGATTTCTAATTTCACCAAAACCATAGGTATCTTATTGGTTCTTAGTTATAAAATCAAATCACCCAATTGTTCTTGGATCTTCCTTTGATTCCTTGAAGAGAACTGAACCTTATTTTGCAAGAAGCATATAATGTGTTTGTCATTATCAAAAAAATTCCAAGATAATTCAATATCAGGTATATAAGGTCTAATAATGAACTTAATATGAGACCATTTTCATCCTATTTTATGGCATTAGAGTATCAAATTGAGCTCCTATGATAGCTAGTCTATCAACATGACTATGTTCCTCCCTTGAGACTAATTAAATATTGAATGCATTGAAGCCTTCAAGAAAATCCCATACCCTATGTCTCTATGACTTAATCAAATATTGATTGGAAAAAAACACATTCTTCACCTGATGCACAACCAATTCACTATCTCTATATACTTAAAATTTCTTGATTCATTTTCTCCTTGCTCATTGAAAGCCATGAATTAAACCTTCATACATAGATAAATTACAAGTACAAATCAAATGAAATTTCCATGAAGCATAATAATATTTTTTATATGGGGAGAACAACATAACACCATCCCATATACCAGCTTCACTTCTTGAACCATCAAAAAACATCTTCCATATCTCATCATCTTAAATGTCTTGTTTGGCAAGTAGAGGTGTTAGCACTCCTTCATGTATATAATAAAATCTTAAATTAGTTTCTTCCACAAAGGCATATGGATCTTGATCATAATTATTAGTTCCATATTCACTAAGATTTTTTTTTGAAATACCCTCAAGCCTAGAATAAGTTCCATCATCTATAATAGAGTCCTTTTCTTCATGGGCTAGATAATTCAAATTAAAACTTGTATTATTGTAAGGCTCAATGTGAAACCTAGAAAGGGGTTGTGTCCTGATTGTCACCTTGGCCCTATACCTTGTTTTAAAGGATAATAAATACTAGTCAGCTAAGAGATAGCCACTTATCTTAGCTTTGAATTCCCATGATAGGAAGATTGCAAAGTGGGTTGGGAGATAAACCACAATTATGTCTTACAAGATAGGAAAACTAGGACAATCATGAAATAAAACCTTCAAGCCTTTTATCATTATTAATATCTTGGTAGGTATACCATCTAATTGAAGGAATCATCTACTATGTGGCTCATATTTTAAGCCCAACTTGTCTATTACAACTTTGGGCATGATATATGTAGAAGTTCCACTATAGACTATACATTAATATAACAACTTGTCACCTATAATGAGGGTGAGGTAAAATAGTGGAGGTTTTTCATCCTTAGTGGATGGTTCAATAATGGTACTAGGATATTTTTCAAGAGAAACATGACCATGACTTTGATTTTTGGGTGAGACACTAATAGGGATAGTAGATAACTACTTTTGCATTTATTTTTGACTAGGCATATGAAGAACATCCCAAAGAGAAATGGATATTTTAGTGTTATTAAAAGAATATATAATGTTTATAGGAGCCATACCTAATTTATCTTGGGATATTTTAGGTAGAGAATTACTTGAAACTTGAGGAAAAGGAAGAAACCTTACCATATTTTCACTTGATGGAGATGTAGAGTTTTTTGGAACTGTCACACTTATAGCTATGTCTTATTACCATGAAAGAGGATTATATGAGCCTATGGGCGTGATAATACCACATCCTAGAGCCTTCATCTTGTCCTTTATATTTTTTATGATAGAGGCTCCTTGATTTAGCACAAAAGTGTCTTCAACTAGAAAATTGGTGAAGATCTCTCCTTAAGATTGTCAATCCTCATTAACTTGCATCATCACCTCATCCTCATTTGATAAGAGGGGATTAAATATTACTTGATTCCATAGATATTGTTCTCCATTCTCATTGGAATCCATGAATTGGTTTTGCTACCAATATTCTCCCTATAACAAATTGATATGAATTGGTACAATCACCCTTATATTGTTAGTAGAGTTAGGATTGTATGCATTAATAGGGATATTGGGATTAAGTTACCATTGGCCTCTTCCTCTTCCATATTGTTGACCATACTATTTTTTATAGGGGTAAGGATTCTAATAGGTACCTTGTTACATATTAGCTTGCCTATTTTGAGCCTCTGAGGCTAAGAACTTCACTTTCCAATCAACATTATTTTTTACTTGCCTAGGAAAAACCTTAGTCTTCATATTGACATTAATAACTTGGGCTGCATCTAGAGTATTATTATAATCATGAGAAAATGGAGGCATATACACCTTAAGAGTTAATATTATAGCTTGGATGGAACTATTCTTAGCTTTGATAGCAAGATCATATGCTTTGGGAAGAGTGGAATCTCTCATAGATTGAAGCATGATAGAAATTTCAATACCAATGACTTTCAAGTAAGTAGGGAACACAAAGCCATTAGGTGGTCTCATGGGAAGAGGCAATCTATGCCAAGTCTTCTAAACTATTTTGATGAAGTCATGTATTGTTTCTTTAGGTCCCCTTTTTATCACATTCAGATGATGTATGAGAGAGGCATGGTCAATTTAATTTCTAAATATGGAAGTCAACAACACTCTAAAATCATCCCATGTGGCGATGTATCCACCTTCTAGATTCCTATATCAATAAAGATACTTCCCTTTAAGGGACATGGCAAGGAGTCTAATGGCAATGTTGTCTTGAATAATATTTTAGAAACTGAACAAGTTAGAAATGTCTCTAATATGTTTAATAAGTATGACATGAATATCACCATTTAATATGGGCACACCTTTCAAGGCATTAGGAGGAATGGAATCATATACATGAAGTTGAATTGGATTATCAATATTGAAGGTAGTGAAAGCATGAGGTATATCCATCTCTTATTTTTCAATTTATTCATCCTCTTTAACATTTTCTTCTCTAGAAAAATCTATTGTTATTCAAATGGAAAATTAGGCTATGGATACTAAACTTCAAGAGGAATTTTAGGATAAATGGGTGGGTTAACGGGATTGCATGTTCTAGAAGAGAATGACCTAGTGAAAAAAATGAATTATGATGGAACTTTTATAATAGGACGAAGGCCTTGAATTGGATTTATCATGGAGTCATCAAATGTTGAGTAGCACACCAATTTGTAGTTGATGTTGACAAGACCAAAATTCACTTTGACAAGTTATCCTAAAGACAATGGGTCCCATCGGGCATGTCATAACTATTGTCAACAAATATTGAACCCTAGAAGAAGTTTTTAAAGATTATTCCATATTTGGGAAACATGGGAACATTTACAGGTATGTGGGTGTACCTATATTAGAAATGAGCCTCTATATTTATGGGTTAGTTCCCTGAATGTATCTTGAAATACTCTTATCTATACCAATAATTACTTATGGGGAAAATAGTTAGATAATGCATGAATTGAACCTAATTTAATGGAGGTGATACATTGAATGTTCAAGATCCACTCTCAAGATTGAACTCATTAACACACTAATAGAGTATGAATAGAACTAATACAATGTCTACAATGGTTTCCAAGAAATAGTGTTTTAGCTAGAGGTCAATTTGATGAACTTAGGATGGAGGGAACTGAGGGTAAGGCTTAATTGAAATCACTTACAATCAATTTATCCACTTTATACCTAGGATATCAACCTTCAAACACTCTAGATGACCTATAAGAAAAGTTTATTAACACTTAGGTTGAATTTGGACCTATAAAGGGAAGATGACAACCACTTTTGCATATCAAAAAAATACAAATCACTAAGCAAATATTAGTAAAAAACTATAAAATGTTCTATTCATTACTCTAAGAGGTGTAAAATACAATTTTTGGTAGAGTTTTGTCATACCAGCCTGAGGGATACTTAATAATAGATCAAAGGCTATATTTATAGAAGGAAGAAAGAGAAAGGGAGATTTAGAATTGAGAAAGGGAATCAATCTATATAAAAATTTGAAATGTAGCTACAATTACTTTTATAAATTAACTCTTTCAAGATTCCTAATTGATCTAGGTCACTTCAACCCATTACATAGTTACATTATCCTATTGTTAATGTTTGTTAATGGTTAAAATAGTGGGATCAAGTTATTTTGAGCTAGGCTCTAGCATCAATGTAGCTATGACCATTAGATCAATCTATTAGATCTTTATCCTAGTGCTAACCACTCTTCATTATCTTGTTGTCACATGAAAAGTAGAGAGAAGGGTCCTTTTCATGCATTTGGTCCTAGAGATGAGACCGTTGAAGTCTACATGTCTACCTTGGTGGCATCCTTTGAAATTCTAGCTCTTCTTCAAGCTGGAACATGCTCAAACTCATCCCCATATTCCTAGGTCCATCATAGATGGGAAAACCAATCTCACTTTTGATCTTATTTGGTCTAAATAGACCCATTATGTCATTGTAAGAACTAAGGATTCACCAAGTATATATATCCCCTTAAGAATAGAGAACATAATCACAAAATGAACCATGGAAACTATAAAAGGTCAAATAGAAGTCCATATTTAGTGTTCATTGCATCCCTTTATGTTCTATATAATTAACTACATGGATATGTCCACTCATTGGTGTTTTATCAAGATCTAATGGTAGAATGATGATCCCTACAAGACCTTTTTTTACCTTGGTCAAACACTACCCTTTGGTTTGACTTTGATTTTCAAAAATGCTCAGGGCAATCAAAATGGTCTAACCTATCTTTATTCCCATTAGCCTCATAGATATATGATATCATATCTTGACTCTTTGACCTTGAACTCATGTCATCAGATCTTCTTGATATAAACAAACACATTTCATCAATCCGTTACTAGATTGAACATGTTTATACCATTTTTTAATCATGCATTGACCTCAAGATCTTATCATCAACCTGATGCTTTATGCACTTATGCCACATGGTGGTATCTCAAGCTCCTTGGCCCTTTTAACTCATCTTGATTTGTTGATCTCCCTTGGTATGAATGAATGCCAATCATTTGATCTTCTTGCATTTTGAAAATAAATGAATATTTATCATGGTCTAAATTTGACATCCATAAAACCATCATCCATTATTTTTACAACTTTGAAGGCTTAGATTTGGAAGAGAAAATCTCATGGAAACACCAAAATTATAGCAAATGTTCTTGATCCTAAAAGGATTGTGCCCACTTGATCCACTAGCTCTAGGAGCTTTATAAGTGTTTATAAAGTGATCAAGCAAGATAACCTATGTGTTTTTCATGATGTCTATATGCTTGTCATTGATCATTTGAATCTAAATGGCTATTAATCAAGGCTCAAACTTGACACTTGCATGAATGTCCTAATTGGTAGGTCTAACTTTAAAACTTCATAACTTGAGCTGAAAATATCACACATGTATGAAATTTTTAAGATATGTTCCTACCATGAAGAACTCCATGGCACTACAATATTTTGGCTCATGTTTCTTTTTTATTGAAGATAAAAATTTCTCAAACAAGCTGGTCTGATCATTTCCATGTGACATGTAGAATGACCTAGCCCCTTAGACTCAACAAGCTAACATTCAAGGCTTAGATCTCAAAATAGAAGACTCATCAAGATATAAAACTTATTGAGAATGATCTTGAAACCAGGGACATTGATCAGGCATGGTTTTATGGTCATGTTAGGATTTTTGGGCTCATTTATAAAATGTATAAACACAATATCTAGTCTGGTTCCTCATGATGTCCTGATGATGGTTTGGTCTTTAAACTTGACTAAGTTATTTTGATTCAATATTTCAAGTTCCTAATGAGTTTCTAATATTTGGTCAATCTAGTCTATATCCCTATGACCTTATGAACACCATGAGATCTTTCTTGGATCAATTTTTATGGCTTGTACAAATAATTTCTTCTAAAACCATTCTATTAGAACTTTTACATTAGGAATATTATTATGGGCTTTGTGTTAAGACATTTCATCCAAAATAATTAGTCTTTAGGACTTTTACAAGGACCTTTTATTTCAAACATTATATTCATAATAAGTATGTCTTTGGAAATATTTTCTTAGATATTTTGTTTGAAATAAATATGTCCTCAAGAAAATTGTCTAGGAAAAGTTTCTTGAAAGATTTATCCTTAGTCTTTTGCCTTCAAGATAATTTCCCTGAAAGAATTTTTCCTTGAACTTATGCCAAAACTTTTGTTGCAAACATTTTGTTTGAAGGAAATATGCCTTTAACATTTTTCCTAAACACTTTCCATAAATAATTATTCTTTAGAAATTTTTCAAAGACATTTCCTTTAGGCTTTTTACACAGAGATGAAACCCAAATGCCTGAGAACAATTCTATCACTTAGCCAAAAGTTAAAATATTTTTGAAGTGTAAACTAGGATTTTCTAGAATTATTCTTGTAACTAATCCAACACCATGAAAATTTTCCACTTGCATATATGACCCTAAAATGACCCCTAACACACCAAATGACAAAAGGATTAAGATAAACTAGTACCAAAGCTAGAATGTTATGTGAAATGACATCAAATGAGCTACAACATACCCTATGACATTATAAAAAGCCCCTATACAAGATTTTGACTATAGGGGGTTGACCCATTTAGGTATGAGGTAAAAAATGGTCATCACATACTATGAGTGCTCAACTCCTTAAAATATCTATAGTTTAGGTGTCCAAATCTCTCATGCTAAAGCTGACTCTCAGAATCTACATGAGAAACTAAACAAATCCCTAAAGGAGGAGTATCATCAAAACCCTCAAAATAGTAAATTTGAGAACTATGATCAATAACACCTTATGAAATAAGTGTATGTGGCTATAATAAATATCAAAATTCAACACCCTATGGTGTGAAAGTCACTGTCTTACCCTAACTAGAATGGGAAAACTGATAAACTAAAACTAGATTTGTGGTGATGTTTGGAACATCTAATACATCATTGATGCATCCACCATCTATTTGTATGTCACCCTTCCCCTTAAAAAAAATAAATGAAGAATATCCAACCTAAATTCTAGAAGTGGAACTCAAATAAAGAGATACAAAAGACTCCTTGGTAGAAGTTGTATGGTGTGAGCACAATAATATAGAACCCAACGATCTAAAATAGGTAACTATGATCTCCTAACAACATTAATTTCTATGACATGCTTAAGAGATGGAAAAGGAGTGGAGATAGAGATATTGTGTTTCCTAATGACATCCTGTAATACCTTAATTCCATTAGAACACCTAGGCTCTTCATGGTCAATCCCCTCATAATAAGAGCAAGATAGTTTAGACTTATTATTTGATTTAGAAGATGGTTCGAGTTTAGATGTAGAAGTTTTGGTGGGCTTAGGTACATTTTGAGGTAGAATAAGAGAGTTATTTTTATTACCCTTGGATTTTCCCTTAGACTTAGAATGTGAGGCCATTAATTATTTTTTAAAGGTGGAAGACTCAAGGTGATATAATTATGATTCCTCCCTAGTGAGTCTCTCATAAAAATGTTAGGTTGTGGAGCTAAAAGCTTCACTGATGCAGACATGGAGAAGGCCATTGGAGGGGTTGCTGAAGGTTGTTGAGTGTCAGAGTAACCGTCATCAGTTTGATCAGCCGACGTTAGTAGGATAGTGAAGAGAAGCAACTGATGTCGATCAGGGATCGGCTGACATCGGTCACCTCCAGGCGGATAGGGACCGACGTTGGTCGCCTGTGTGGTTTGACTGCGAGTTTATTATGGGCAGTCAGTTGATGAACCAAGTGTTTGCATGATGAGAGCTAATTTTAGACTGAGAGCTGTGGATGTAATTACTGTAATTAGATGTCTAATTATTATTTGGATGAGATCTATATAATAGACTCATGGTTGTATTGGAAACTTGTGCTAGAGAGTAAGAGAGCAATATTATAAGCTCCTTCTGTGTGTGAGGTAGAGCTATGGTGTGTTCCTCCTAGTGCCACAATACCAGGTGTGGGTCCTGGATTGGAGAATCAGCAGGGTTCTTCATGTATGTATGATCTTGGTCATCAGGTGAGCATGGCCTTTATAGGAGATCTGCATGGTAAGTAAGATCGTTGATCTGTAGGTGTATGTGTGTGCAAGGTCAAGGTTCACAAGTGTGCAGAACCAGGTTGATTTGCACGTGTGCAAGATCAAATAGGATAGTAACACAATAGGGAGCAGAATCAGGCAGGATCTACTTGGAGTATAGGTGTGTACTCAGATAGAGAAAAGAAGAAGGCAAGGGAGATCCTTCCATAAGTATGGTCTGTTGAATTGCAGGTTATTGCAGGTTCATGGGAGATCTACTTGAAGTACATTGAGTACTTGTGGAGTGTGTGGAGCACTTGTGGTGTGCATGGAGCACTGGAGGTGAACACCAACTCTGTGTTTGAGTTGTGTGTTGGGACCTAAGAGAGAGAGAGCTTTGAGGAGAGAATTACTGTTCACTTGAGGTGTGGGAAACCTCTGAAGAGGTGGTGGAGAAGAAGTGGCATCTTCTTTATTGTATTCTTTTCTTCAAGAGTTTTAATACAAGTTGTGTATTGTCTCTCCTATCATGTGTTATTTTTGAATTCTAGTTACTTGTGATTGTGGTTAATTTCCACATATTAAGTTGCTTGGTTTGGTAATCAACTGTATGCTTCTGGTGTTTTGTATCCTGACAAGTGGTATCAGAGCTAATGTTGTAGGGAGCAGGTTTTGTGTTTGGTTATAGGTCACTCTTAGGGGTTTCTGATTGAGTGGGAGTAGAGCAACAACAGATAAAAGTAAGCTAAGAATGGAGGAGTTGAAAAGCACAGATGGTCACTTACGGTCCCATGGAAAGAAAGAACAAGTAAAAGATTATTGTTGGTTGGTAGCAGATCAGCATGAAGAAACTGAAGAAGTAGATGTAATAGGTGTTGTTGCACAGGATGCTCTGGGAGGTTTCTTGGATAAAGTTGAATCTTGGATAAAAGATTCGGTTGCCTCTTTCCATGCAGCCCCAGGTAGAGGAGCTGGTGAGCCTTGCCAAAGAATTGGCAAAGGGGAAGTGAAGCTGAAATTGTAGGCGGCCAACACACAGGTGTTGATGAAGGTCATGCAGGTCCCAAGTTTAGAGATATGGCTAATTTCTTCAAAAAGATTAGGTGATGAGAGATGCATAAGAACTCTCACAACAGATGCACTTGAATTAGCTGGTGGTAAGAAAATAGGTACTTTCTATCTACTTGTTTATATTACTGATTCTTCTTCTTTTGCAGAGATGTGGCTTTGTAGGCTTGGTCACATGAGCAGGAAGGAGATGCATGTTCTTAAGCGGAAGATAGATATATTTGATAGGCTTAAGAACTGGAAAGCCTTGGTGTTTTTGGAGGAGATGGCAGGCAGAGACCAGTGGATGGGGCTGGATACTTTTGAGCAGGGTAGTTTGGACATGGGTATTGATTCAAAGGAGCTCATAGGTAAAAAGTCATCACTCACAGGTGAACACAGATACCAACGTCGATCAGGAGGAACTGATGTTGAATAGATAGGTGCCGATGTTGGTCATGTGCAGATTGAAGCCGGTGATGTCAGGTAGTAGGTAAGACCAATGTCGGTCAGGAGGACCGACGTCGGCAATAGGGACACCAATGTCGGCAGGGTTGGTAGTCAGGGACAGACGCATGAGAACCGATGTCAGTCAGATGTAGACTGTGGAGTGACCGAGGTCGGTCACTGTAACAGATTTTGGGTGGACAACATGATGTCAAGGAGTCTCAAACACCCATACAAAGGACTGAAGACGTAAGTAGGCCCTCAAATTTGTTGTTCCTCTTCTTTATACTTGTTTCTATTTGTAGAGCAGGAAGGATCCAGGAAACAGGTGGGAGCTTGGCAGGGATATGATGCAGAACCAAATGGGAGTTTTGGTAGGGTTGCCAGCCGGTGGGAAAGCACAAAGATGAATGGATTCCTTAGTTGAAGAATAGATTGAACGGACACGTGAGATAGAAGACCAGGCATATGGTCTTGAGGGAGCTACAGGATAGTGGGATAGGACTGACAGGTGGTACCAGGTGGATGACAAAGCAGGGCTTTAGTCAATGTCAGTATAACCACTGTGTTTGTCTTACTAGGTGGATGATGGTCACAACATTATCCTATTGTTGTATGTGGAGGATGAACTTGGTACAGGTTCAGACATACAGGGTTTTGATGAGCTAAGGGTAAGGTTAGTTCAGTGGCATGTCATGAGGAGTTTGGAGCAGTAAAATTCTTTGACGTGGGAGACATGGAGATCACAGGTTAATTTTGTCTCCAGTGGGAGCTAATGTGAATCAGGTGTTAGTGAGGTTCAAGATGCAAAGCTGGAGCACACTAAGGGCTGGACAGGTATAGTGTCTGAAATCACATGAGTTCTAGTATAGACCTAAGTATTCCCATGCAGTGGGAGCTGTCAAAGAGTTAGGAGCCAATTTGGGGATGTGGATTCTCAGGTATTTGAGAGGGACCAGCAGTAGGTATACATGCAGGGTCAGGACTTCACTACATGTGGTTGTAGGTTCAAATGTGGCAGGGTACTCGGATGATAGGAGGTACACCATGGGATGTGTGGTGGGTTGCCTTCAGGATTGATCTTAAAGAGGGATACAAACTAGGAAATAGATTAGACAGAGTACAAGTATAGGTACAGTGCAGCTGTTTATCTCCAAGTGAGAGATTGTTAGGTTGTGGAGCTAAAAGCTTCACTGATGCAGACATGGAGAAGGCCATTAGAGGGGTTGTTGAAGGTTGCTAAGTGTCAGAGCAATCGGCGTCGGTCTGATCAGCTGACGTTGGCAAGATAGTGAAGAGAAGCAACTGACATCGGTCAGGGATCGGCTGACGTCAGTCACCTCTAGGTGGATAGGGACCGACGTTGGTCACCTGTGTGGTTTGACTGCGAGTTTATTATGGGTAGTCAGTTGATGAACCAAGTGTTTGCATGATGAGAGCTAATTTTAGACTGAGAGATGTGGATCTAATTATTGTAATTAGATGTCTAATTATTATTTGGATGAGATCTATATAATAGACTCATGGTTGTATTGGAAACTTGTGATAGAGAGTAAGAGATCAATATTATAAGCTCCTTCTATGTGTGAGGTAGAGCTATGGTGTGTTCCTCCTAGTGCCACAGTACCAGGTGTGGGTGTTGGATTGGAGAATCAGTAGGGTTCTTCATGTATGTATGATCTTGGTCATCAGGTGAGCATGGCCTTTATAGGAGATCTGCATGGTAATTAATATTGTTGATCTACAGGTGTATGTGTGTGCAAGGTCAAGGTTCACAGGTGTGCAGAACCAAGTTGATTTGTAGGTGTGCAAGATTAGATAGGATAGCAACACAACAGGGAGCAGAATCAGGCAGGATCTACTTGGAGTACAGGTGTGTACTCAGATAGAGCAAAGAGGAAGGCAAGGGAGATCCTTCCATAAGTATGGTCTATTGAATTACAAGTTATTGCAGGTTCATGGGAGATCTACTTGAAGTACGTTGAGTACTTGTGGAGTGCGTGGAGCACTTGTGGTGTGCGTGGAGCACTAGAGGTGAACACCAACTCTGTGTTTGAGTTGTGTGTTGGGACCTAAGAGAGAGAGCTTTGAGGAGAGAATTACTGTTCACTTGAGGTGTGGGAAGCCTCTGAAGAGGTGGTGGACAAGAAGTGGCATCTTCTTTATTGTATTCTTTTCTTCAAGAGTTTTAATACAAGTTGTGTATTGTCTCTCCTGTCATGTGTTATTTCTGAATTCTAGTTACTTGTGATTTTGGTTAATTTCCGCATATTAAGTTGCTTGGTTTGGTAATCAACTGTATGCTTCTGGTGTTTCGTATCCTGACAAAAAAAACTCAAGATTTGGCATTTTGAATGTGGTACTTAAGGCATCCATACTAGAGAAAAAGGTAGATGTAAATATTTGTAATGAACCACTAAAATTAGACAAGATTAAGTACACACACTCTTCATCCTTTTTATTTTGACCACTCCCCTTCAATTGTGTTGATAAATTCTTAAATTTCAAGAGATAATCTACAATAGAAGTAAAGTCTTCTAGATTTAGTGAAGTAGGCTCCACTTCAAGATGCATCGCTATCAAGTGGTCTACCTTCCCAAATAACCCTTTTAACTTAGTCAAAATTTTAAATGGAGTATCAAACCCATCAAGATGAAATAAAATACTATCACTCATATAACTCCCAATCAATCCCATACATTCTTCAAACTCACACTGATGCTGAATGTTTTCAAATTCTCATGTGAACTATGGTTGTATTTAATTATTAGGGACCATAATCCTTTTCACTTAATGATTATATTTATTCTATATCTCCATGTCTGGTAATGTTTTGTAGTCAAAGGATCACAATGATCAATACCAGAAGTAGATTCCATGCCAACTAATCACCAAGAGTAAAAAGAATGCAAAGGGTACACAAAAATCAGCACTAAGACAATCCTCCCAAAAGGTTGTATTATAAGACCCCCCACCCTTTGTCACTTTATAAAATAGTGTACTTTTACAATTTTAATGACACCAATAGATAGTAAAAAACATGCACTTTTGAAAAAGATAGAACTCAAATATGAGTTATGGTTCAAAAGATACAAGTGTTATAATTTCTCATAAAATGGGTCAAAATAATTAAAAAACACTATAAATAGATTTTAGTTACCAAAATGAAAAGGAATATAGGCATGAAACTACTCATTGGAATAAAAAATATCCAGACTTATAAAAGCCAATGAAAGTGAAAAATAACCATTTGGGTGACCCTTATACAGATGCAAACGAGTTGGACTTACACTTAAGGTAAAAATTTTGCCTTTTAAAAGCAAAAATGAATGGAAAATTATAGTTTTATTTACTCTAGATCATATCTTAGACCTTCAAAAGTAGATCTAGAGAGTAGAATAAACATCTTATGCATATCTAATGGCTCACACAAGCAATTATAGAATCTTATTTGTCGAAAATGATGCTTAGCTTAGAATATGACACTTTTGAGAAGCTGTATACACCCTAAATTGGTCAAGAAAGCACACATATTATTTATTTTCATACTCCTTTTATAGGAGACTCCAACTAGAAAATATGAGCTTTTATTCACCTTTAGCCCATGTCCTTTTATCTGACTTATCTTGGTCTTACTACATTCCCTAGACATCATTTTGCTTATCCTTGGTCATCTATAGCTTTCCAAACTCAACCCTTTCAGTCCTAGGTACATATTTTAGGTTCATACCCATCCCCTAGGTCCCATGCCCCCTAGATAATATTTCCCAAATAGGACTATAGTACTGAAACCTAGGGTGTCCAATTTTTGACATTGTTGTCCATGACCAATTTGGTCCCAACGGTCAATTTATTCCATAAGATGAGTCTTACCCATTTTATTTGCTTCATTCATAAGTTTCCAAATGAAAATAAATATCACAAATTTTAAATAATGAGTCTCCTATATAAAAGACTACACAAGGCATTTTATATCTAGCACTTACTATTTTAGCACATTAGACATAATAAAATCAATCAATAGTACAACTTAGCTTTTCTACATCACACATAGATTTTCATGCTTGATCAAGTAAGGGACTATGATAAATTCATTCTTTCATCAATCATTCTCATTGATTATGCATGTTCCCTAAGGGAAAAATACATCAGATCTGAGACCCTAGCTTGAGGGTTAATGTAGGCAACAATCATAATAGTAGGGGTTATTGATTGTGCAATCATTCTTCCCATAACCTAATTTTCCCTCATTTTGTTTTGATTCTATTTGTTTTTTCCATGTGTGTAGACTAATACAAGTACTAAAGATTAAAATAGACACATAGTGAACTTTAGTGACTTCTAAGACCTCAAATTTGGTACATAGGGTCATACTAAGTAGATGAATAGAAAAAAAAATTTAACCTTAGGATAATAGCATTGGGAAAGGAATATCATGTCAAACACTATAGTGTCTTATTTATAGAACTCCTATCTAATAAATAAATAGAGAACTAAGTCAGAATTCAAACATTGTCCCAATCATGTTCATCAAATTCTAGACTCAAAATCTTTTATTTCAGCACAAATCTAGCTAAGTTAATTCTTCTCTATCTTTTATAATTATCAAATAAAATCTATAATTTTTCATGTCCGAGTACATTTTACCTATCATTATATACTTTTATTAATTAGGAATTAAACATATAATATCCTAAAAAAATAAAACATTTGGTGAACCAGACTTACTTCGAACAAAAAACCTAAAACCCTAACCAAACTTAAGGTTTTTCCTTCTTATCTTGTGCAAAAGTTTAATTATCTAAATTATGATTTTTGTATTAATTTTTGTACATTTATCCTATTCAAAAACTATTTTTAGAATTTAAATTTATTGGATAATTTTTTAATTTTCTAAAATCCCAGTTTAAAACCCTAGATTTCCAAACTAGGTCATCAAATAACAAGCCTTGCCTCCTTGCCAATTTTAGAAAACTATTTTGGATTTTTTTCAAATTAATTACCTTGTCAAAAATTATTTCAAAATTAGTAGTTTATTGTGTAAAATTTAATTTTCAAAATTCTGATTTTATATTCTTTTTTTTTGCATATTCTTATTTTCAAATAATCTTTAGAATTCAAAATTATTGCATAATTTTCAAAAATTCTAAAACCCCAGTTCAAAACCCTAGATTTCTAAACTAGGTCCTCAAACCTCAAATTTCCCTCCCTAACAATTTTTAGGAAAATAATTTGAATTTATTGCAAATTTTTTGGGTTATCAAAAGTAATTTTCAAAATTCAATGTTAGTAGTTCTTTGTGCATTTATTTTCTTCATAGTAATTTTCAAAATTCTCTTTGGTGATAAAATGGCCACAAAGGCAATTCCTCCTCATCCACAGATCAATTTCTAAAATTTTCTTACAATTATGACAATGATTGGACAGAATTGCAAAATTGCACATTAGCTAAGACTATAGAAAATGATTTCATTTATAGTGAAGATAATGACTATTGTTGTAATGAAGGATATGATGATGTATGTAATGATGAGGGTGAATCACAAATAGATGAATATTTTTCTCTTAAACTCATCTCTTTAATTCCTTCTTCTAATGAAAATAATTTTGGTAAGTGGGAAAGATACTTCTCACCTTATTCTCCTAGACACAATTCACAAAATGCACAAATTAATCATGCACTTCCAAGTGAACCTCTTATTGGTGATGATTTTCTTTTCTATGAACCTAATCTCTCTCTACCTTTTGTTACTGTTATGTTTAAAATATAATAGAATCACATGATGAAATTATATTTCAAAATATTCATCATGTGTTTCAAACTCTACTCTCTCAAAATAATGTTCAAATGATAACTCTTCTACTCTTCCTTATTATGTCAAAATGAAGAAAATGCATATACTCCATCCATATATAGTATAGATACACATGATATTCCAAATTCCAATGATAACTTAATGCATATTAGAAATAAATTAACTCTTTCTCTTACACCTCTCCCTAGAAATGATGGAAGAGATGATGAATATGATCATGAACATGCAAATGAATATGAGAATGAAAGTGAATATGAAAATGATACTTGAAATTCTTATATTTAAAATAAACAAAATGTAGATTTTGATATTGAATGAAATAATTTTGGCTACTATGCATATAGTGAAGAATAAAATGCATCTCATGCTCCTAACCCTTCTCTTACTCTCAAAATTAATGTAATTCTAAATGATGTTTCTACTTATATTAATGATTATATGTCAAATTATGCACATGTTAATGTTAATAACACATATTTTATTAAATTATAATGTGATTCACTATAGCATAAAGACACCAATGAATCTCCCAAACCACCCCTCACTACATTAGAGCTCATTTCTCACTCCTCACCTAAAGAGAATGGTAGCCCACAACCCTCTAGTAAGGTCTAAGTTACCATTACTCCAAAGGTTCAAGTGAGCACACCACCTCTTTATGATCCACTTGATAAATGTAGCATTCCCATGGTTAAAATTAACAATCAAATTCAATGATTAAGTGAACCACTTGAAGATACTAATGTACCATCCCAGGAGATCATCTCTTTGATGCATGCAATTGGTGAACTACAACACCAAGTACATCTCCTTACCTTGGAAAAAAAATCTTATAAATACTGGATGGATGCTAATGATCTACATGGTAACCCTATTCTAAAGACATTCATAAAATCTGCATTACCTAAGCATTTCCAGACACCATCATTACCTCACTTTGATGGAACTAGAGATTCATTCGCACATCTTAAGCCTTTTGAAAGGATTTGCCACCTCATGCAATCCCTTTTATTATACTCAAGTTGTTTTATTAGACATTAGTGATAGAGTCACATAATTGGTTCTTTCATCTACTACCCATCGATTCATTACACACATATTATGACTTTGAGGAGGCATTTCTAAGGAACTACATTATAAACACAGGCCCTCATGTTACATATGAGAAGTTAGCCACACTACATTAGAATTATTCAAATATAGTTAATGAGTATATCTTAAGATTCAAGGCTCATTTGTTAAGATTGATATACAAAACAATAGATGTAGAGATTCAACATATTTTTATAAGGGTCTTCACCAACCTCTCCTCAAGCATGTACTATATCAAATAGAGCCTTGTTTCAGACATTTGTGTTACACAATTATAGATTTAGAAAATAAATTGGGATTAATTGAGGTATATTCAATTTATCAAATCACTCGAGACTTCACAAAAATTTTTTTAGATATAGCTCCTACTACTCAGCATCTACCATGTCCTAGATAAGATAGGAAACCATAACCAGAAAAGCAACTAGTCAAGAACAAAGAGCAAGTTTTCAAAACACAACCTAAAATATGCACTATAGAGAAGAATGTTAAAGCATCTCTATAATTTTATTTAGAGTGGGATAGCCTATCTATCATATTATCAATACTACTAGATAATATGTTAATCACATTACCTTCTATTAATAAACAAGATCCACATCTCTTACATAGACAACCACATCAATCTTTTTACAACTATCAT